>JAPYKE020000377.1:150000-578805 GCA_028554795.2 Sinohyriopsis cumingii
ACATTGTGTTACATCTAATACAATTAATGGTTGCAATAAGCAAAATATCTTCATCGAAATGTCACATGGAGAAATGTCCCCTACCATTATGTGCACCGCATTGAAGTGTCAATACATTTTCCAGCAGCAGGGAAGTTTAACAGACCAGCGGTTCCAACCAAAATAAACCTTCCTACGAGAACTTTCTCCGTAGAAGCCTCAGAAAGCAGAAATAAAGCCTCCTACGAAAATTAATTTGCGTAAATCTCCGGCCGAGTGCAATTTTTGTGTGCATTCGGGAAGGAAAAAAGGAAGATTTTCTGGGGGGGTCTGGGGATATTTTTTTTGTGTTAATGGATTGTTGTCACCGGGGGCTGCCTTTCCCAATTTTACGTCGCATTAAAATAATATACTTGAAAATAATATGAGTCGGAAAACTAGCACTGTTGGAGAGCCTCATTCTGCCAGATTAGCGCGAGGAGAATTAGCTGCAGTAAAGAAACTTATCCCGACAAAGCAATTATTTAAGAAAAAAGTTCGCGATTACGAAGACACGAAGTATGAACTCACCGATTTATCGTCGAGATTGTTAAGTCCAGTCACCGAAACCGTCGAGAGAGTCGCATACGGTGACAAAAAAGACGATAAGGAACTTAGGAAGCTCGGACTTGTTCCCATGACGAGAGACATTGAGGAACACACTCGAGTAGTGCCGGGTCGGCTTGAGCAAATTCACCAAGGACAAGAACAAGCACGAGCAATGCAAGCACAAGAACGAGTGCGAGCACAAACACAAAAGCTACAAGGACAATTGAGGCAAGCACAAACACGAGCACAAGTACGAGCACAAACACAAGCGTTACAAGAACAATTGCAGCAAGCACAAACAGAAACGCAGCGAAAACAATTGCAGCAAGCACAAACACAAACAGAATTGAAGCGGGAGCGGCCTTTGGAAGAATTAAGGGATCTAGATGATCAAGAACAATTACAGCAAGAACAAGAGCAAGAAGAAGAACAAGAACAACTAAAAGAGGAAGTAGAAGAAGAACAAGCGCAAGTAGAAGAACAATCAAAGAAAGAAGAAAAAGAAAAGAAGAAAAAAGGAACCGATCCTCTTGCGAATATAAGGGATAAATTTAAAGACACGGGTTTTATCTCCATAGGACTAGAATTAGGCAAAATTGATAATAATGATCTTGAGGATCTTGGATACTTTGCAAATCGTAGCTTCAATGATAGACATAGATATTTAACGAAAAAAGGATCAGATGATTTTGATCGAAAAAAATGGTATAAGGCAATATACCGAATAAAATATAATAAATCCCAGGCCAGGGATGATGATGCGAGGTTTGTTCAGGTTGAGAGTTATGCAGAGAGACCAATTACAGGAGAATCAGGGGAAGCTTCTAAAATTTATAAAACATCTCCCGAGGATGATTTTACACTACCGGGACTTAAAAAATTAAATGAAGGCGACCTGGTTAGAATCGCCAAATACGGCTACAAGGAAAGAGGCAAATATTTACGCCCGGGAGTTTCAGAAAAATATACCCCCGAGGAATGGGTTCCAGTTGTGTATTTTGCTGTAAGGGGGGGGGAAAAAATTGATCCTTTTCTTCCCAGTTACCAAAGATTTCGAGAAAAAGTAAGAGAATATGAAGAAGAGGAGAAATTCGAAGATGTATTATCGCCATCACAAATGTTTCCAAAACCAAAGACAGGAAGCGGATATACCATTTACCCTGACAGCGTTGTCAACGACGTGTCTCGCCTTGAAATATTAATCGGAGGAAAACGAGCCGGAAATAACTCTCGTGAAATAATCAACGAGGCCTCAGATATTTGTCAGCGATTATTTCGCGGCGGTGTCATCAACTCCTACATTTACAAAGAGTTCATTGACGAACTCATCGATTAAAACAACACAATTGAAATAACATGATTGTTCACAAACATCAGCGCAGACCCAGACAGGTCCGCATAGTTAACTCTCGATTGCCTGTATATAAATATATTCACGGCAATGGACTCGGTGACATCGTTAAAAGTTTCGTCATGCGAGTAGTCCCTAACATCGGACCCGCAGCTAAGCAATTCGCGTCAAAAGCAATAGGAAAGATCGGCGAGACTGTCGTTTCTGGTATTGGTAATTTGGCCACTAAAGGCTTCGATGCTGTCAAAAGCAAAATATCAAATTTAATGCGTAAAAAAAAACAGCCTGTCAAATTACCTAGCACCAGCGAAATGCCCCCCGAAATCAGTAAAGCTATAAACGACGCGGCAAATAAAAAAATAAATGAGCTAGCACAGGAAGTTGCTAACACAAATCTAGCACAGGAAGTTGCAAATACAAGTTTCATATCGGGTAGCGGTCTTCGTTTTAGATAAAATTCTTATTAATAAATGTTCGCACAAGTGTCAAATGAAGTGTTCGACATGGACGAGCCTGTAGGCAGAGACACATCCGTGCGAGATTTCCAGTATTTCTCGTATGACGCAGTTGAACCGAATACATCTAATCGCTTGGAAATTCAAGTTCACGACACAACAAGATATTTTCTTCCATCTGAGGCGTATATCGAAGTTGTTGGGGAAGTTATTAAAACGGATAATACAGCCTATGGAGCAGATTTTAGAGTCGGATTTGTTAACAACGGCATTATGGCATTATTCAAGAACGCTACTTACATGATCGACGGAAGAGAGATTGAGTCAATTACTAATGATGTTGATTTAGCAACAACGATAATAGGCCTAGCTAGATACTCGGATGATTTTACTAGATCAGCTGGCCCTAGTATGATGTTTGCCAAAGATAATTCCGATCATCCCGAAAATGAACCGTTTATCGTCAGACAGCCCAATGATCGTGCCGCTCCTCCTGCTCCCAGTAATGCTATCGAAGATATGATCATTAAATCCAATAATAATTACAACATTGGATTTACCACGCGAAAATCTATGCTACAAGGAAATCGCAGAAGATTCTCTTGTGCTATTCCGTTATCCCATATATTTGGATTTTGCAGGCATTTCAGGAAAATTATCTACGGAGCGAAACACACAGTTACGTTTGTCAGAAAAGGAAATAGCGATGATGCTATCTGGCGACAAGGTACTATTGATCCTGCTGCTAATTTGCCACATGCCAATGATGCCGCAAATAATGGCGGCCAGGTAAAATTACTCAAATTTACTTTGTGGATGCCAGCAATAACCCCGTCAATAATCGAGGAAGAAAAATTATTATCATTCATGAACCAAGGCGGTAAATCTGTCATGTCATGGCTGACAACAAGAACAGATTCCACAAATACCGATATTGATGGTGATTTTACCTGGCGTATTGCATCGCAGCAAGGTACCTCTGCACCTAGGCATATCTTTATTGCTTTTTTGCACACGCGAAGATATCATCAAATGTACAGCCACATGATATTTGATAGCATACACGCAACAAACATATCACCGAGAGTAAATGGCCAACAAGAACCATCAGAGGAAATATCAATTAATTTTGAAAATTATTCGACAGCTCGCGCGTATCATCGCTTGCTAAGTTTCATGGGTCGCGATCAAAATATCGATACCGGATTGCAAATATCGCAGCTGGATTTTAATAAACTTTATCCGATCTACTATTTTTCCCTGGAGCATCTCGATCTGGTAAAACAATCCGTCGTCGATATCCATTTCAAAGCCAGAATTCGCACGGGAAATAATTTATATAAAGCAGTCGCGGTTATTCTCAGTGATAGAACAATGATCTTGGAAGGAATCAGCGGCAGAATGAGAATCATCGACGCTCCTGTCGAGAAAATGTAACTTTAAAATCGAAGATTTTAAGATTTCTAAATTTAGATTAAACGATTATTAATATGCCATACGAACACGTCAGCGTAACTCTGACCCCGGGTCAGATGAAAAAACTCCAAACAGCAACAGCAAAGCGATGCGGTACGAAATTAACCCTAAAAAATGATCAAATTCAGGGCGGTCCTAACAAACTGTCGCTAACTAAAAATCAACGTGAACGATTCACCAAAGCAAAATCAGCGAATTCCGGCGTTCATGTGAATCTTAGTATAGGTGCCATCAGAGACATGGTCAAAACGGGTGGATTTTTCCCTCTACTAGCCGCTATTCCCGCGTTAATAGCAGGCGCAAAAGCGTTAGGGTTAGGTGCGGTTGGAGCCGCAGGTGCTAAATTAGCGCATAAAGTAATGGGAGGGCGATACGGTAAAAAAAAGGGAAGCGGCCTCTATCTAAGACGACCTCCCATGTACGGATCCGGCCTTTATCTAAGACGACCCCCGTACGGATCCGGTCTGAAATTAGTCTACCAGCCTCAAATTTAGATTTATTCAACGAAGCAAAGAATACAAAAATAAAATTTTTCAGAGGCGTATTTATGCGGGATCAACTACCAGAAAAACCAAATTCCACCGAGACAGGAATAATAAATCTCGATTCAAATACCGGTCCTGGCACACATTGGGTCGCCTACGCGATTAATCCTCGCGAAGTTGTTTACTTTGACTCATACGGACTAGCGCCACCAAAAGAATTTATCGATTACGTGTCAAAGTTAAATATTCCAATTTGGTATTCGACACTTCCGACGCAGACGTTAATGGATCCACCGATATGCGGCCCAGAATCAATTAATGTCCTTGATGCAATTTCAAAATCATCCGGTCCGTATCATAAAATTGTATTTGAATATGCCATAGATAAATATCATGGTTGATATTTACGGTAGATTTATCTACAGGAAGAAGGAAGCAGAAGTGACTGACGTCGATCTATCAAAGTTCGCCACAAGGGATGATATTAATAATCTTCTGTCGTTGTCAGAAGTAGATCCTGGCGAAGTTGCTATTTTTCAGAGCCGCGAAGGAAGATTACAAACAAGCAACGTGAAAATAACTGATATAATCAAGCGAGACGAATATAACGATCGCATTAATCAATTTACTAGCCTGTCAGATTCGGTATCAAAATCCATCGCTGATATCGCCGATATTATAGCGAAGTTACCCCTGAAGGCTAATATCGCGGATGTGGAAAAAAAGGACAACGAGCTATCAGCAACGTTGCTTCTGAAGGCCGATAAAACATTATACGACGATCTTCAGGACAGAGTGACAAAAAGACTTAACAGGCTAAATAACGACCTTAAAAAACTCGACGATGCCTTAGCTAAATTTAGTAAAAAATTTGAGGATGATATAAAAACATCCAGCGATACTTCCTCCGCCGCAAACGAACTAGCAAAGAAAAAAACCGATCAAGCATCGCATGACGATCTTAGCGATAAAGTAAGAAAAATCAACGAGGATATTACTAAAATTCTCGCCGATATTACCAAAATAAATACTGTAATGAGTCAGAAAAGCGATCAAGCATCGCACGACGATATCAACAAGGAAATAAAAAGAATCAACGAGAATATTGACAACATTGACAGGGATCTTAACATAGTGCATGGATTGGCGCTTCAAAAAGTCGATACATCGGTGTACGACGGAGAAATTCGAGATTTAAACACGAAACTTCTCGACGCAACTACAAAAATTAGCGATATTAACACAAAAATATCGTCAATGAATCTTGGAATCTTAGCGCGTATTTCGATACCAGCGAAAGTAGAAACAGAAAATATTCCTTGTCATGTATCATTTGTGGTAAAAATACAAGATCTTATTTGGACACCTGAGAATAACACATTTAGCTTTTTGTTTCCGATTATTGGTGTATATCGAATATATTTTATCTCCGGGATAAGATTCAACGTAAAAACCAGAATTCGTGACTCTCATGAATTTCATCCCGGATTTTTAATTCTTCCAACATACGAAAAATACACGGAACTATTCATACTAGAACCACCAGATAGAACCCACACAGAACCAATACCCTATCTTGTAATTTTCGAATATTTATCCGGAATACGCGCAATTGGTTAGATAACCTAACTAATACATGACCGCATCGGATTACCGGTACAATCAGGCGCGTTTATGGCAGGATTCACTAAAAAAACTTCTCGACGAGTATCAGGTAAAAATAAAGAAATACCAGCGCAGATTAATTGCCATCGATGTCGCCGTGTACGCGGTAAGTGCAATAGTCGCCGGTGCGGGAATAATCTTATCCGCGGTAACAACAATCGCGTCAATCGTAGCAACGATAATAATCTCATCGACAACGACAATCGCCGGTGTTCTCAATATCATCGCGAAAAAAATATCCTCGTGCACGAATGAAAAATTGTCTCTATACACGAGTAAACTATCCCAGGTCAACGAGGCGTATTCGAAATTATCATCGCTACTTTCTGAGAGTCTCAACGATGGCGTTATATCCGATCTAGAATTTTCCGTGATGGTAAATATCTACTCCGAGATTGAACAAATGAATATCAATAATGTCCGAACTAACTCAAATCGTGACAAACACGACACCGCCGATAACGACACTGATATCGGCAAGCTCAACCAGGCCAGAATTTAGTATCGATTTTCCAATACCAATTAGCGTCAAGGAAATTGCGCTGTCACAGTTACGCGTCTATAACAGCTGGCCCAATGTTAGGTCGAAATCATTTGGTAGATTATCATCGAATAATTCGCTTGTTTTTGCCAATAAAAACCGCCCCGATGGAACTCCCGATTGGATAGTCGTTGGCATACCAACAGGCAGTTACGAAATTGAGCAACTAGATAAGGAACTTACCAGTAGGATATCAAATATAACCGGCGATGCTACTCCAGGAATAAAAATATCCTCGCACGATCCAACGTTGTCGTCGATAATCGAAGTAAAATCGCCATATATCGTTGATATTTACCAGTCATCGATTAGGACAGTTCTAGGTTGGCCCGAAATCGCACCTCTGGCAAAACCAGAAAAATCTGATTGTATTATTCCAGGTTGGCACGAGGAAGCTCCTCCAGAACTACCGGAGCCAAAAAAATCAGATTTTACCACCGACGAAGGATGGTACGGAAATATCAAACACAAGCCTCTAATCAGCAGTGCCATCAATATCATGAACAGCTACAAATTTAACCTGGTAATGTTCGCTTTTACTTTTAGGGACGAAAGAATTCTCTCGTGGTTGCCTCTTCCTAAAATTCCCCCTGGTGTGAAAATCTTCGACGCTACCAACATTAACAGGATAATAGCCCCCATAGACGGTATCTTGGTAAGAAGAACCCTCGACGAATTTATTCAAGAACATAAATTACAATTAAATTTATTGCGGGAATCCTTTCATGAATGCATCTTAAATAAATCAGGTTCATGTAGCGAAATTATCGAACGCGTGAAGATTTTAAATCAACTCGCGAATGATGTTGAATATTATCACGGTATGTTCATTCGGGCGATAATCGACGATATATCAATTGCCGATTATGTTCTTCCTATTAGCAAATTCGAGTTGATCAGAAATTCAGGAGAAAAACAAAAATTCATGAGAGTATTTGGATTAACCGAGGAAACGCTACCAAATTTCAAATTTCCCGATTATGATGTTGATGAAATGAGAAAATCCGTCACTGATACCATCGATGATTTATTTCCGAAATTACATGCCGCGTGGACTAAAAAAATACAATCAGAATCGATTCTCAAACATAATAATGATCCTGCCGGGCAAGGGCGGCATATCTCGCCGGGTATCGTTAACATAACGGAGGTTATCGCGATTTATCTTCACGCGGATGTCGTCGAAGGTAGCTACAACGTGGATTCGTCTGTGTCAGAGCAGGCACAGCAGGGATTTATCTTATATTCGTTTTCACCTAGCGCATCTCCAGGTTTTTTGATAATAAAAGAGCCAGTAAATCCGTTTTACCTGCGATGCCACAATCGATTATTGTCGAGGATAAATTTCAAACTAACAGATCAAAATGGACATTTGCTTGATATACGCGGAGAAACACTGAGTATCAATTTGTTGGTGAGATCGTGAAAATCGAAGATTTTTGATCTTTCCGCCAAAGAAAAATGGCCAAAAAAAAAAATAAAAACCAGGAAATTTTTCAAAATTAGTAAATTTCTTAATTTTGATGGGGTAAATACCCGTCAAATTGAGTAATTTATATAATTTCGTAAATCCGTTGGGGTAAATACGCGTCAAATTGAGTAATTTATATAATTTTATGTTGTTGATGGGGTAAATACCCGTCAAAATTAAGAAAATTGCACAATTTCAATAAATAAATTATTTCGGTAAATAATAAAAAAAATTAATAAAAATCAGAAAAATTAAGAAATTTGCGTAATTTTATGTTTTTTATGGTGTAAATACCCGTCAAATCGAGTAATTTATATAATTTCGTGAATCTGCTGGGGTAAATACCCGTCAAATTGTGCAATTTATATAATTTCGTGAATCTGCTGGGGTAAATACCCGTCAGATTGTGCAATTTATATAATTTCGTGAATCTGCTGGGGTAAATACCCGTCAAAATTAAGAAAATTGCATAATTTCAGTAAAATAATTAAAAAAAATAATAAAAATCAGGAAATTTTGTTGTTTTTTTTTGTGGCAAGAATCTTAAGAATCTTCAGAATCTTTGACTCTACTTTCATCGACCAGCTTTTTTAGCTGCCTGACACGCGAGCTGGTAATTTTTCTCGACTCATACTCGTCGGATAATCTCGATCTAACTTTTTCTACCAGCGTCGATAATTTAACAAAATCCTCGATTTGATCATCGCTGACAGTCGCAAGCGATTGGTACATGGCAATCTGGATTTTCTTTATGAATTTGTATTCTGATGGTAGCGTGTACCTGTACTCGAGCTTTCCTTGGACAATCGTCTCAAATTCGGACCGGATTTTACCCGCGTCCAAATCTGAGGATAAATTTATGTTTTTATTTTTTAAATTCTCGATGGCCTCGATGATGTTGTTTACGTTTTCTTCGTCCATTATATAAATTTTGTAATATTCAATTAATTTTCAAAAATCTTCGATTTCACTTTCTGAATCTGAAATTATCGGAATATAGTAAAACTCAATCCACTCGCCAAATAGATATGAGAATGTTGCATTTTGAATTTTTTCTGCCACTCGCCACACCGAGACTATATTAATACCGAAGTATCTTGCAGCGGCCCTCATCGATGTAAATGCAAGTTCCTCGCTTGTTTCTTTATTTATTGATTTAACCGCCTTAGCTATTCGCGGTCCGCCGGTATTGCCGGATCTGCAATTTTCACTCTGAGTTACCGCTCGAAGATTAAATAATTTATTATTAGCTTTATTTCCATCGATATGATCGATAACGAGACCGATTTCTATTGGTCCGTTGAAAACCTCGAATACAAATCTGTGATTACAATAGCTTGTACATCTTCGTTTTTTGTTTTTGTTGATGGTAAATCTGAGATATCCAAATCTATCAACTTTACCAACACGATTCTTTGTTTTAATATGCCTGACGATACCATCCGATGATGCCTCGTATCCCATGATCGTAGGATGAGATTTAAACTCGCATGTCATTGTTGTTTCTGGAGTTGCTGATTTTGGATTCATATATAATAATTATATGTCTAAATCGTTATTTGCCTTGAATCGATTAATATAATCTTCTTCACATGTTATAACCGACGAGGATCTTTTTTCATAATACCGACGCAATTCTCGATAATTTTTTCCTCCGCAGGCTAAACACAATCGAGTATTTCCTCGCGTGCCAACTTGACAAACTAAGCAACGTTGTGGTCCTTTACTACCACGCCGAATCGCGTGTATATGAGCGCCGCAATAATCGCCTCTGCAGGATTTATCACAGAAATTTGTTGAACCGATTAGTATCCATTTGCAATGCATTATTATAATTTAAACATTTGTCTAAAATATAATCATGGATGTATTTGATCTTGATGAGGCAGAATATATTATACCTGAAGTTGATCGGGCCAAGAGAGAATTTTTCGACGATGGAGCGATTCACACTTGGTCGACTTGGAAAACGAACTCTGTTGATGCTACGATGAATCTGGAACGAGCCAAGAAAATAATCGAGCACATAAAAACCGAACACAAAGAAGAACGATTTATCTTTGGAATAAAATTTATCGCACAAATGCCCGATGATACTTGGATTATTCGTGATAAACGAGATCCAGTGCGTGGCGGTAAGAAAAATGTTGTTCTCGATAAAAACTCTAAGCACGGATTGTTACTGGGGAACGATGGCCCCTATTACGCTAGGGCATATCCATCTAGTGCAGTTGTTTATGGAATTTATCGGCTAAATAATAATCCGGATGTGAAAAATCTACCTGCGATGAAAGAATCACCGATGATAAATTGCGTGGCTGAGTGCGTCATCGAGCACATGAAAAACGCTCGGCGTGGATCTGGTCTGACCCAGTTGAGGTTGAATAAAATTAACGCATGGGCAAAGACTGTCGCTGATGGTGCATCTGTGGACGATGTAGCTGCGTTGAGTAAAAAACTTAAATTTCCTATCACGGTGAAAACGCTATCGGGAGAAATATTATACTCATCACCGTATAGATCTCGAGGAGCGCCAATCGAGATTGTCGATCACAATTCACATGCGTGGTCGCAATCGGTGATGATATTTCCACGAGATCGTGTGGTTAAATTTTATCCTGTAGATGCCGCAAAGGACAATTCCGATGCCATGTTCAGATATATCAAAAAATTAAGCGCATCTGATCCAATATCGATTTGGTTGTTCTCGAGCGAAGAAAGATACGATCAATTTATTCTACCATGTGGTGATATTTACCGTGATGAGATATTACATGAGTCGATGAAAAATCTCGCGGTGAAATATTCGTCGAATCCCGATCAGCTACTAACGAATTGCTTTACAGTTCCGTCTGTGGCCGCTCACGCCGCTAGAGAGAAAAACTCGTGGAAACCTACAAGGAACGAATTCCTCGCTGATATTCAACTTAGTTGTATCGAATACGGCCATGGCGGATTGTGGAATACCAAATACAATTTCGAAGATATGATTTCCGTTGACATGAGCGCGTGTTATCCTGGAAGTTTCCTTGGATATGGCGATTGTGCAGATTATTTTGCTAAATTCGGCCATCCTACCAGCGAAATGACAAGAGTAGCGATTAACGGACCATTGCCTGATTTTGTCATGACGGGATTCGCTTGTGTTACGTCATTCGAGTTTGCTGAAAATTTACATAGATTTGTTATATTTGGTTTGGTAGGCATTTATCTCAGCGCCGTTGGGTTCCTACGGTGTTATTGAGATATATGCTGGATTCGTCAATGTTAGTATCGTTGACAGTGAGCGAGGCGATTATATCCTACAGAAAACAAACTAAGGTGTGGTTGCCGACGGATTGTGACAACGCGAAAGATATAGGAAGAAAAATAATTGGTAAATTTACTCAAGGCGGATCCGTTGATCATAAACATCGACACGCTAGGTTGTTTATCAACGATGCCGAGATGGATTTTATAATCGCCGATACTGTATCACGAGGAATATTTTGTAATAGAGAGAATATTATGATTGATGGAGCAAAGTTAGGTACCGTAATTAGCTACCTTGACGGAGAATCAGCGCAATATACACATTTACGATCGTCGATGCTCGCTTATGTTAGTATAAATTTACTGTCGATGATAAATAAATTTTCTGATATCGCGGTAAGAGTCGCGACAGATTCGTTTTATATCGATAAAAAATACCAATACAAGCTGGAAAATTTAATCACCGATGGTAGTTTGTGGGGGACGTGGAGGATAAAAAACGAAGATATTCTAGATTATTGCGAAGATGCCGATGTTGAAGATTGTGATAAATTTCATCGAGATAAATTTGAAGATTTTTCCAAAGCCGCATCTGCATTTGACCCAATTTCACGCAGTAAATTCGTCTACCTAAATGGGCCTGGTGGTAGCGGTAAAACAACACGAGCAATACATTTATTTGTAAATTCTGACATGATCGTGTTAACTCCGACTCACAGATTAGCGCGAGAAATAAAGCAGCGCGGAGTTGGTTCTTGCACATATCACAGTTATTTCAAGTACAGCGGTGGATCATGGGATTCGGCTCGCATGGGAAATAAATATATCAACAAGATTATAATATTTGATGAGATTTGCACAGTGAATTTGGATATATTAAAATCGATCTTGGCTTGGCTGGAAGGGAAAAATACCGCCGTGATAATGTGCGGAGATCACGGCCAACCTGATCCTATCGATGGTGAATCGCCTCACGAATGGCTCAGAAACTTCGTTGATTATTATGAGGAAATCGACGCCGATTATAGATCGACTGATATTTTACTAACCGAATTCAAAAAATTAATTCGATTACAACCTAACAAGATTCAGTGTGACGTTATGAGAAGAATAATCGACGAGACTCCGATGAGCGATTTTCTAAATTTGTGGCGTCCCGATCATCTGATTGTTGCTAGTAGGAAAATTGTTCGTGATATTATCCAGGAAATGTTATTTAAGTTGCACTGCGAGAAATTTCCAACGCTGCAGGTACCATTATGTTACAGGCCCGCTAATACCAGGAAACAAAATATTAAGATTATTTTGCCATGCGGAAAGGAAAAAAACTTGGTTTTGAATGATATTATCTTTGTTGATATTAATCTCGTTAATGACGCGATAAATGCAGAAAAATCACCGTGGAAATTAGGCTACGCAACAACGATACACTCGTCACAGGGATTGACCGTAGATGGACAAGTTTGGATCGTCGATGACAGAATTTCTTGGTCAAATTTGGTATATTTAGCCGTGTCGAGAGTAAGAAAATTATCTCAACTAGGACGAATTCGAGTAAATCACATAAGTGACGCTGGCGGTAGTTGAGTATCTTCGGGTACTATTTGTAATTCTTCTTTGGTAAATCCGCGTTGTGGCGCTAACGAATCTAGGATATAAATAGCTGGTCTTCCTGACGATCTTGTTACGGCGGATATTTTGTGAGTTGTAACGCTCCAGGTTGGGTCGGTTGCTCTTTTTCTGCCTCCTTCAGCCTCGCCTTCCTTATACAAATAACTGACTGTGACACTACCTAGTACAGGCTGAATCGTGGAATCTCGCTTCAAAGGTATATTCGATTTTGTAATTGCAATTGCAGGTTTCATTGCTATTGTTCGAGTTACTTCGTTATTTAACGCGTTAATCACATGAGGAAATCTTGATACCCAATCGCGAGATCAATTATTCTGAATAAATTCACGCGCGTAATGGTATCCGAATAATCGTTCTGCAAGCGTTTTATTGAATCTTTCGACGATAGCTTGATTGTGATGAACACCTACAATACCGCGACGGATTTTAACATTATTTTTATTCATTAATGAAGTAACCGCGCCAAGAAATTCTCGACCTGGATCAACCTGAAGAAGATTTGGCCATGTCAACGGGGATCGTGAATAAAGTTCGCTAAACGCCTTAGCGATCTCTGTTGCTGTTTTATTCGATAATGGCTCGGCTTCTTTATACCTGCTAGCGATATCAACGACTGTCAGGACATATTTATATGTGACTCCGTCAACGGTATCGTAAGGAAGAAACATAAGATCAGCCTGATGGACCTCATTAGGGACACTGACGGTGAAACTTGCATATGGTATTTTCTTAGGCGGAGGAAGATATATTTGCCAAATTGCCTGTTTCGATAACCACGATTCAGCGGTGGATTGTTTTACTTTAGCGGCTTTAGCGAGTTTGGCAATTGCTGATTTTCCTCGCCAGAATCCTCGCGGAGAATAATATATCTGCTCCATTATTATTTACCAGCGCCGAGTACTAATTTACCTTTCATTGCGCCTTTTATCAACCAAGTTGCCAATTTTTCTTTGAAACTTTTGTCAGGAATCGCGTTTAGTGCATGAATTAGCCTGATATCAGCGAGATGCCTTTGTTGTAAATCCCCGCTGCGATACGCGAGATCGTGGTAGCAACAAGCGTTATCGATGGCGTTTACCGGATCTTCATTTTGTTTTGGTTGGTTATTATCGTCGAGTCTTATATCGAGCCTCGTTCCGGGTCCGCAGTAATTGTACCCTGGTAGATGCTTCTCTCCGGGATATTTTGCCCAGGGCAGCCCAGGTAGATTTTTCATGGAGGCGGCAATGTCCCCTCCGGTTCTTCTAGTTTTTTTTTTACAAATCTGAACTTGCGTGTCTTGCAAACTTTGCATTCTCCTGCAATTGCGTTTCTGTTATTGCGTGTAACGATTTCGGTTGGATTTATCGTTGCTGTGTGAGTGCGGCACTTAACACAATATAAATCCATGTATTCTAGTAACATGAATGTAATTGATTTTTCGGCCACGAAGCGACGCGAGCAAGTAAAACATAATGCGATATTACCGAATTCGATAAGAATGATAATTATTGGCCCATCTGGATCTGGTAAGACACAATTGTTACTGAATTTGATCATGCGATGGCTGAAATGGGATAAGTTGTATTTGGTTGCACCATCCGTTGACGATCAGCGCTGTTATCAGGTGCTAAAGGAATTTAGTGACAATACCGACGAAGGCACAATCGAATTCATCACAGACATCAATGAAGCTCCATCCGTGGAAAATTTAGACGGTGATGTTAATAATCTTGTTGTTTTCGATGATGTTATGCTAGATAAACAAACTAACCCGGCTAGGATATTCTCGCGTGGCAGACACAAGAACACCGATGTGATTTACGTGACACAGCGATACACGCAGATTCCCAAGGTAATTAGGGACAATTGTAATATTTTATCGGTATTCAACGGCGTAGACACACACACGCTGAGAAATATTCATCAGACTTGGTGTAACGGTGACATGGACATAAATAAGTTTAAAAATTTCTTCAGCCGCGCTCAGGCAACACCGCACGGGTTTATCACGATAAATCTTCATGATCCGCGCAGTAGGTATCGAATCGGTCTCGATCAAATTTATTCATGAGAAAAGCAGCCCCCGGTGACAACAATCCATTAACACAAAAATAATATCCCCAGACCCCCCCAGAAAATCTTCCTTTTTTCCTTGCCCGAATGCACACAAAAATTGCACTCGGCGGGAGATTTACGCAAATTAATTTTCGTAGGAGGCTTTATTTCTGCTTTCTGAGGCTTCTACGGAGAAAGTTCTCGTAGGAAGGTTTATTTTGGTTGGAACCGCTGGTCTGTTAAACTTCCCTGCTGCTTTTTCCTGTCGGCATGCTGTCTTATATTGTTATAAGTTGCATCAGATGTTCTAAAACGAAATGAGACGTCGACCCTGTTAAGCCTCAATTACATTCATGTCCACTCCCTTATAGTGGTCTAAGGCAATGACCTTCATATATTCCACACATCTCACCTGTGCCCACATAGGTTCGAGTCATGGCATGTGGCGGTAGGTATTTGGGAAACATAAGCTGTACCACCCGTGGGTCGATATTCCATCCGCTAAATCTATTAGATGCCAAGTATTGCCTATCATGTGCTGAAAAGGAATTAAACCCACGAAAGGGTTTCTAATCACCCAATGTTGGACTATTTGATGTATGTGTCATCCTTGGAATAAAGGTAAGCAATATATAACTAAAACAAGTGGCATATGAATACAAATGTATTTGTTCCAGTGAGCAATTCTACTCATTCCATTGCCATTTTATCGGCATTACTGTATCTAACCAATTAAAAGTCATTATTTATAATTGTATAAAGAATACTGGTATTCGTCCATAAACTTATATATATATATATATATATATATATATATATATATATATATATATATATATATATATATATATATATATATATATATATATTGGTTAATATAATCCTCAAATGATGCAAGAGTTTGGTTTGGAAGAAATAGGCGCCATATTTGATACATTATTTTCACGATTTTCGTATCTTTGTATTAATTTATTTAATTGTATATTGATTGTTGAGAAAACTTACATCTATACATTGTTAATATCAAGATCTACGCGATAGTGATTTATCTACTTAAAAATGTACCTGGGCTTAAGCCTGCCCCTCCATCTTCCCACGCCAAAATGGTCCATAATGTTGTAATGTCCGGTATGTGTTATGTGCTGTCGCGTGTTCATATATATATATATATATATATATATATATATATATATATATATATATATATATAGTTTAGAAAATGACCTAACCTGTTATCTGTGCTGTATTTGTGGCATATTTGTGAGAATAATAGTTATTTTGCTAATCGTCATAACACCACCCGTACACCTAAATTTCTTATATTTAGAGCGAGTCAACCCTCCAACAGACATACACAAACGCCATCGGTACCAGAAAGAAAATAAACATTCCTACATTAAGCAGGAAATAAAATGTATATGTTTGGTGGGTTCTTTCTTTTCTTTTTTTGTTTCTTGCTGTATCAAATTTGCGTAATATATCAAATTCTGTCCCATCTGATATAATTCAAGGATGTACAAAACAAACCATCTGATGCTAAAGAGAAAAATGACCCTTTGCCATTTTCTCACGTCACTGAAATACCAGTAAAGCATTCTGTTTAGATACGGATGTAAGATATTTTGTCAAGTGTACTTTCAAGTCATATCCGATGTTCTTTGGTTGTAGTTCGTTTTGAGCAGACAATACATAGTTATGTCTGGGTTCATATATTCTGGAGGAAAATAACATATTTTTGCTTGTACTGCTAAGAGTGCATGACATGATAGTCAAAGCCAGACAAAAGGCTGAACAAATGATCAATTGCCCATTTGCCGCTGCCCACTGTGTTCTCCTCAGCGCAGTGAAATGTTATTTTTTTTTTAAATATGCTATATTTTGTTTCAATTATATTTTTGAGAGATGATGATTTTAATTTTTACAAAATATCAACGGCTTTAATCACATTAACCTGGCTAGATGATGATAGTACCTGTACATAAAAATAAGATCTTATTAAATATACAACTAGATGATGATAGTACCTGTTCATAAAAATAAGATATTGTTAAGTATACAGCTAGATGATGATAGTACCCGTACATAAAGATAGGATATTATTAAATATACAGTTATGTATGCTTAATATATATGTTAGGTTGGAAATCATTATTGTACAGTTGCATATTCTATGTGTTAGATTTAAAATTCTTCTTGCAAAAAGCAACTTACTACAACCGATATCATGAAGTAAACATATTTTACAACGTGCTTGCATGTCAATGTTTACAACGTATCTTACAGAGTGCTTGCATGTCAATGTTTACAACTTATCTTACAGAGTGCTTGCATGTCAATGTTTCCACGTATCTTACAGAGTAATTGCATGTCAATGTTCATAACGTATCTTACAAAGTGCTTGCATGTCAATGTTTATAAGTGAAATAAATTATAGGCAGATACTCATTTAATATCAGAATAGAAATGCAACATCATTATCCCATTCATGACTTGCAGTCGGATAGCGAACACAGTGTATTTAAATATAAAGTGCATTAATGGAGTTTCCTTAAATTATTGAACTTTTTTTCTGTCGTCGTTTTGTTTGTTGCAGATACAAAGTGTATTTTGTATTTAATATTGAATATTTGTTCAGCAATTTCTAACTGTTCTGCACAGAGTCTTGAATAAGTGATGGGCCTGCGGGCTGTGTACTTAATTCTCTAAGGCAAATGATTCTGACCGATTATATCGTTGAGCTATGTAAATCTCATTCTGTCTCGATTTTTTACCAGCAAAATTCTAAGCAAATTAACAACAGTTCCACAATACTGCATGCCGCAATAAATAATGTGCTTATAGTGGTATGTGTCCATATAATGCAAGTCCGACACAATTATACGATACAACAAAACTGATTGCCTGTTTCAAAACTGATTGCCTGTTTCGTCACACACCTAATCTTCTGCGAAGCATACCTCTTAGAACTATTTAAAATGCAAAGAGTTTCCATAATTGCTAAAGAATATGCTTGTCTGACAAAATAAAACTGCATATGTTGTATTATGTTTTGAGAATATGCAGCTAATCCGTTATAAAACAAATTCAATTTGATGTGCATGTCTTGCACATTTTGCAATTAATTTTTTTTCCAGGAGATGTAATTAACAGGTAAAAGACAATTGGAAACAGCGATATATATATATATATATATATATATATATATATATATATATATATATATATATATTCGCGTATGAGCCGAAAACTTTAGGAAACAATAAAGGCCTGGAAGAAGGGTTGGCTTATTGATGACCAAGGTCAGACCTTGACAGTTTTTAAGATCTTTTTGTTGACTACCATAATAGCTGCAAATCATCTGACACAAAAGAAAATATTTTTTCCGTGTTTTAAGACGTATATGCATGCCAGAAAAGATATTAATGGTGTCCCAACACTTACAAAACTGTTATAACATACTAAATTGCTTTTGTTATTATGTAGCATGTGCATATTTTATGATTTCTCCAACACGAAATTAAAGGCCAATAAAAACTTCATAATTCACGGTGTAACAAGATAATCGTGTTGGATTTCGGATTTATAACATAACACTTTTGATGGTGATACTCGTACAATGCTTAGTGATAAATGACTTGAATAAGAAAATAATTATGACTAACACGTGCGTGTATACGATTCAGATATTGAACAAATTAACATATTCCGCACGAACCTAATAATGCAACCAATGCAGATACTAAGAAACGACCTTACACAGTACAGTGCCAAAGGTGATTGATTCACAGTACTTTCACAGGACGAAAAGAATTATGTGTTGTACTTAAATAGTAAATATAAATTCACTGAAATAGTGACAAATGAGGTATTTTGCTCAGATAGTAAATTGAAGAAAACAAATGGACAGATATCGTACGAAATATATTTACAATCCCAAAACACTGGGTATTACAAACCCCAAATTATCCCACGCCTAAAAGATTACATGAATGGAATTACACACTCGGTCACCACCACACTTAGCTACTAGTCACACTGGCCAATCAAGCAGTCAGTTTTCCAGGTAGTCACCGACCACCATTCAAATCCTTGGTCAATCAAGCAATCAGCGCCCAGCAATCGGACAGCAGCGCCAGATCACCTGCTACTTGACCACCAACACTGTTCACTGACCTCTACGGCTGCTACGGTTCAGGTTTACAGCCATCATGGTCAATTTATGTGGTTAGCTCTACAGCTGGTACCGAGTCGACTCCGATCAGGTGAAAATACATCCAATGACGTTATATACGGTAGGCTATACAAATTATATTATTCGGCACAATAATCACAAGACAATCAACAGGTTCAGAAGTGATTCTAACCGTGCCCAATAAGAATCCTACGGTATTAAACGTTTCTTAAAAATGCAACTTTATATTGCTATTATAAATCTCTTGCTAAGTCACAAACAAGAAAATAAAATATTTGCTTTATACTACGTACGCCGAAGCTACATATAAAGTATACAAAAATAAACGTGTTAGTAAAATAGTTATAACTTACACACAATAAATTAATAAATAGCTCACAGCTGACGATTTGCTAGTCCCTAAATGTTATTGGTGTGGTCTCTCTCACTCTCCATCATACATAGGAGCTCCAGTGCCGACATTTGAATGATTGCATGTGCTTTTGTTGCCCCATAGTATATGTAGTGAGTGTATATTCAAATAGAATTTTGACAGAATTATTAATTTGGATTAGGGTTTTGTAAAAAGTTTTACACTAGTGTTTATATAGCTCCTTACCGTGGTTGATTTCGGAGCTATAATTACTGTAGTGATCCTTGCCAGGGATCTATGTTGTCCAGTGTATGCTATATATGTATGCTATATGTACCCATTTGTTTTTTGTATGGACGGGCTCTATAAACAGACTTATGTTTAGAGTTGTCTTTAGTTATAAGGATTCCTATGTAAGGAAAAACTTAATTCCAGCTAAGGAGGTCCGGTATGATGGCGGTGGCATATGACTCAATTTTTTTGTTCACACGCTTTCGTGACAGAGGCCAATACTTTCATTCCCATGCTTTGAGTCATTATCTAATGTGAAAGTGATGTGTGTATAATAGAAGAGGAAAGTACGAGTTTGAGAATAAAATATTGAAGAGGAGAAAGAAACAATACTTGAATTGCTGAGGTGGTGTATATTGTGCATTTATATACCTCGTAGTTTTACTAAGTTGTATATGTACCCCATTTTGTGTTTTCGTAATGTTCTATAATTATACCTTACCTTTGGGAAGATCCAATACGATCCGTGCTACCTCGCGTGAGCCACTTAGCTTAGGCATCGTACCATGATATGCTCCGTATTCAGTAAGGCCAATCCCTGTCCACTGTGTTTGTTATTTTCGTACCTATCGATGTTATTGCTTGTATTAGTTTCTACGAGGTATTCAGTGTTTTTATTAGTGTGTTATTTTATTAGTATTAAATTTAGTATTTATTTTGATAGAGAATATCAAACTTACAGTTGCAAAAAAGATGCAGAGAAGCTTGTTTATTATAATCTTCTCCCATCGTGTCTGTTTGTGTTTGTATATCATATAACATTAATTTATTGTTTTCTTATATTCGGAATATGTTTTAAATGTATATGAATAGTTATAGTTATTTATATAATCTGGATATAAGAATAAAGTTCCAAAAATACAGTTACAAAAACTATGCAGAGAAGCTCCTTTAGGATAAATTCTATAGGAGAGTTTATACATATCGCGTCGTGTCTGTTTCTATTGAAATATCATATTAAAACAAAATTAATTAATTTTAAGGTCTACGTATCATTTTTAAAGGTTTTCATAATTTTGTTAATAAAGGGTGTTAGTTCCGAATATATTTTCTTATCTATGATGTCATTTGTATATAGCAGTTATTTAGATTCCACTCCCCCAGGTTTATCTCTAATCTTATTCGCGATTCTATACCTTTCTGTAGAAGTTTGTATTCATCTTAAAATGATATGATTTTTTTGAATCTGTTTGGTTGTTACACAGTCTGCAGTGTGGTAAAGTCCTTAAAGTAGATCGTTCACTGACAAGAGGTATATTAATGTGTATAGTTAGTCTTACGGTTAGGTATTTATACACAGACGATGTCGCCATACATCGCTTGTGCGCTGGAAGTATTCGGTTCTTTCCATCGAAAGCACTTCGCACGTGCGGCATACGATGAACCGAACTCACTGTTTCGAAATTTGTACAATATACAAAATATCACCCTCAGGTATCTTTTGTACACAAAAAAAAAACGAAACCCGAGTAGATGTATTTGATAAATAAAGGGATTTATACAATTCCATGACACACGGGGCATTTCGAGTTTACCCGGGAGACCAGGCTGTGCTATAATGTACAGTTCTTACAGAGTACAAATCGTGCTGAGCCTTATTTTAATCCTTGTTTCTTCCCATGGCGATTTTTGCTGTATTCATTTTTTTTGACCAAATCGCATCCTTCAATATAACTTTTGATCTAGCCGGCAACAGCTGTGTCAGTTACGTTTACCTACGCGCTCACGAGCTACTCTTTGTCTTTGATATAAGCGATGTTATAAATTGAGGTCATCTTTATGAAAAGGTACTCATGTTTACTTATGCAAGGTAAATAACCAGCATACTTGTTACATGTTCATGAAAGAATGTTAACAATAAAGGCTAAAACCATGAATATAAATCAACTAAGATCATCTTCTATTTTACCTTGTGCTTTCGCTGAACGAAATCTTAAGTTTCCACACAACCGAAAGCTGGATCTTTCTGCGTCTCCCTTGCTTATAATTAGCGGAATTGTTTTCTGTTTTCCAACAGCAAAACAGTTAATCATTAAAACCCTGAAACTAACTTGGATTAAGAGGGAATTTTAATCGGCAACTATACAGTACATGTATTTTGATATGTAATTGCCTTTCATTCCCTAATACACGATTACAATAGTTTTGTAAAACAGGGTGTAACGTCGCTTAAATCAAAGCTAACTACAACTAAATTTGTACGTAAAAATGTTTTTCAAAGCATTATTTCTGAGACTTCATTGGATATATCATTAAAGTGTATTGCTGTGGTGCCCATGATTCGAATCCAAGGGATGTACATCATGCAGCGGAATGTATTTCATTCTGCGTTTGTTCCAAACTACAATGTACATGCGGAGGAGCCATTACGTAAATACGCTTGCTAGCATATTTGTGAACGTTAAATCAAACTCTGTTGTTTGCTGTTGACATGCTGGGATGACATTTTAATGAGTTAGGTACTTACAATTTCAAGGCAAAATAAAACAATGTAATTACTGATGGACTGATTTAAACAATTTAATGCAAATAATGCATAAACAAACAATAACTGAGTGAAATGGGTGAGGTAGCGTTATAGCAACCCACGAATGCTCGATTCTTGTCATGGTACGATCACGTTATACAGAAACTGAATTAGGTAGAAACAATAAGAAAACGGAAAATTAAATATATTTAATGACTTTTCAAACAAATGTTTACCATTTCTTTTTGATAATCATACACGCAAACCCATACGAATAATTTCTGCTAAAATAAGTTAATATAAATAAATGTTTTTAGAACTTACCGCGTGCAATATGTGATGTCGTCACAGACATCTCGGGCAGCTTATACATAGATCATGCGATTTTTTCTAGCGTTTATACTTATTCAGTATATATATATATATATATATATATATATATATATATATATATATATATATATATATATATATATATATATATATATATACACTGCAGTAAATCGACCCCAAAGAATAGCGACCCCGCTCATATTTCTTCCTATAGAAAATTATCTACATTGTGGAGTGGAAAGCGTGGTCTTGTGGAAGATCTTGGTATCCAGATCGAGCACTAGTGTATTTGATTCTCGCCGTGGCAATGTTAATTGTTCTTGAGCAAGATAATTAATCCACAATTGCTTAGTACTGGCTCTAGATTAATCCACATTGCTTAGTACTGACTCTACATTAATCCACATTGCTTAATACTGGCCCTACATTAATTCACATTGCTTGATACTGGCCCTACATTAATCCACATTGCTTAATACAGGCCAGTATTAAAGTGGGCCACCCTAGGGCAATGGGACTTAGCATTAAAAAAAACTCTGGGTCACTCTAGGGACAATCGAAATGTAACATGGAGAAAAATCGTGGGTCACTCTAGGGACAATGGGAATTTAACATAGAGTTTGGGTCTGTCTAGGGACAAGGGAAATTAACATGGGAATAGAGTTTGGGCTTGTCTAGGGACAAGGGGAATTGAATATGGGATTTTTTTTTTTTTTTTAATTTTTTTAAAAAAGGGGTAGGCAATTGAAAGGCTATCTCTTTTCGAGAAATATGACTGGCCCTGAAAAGGGCCTTTGGTTTTTCTTCTTCTTCTGCTTCTAATTTCTTCTTTTTCTCAACCAACTTCTTATTTTCTCTCCTACACTCTTTCTCTTCTTTTTTTTTTTCTCCTCTTCTTTCTTCTATTCCTCCTCTTCTTTCTTCTTCTCTTCCTCCTCTTCTTTCTTCCTCTTCTCATTTTCTTCTTCTTTTTCAATTTTTTCGTTCCATTTGCGTATTCTTATCCTTTCCACTTCATCCTCATTCTCCTCCTTTATCTCTTTCATGACACCACTTATCATGTCCTTTACCTTTCTTAAGTTATTAATTTCCATCTTTACACGATGGGGACTATAGGAATAGTGGTCTTCAACGAGTCTTCTTAACATCTGCTCCATCATTCCTAAGTTGTCTAAAACGTCTTGCAATGTTTGCATTTTGTCAATTTGGTTAGAAGCCATCTTCTTTGTAGAATGGTTTGAACGACGAATACTGTGAGTTCTTATAGTGAAAGCGCGTACGTGAAGGAAAACATCCCCTGAAAACATAAAATTGATCTTACCTAGATCATGACCAAACAACGCGCGGACGTGAAGGAAAACATCCCCTACTTTCTCATTTCATATAATAAAACCAAAACTATACTCTCCACATACGCTAAGAAACAATAAATAAACCCATAATCTACTATTCACACAAACATACCTGAGCTCTTACAAACACAAAGACATACCCTCACATTTTTTTAAAAAGAGTTAGTGTTTATATTCACACTACTCTACCTACACACATTGGCAAATGGATCGTTATTTCTTTTCTAGAGTATTGGGTAGCCCTGAAAAGGGCTGTTTTTTTGGAACTTCATGGACACCTGGTTAATGGTGACACCTTCCAGGCCTGGCGCCACATACACATCTTGTCCCCCAGTTACTTTTTACCTTTTGGGGGGAGAGAGCAGAGGCAGGATATGTGGCTTCAGACTCCCAATTTTCGCTTTCTGGGATTCTGAAATTTCTTCTTCTCTCCTTTTCCTCCTCCTCCTTCTCCTCTTCTTCGTATCTTCTCTCCTTCTCTTTGTATATTCTTTCCTCTTCTTCTTTATATCTTCTCTCCTCCTCTTCTTTTTTTCTTCTTTCCTCCTCCTCTCTTATCCTTCCCTCCTCCACAATGGCTTTCGCGGCCAGTTCATTTAATATGCGCCTGGCATATTCCAGATGCACATGAAGTTCCAACAGTTTAGACAGTCTCGTGTTCATTTTTGGTGTTGATCAATCAACAAGGGTAGCTGGACTGCCGAACGAGTTTCAATTTATAGTGAAAGCGCGGACGTGAAGGAAAACATCCCCCTAAAACATAAAATTGATTTTACCTAGATCATAGCCCATCAACGCGCGGACCTAAAAGAAACACTCACTTTTTTATGCTACCCATCACTATTTTAAAATTTTTTATAAATCACTTCAATAGACTATCCACATACGCAAAGCAATCCAATCTAACCCCAAATATACACCTCAAACACCAAAAAAGACATCATTTTAATCTACTATCCATACCAACATACTTGAGCACTTACAAACACAAACACACAATCACATACCCTCACATTTTTTAAAAAAGAGTTAGTGTTTATTTTCACACTACTCTACCTACACACATTGGCTAATTGATAGCTATTTCTTTTCTAGAGTATTGGGTAGCCCTGAAAAGGGCTGTTTTTTTTGTTTTATTTTTGTTTGCTATGGCATTCTTTTTTTAGTTTCTAAGAATGCGATGTCCTCTGAGGATAGACTTTCTGGCGATAGGTCTGCTTCTTCGGAAAGAGAAGAAGAACTCTTTGGTGTCGATACGACAGCCTCTGTCAGCTTCAGGTTGCTGCTGTTGTTGTTGTTGTTGCTGTTGTTGCTGCTGTTGCTGCTGTCTCTGAAGTCTGTACTTCTCTGTCCATTCTTCTTTCTCCCTGTTCATTTCTTCTCTGAAGAGTCTTCTATCAGGTCTTCAGTGACTTTTAACATTCTCACATTCTCTATTTCTTCTGGCTTCGGTATCAGACTGTGTCTGACCCTATGCAAATTCACGTAGGCTTCGTTGAGCTTAGCTAGTTTGGAGCACATCTTCTTAGGAGGATGAGTCGACAATGGATGGTTAGACTGGAAACAACCCCGGTTCTTAAAGTCAAAGCGCGGACGTGAAGGAAAACATCCCCCACACGGTTTTCGAGCCGCAACGTTCAATGAGTGTCATGAGAGGGATAGTAAGAAATGAAAGAGCATCAATCCAACATTCTTATAGCTAAACAAAAGACAAAGGCATTTTTTCAAAACACAACATTTTTTATTCAAAAATCACTTAACACTAACCAACAACAACTCTAACATTTTTAACAATAATCCAACACTATAACATCAAACAATTTTTTTTCAAATCACAAACATTTTTTTCTCAATTGACAGTCTACTTTAAACAGGGCTGACAACGTTGTGAATGAAATTGTGATTTCCACTGTTGGAAATCATTAGGCCATTGATGGACACTACGTTTCCTAGCTTGAGACAAAAGATAAGCATAATGGTCTCTAAACCATCGATCTACTTTCACATCGTTTCTAGCAGAAGAACGAGGATCAAAATGAGTCACTAAATGTTCAAAGGAATAGCCCAGGCTGCGATGATGCAAAAAATACACGCAATATTGTCCACACACCAAGGAATCTGTGCCATGTAATTTCACATTATTGAATCGGGTGGTTTGAGCATTTCTTCTCATAAAGTCGATGATATCGTCTTCCAAAGGTGGCAATCCGTACGAATCGAAATATTCCACACATCCTTCTTGAGGAAAGTAGACGGCTACCCAGTGGGTTCCTGGGAGATGACTGTCGTCCGTGTTGATCACGTAAGCTTGATGGTCTTTAGGTTTGCGATGAGGGAGTTCATCTTTAGCACAGACGACAGGATTCCAAGAAGCTGTATACGAACTGTGGTTCAAAAGGTAATAAAGTTCCCAGGTATCCATGTTTTGTGTGTGCTTTTTTCTTCTTCACAGGTAATAATAAGTCGTCAATTCGATCCTGACTTTTTGCTTGAAAATGTCTGACGAATAAACGGTTATTCGTTCGGTTTCCTCACTCTGATTCAGGAGAGCTTCGATACGATGGATCTCTTGAGTGGTTAATGGTGGACAAGAATGTTCACGCAAGTCTTTATACCACTGGTGCAACACGTCTTTGTTCGAGATGAGACTCCAAGCTTCGTCCAGATACTCGTCCAATTTTTCTTCTTGACTTAACATCAGGCATTTATCGTGTTGCATTTGACTGGGATGATCGTTTTGACATCCATAACAATTTTTCTTGATCAATTCTGTCATTTTTTCGACCAAGTGTTTGGCAAAACAGGAGACTAAATGGGCTTCTTGTTCTGGCCATCTCGATTTCATCATGATCACTTCTTCTTCTTTTTCCACGGTCTCCTCACATTCCATCTTTAAAGTTTCTCCACTAGGTAAAGAGGGATAACAGTCTTCCATGGTTTCTAGTAATCTAGCATGACTTCTCTCAAACTGTTGATTTCTATGGTATTATCGAATTCTGCATACAGGATGACGTTCACTGTCTCGTCCAGTGGCTTTGCAAACTGAAGTTCCACACGAATCTGGCCCGATTTTATAGGGTGGAAATGTCCCTCGTCGCTGCCTTGGTCTGGAGTGAAATCGAAAGCCCACAAAGCATAGCCTCCTGCATAATCGTCGTACGTAATGCCGTGACTGGTGTTGGTTCCTAACTGGCCGGTGGCTTCGTACAGGGACAAGTACGATCTCAAGTAATTCATTTTTTTGGGATCAAAGTCAGGTTCGAAAGGTCGGGTACACAAGGTCTTGCCATCGCGACTGACTTCGATTTTCTTCACGTTGAAGTGTTGAAAGTTGAAAGGATTTTCACCGAAGGCTCCGTTGAAGGCTGAATTCTCGACCATACCAAGGATTAAACGTTTGGGTAACTGTCCTTGGAACAGATGATCTTCGATCAAGGAATGATGTTGAGCGGGAATGGTGAACGTTTTCACTTCCACGCGACGTATGGGATACTTGGCGGTCGTTCTGCTCAACGTTTGACTGATGTCGTTACCTACTTTAGGTAACACTTCCACGCGTCGTACGTAGAGTTTGGCCTCCTCGATTTTGCTTTTGGGATTGCCACCAGTAGTAGCATCACCATCAGCCAACAAATAGGAAGCAACACTACTGCGATTCAGTCTCAAGCGGACATTGATTCCGTTCAGCAAATATTTATCTTGCAACCACATGTCCAAATGCAAACGATCCATCAGTTCTAAACTCTTTCCATCTTTGATTTTGTTTCTTCGTTCTACAAATCCCTCATTGGTGGTTGTTTTTGTTTTGGGGTCAGCTTCAAGACCTGTTTCATTAAATTCGCCCGCTTCGTCAGGTTCCCACAGCACACAGGCATTGAGATGAGTATCCTTGGCATCTATTCCGTACGTCAAGAGATTTTCCAGGTAGGCACTGTAAGGGTAAGTATCCATGCTGCTGCTGACCAGTTTGTTATTCAAGTACAAGTCCACTGAGCTGAACAAGGAATGCATGAAATTGTTGACGGGAGCTACTTTCTCTTCGCCGCTTATAGAATCTCCTCCCTTATCTAGAACTTTGACTTTCAAGTACAAGTAACTGCTATTCAGATCGATGTAATCTTCGGGCTGTCCTTTGATTTCAAACTCGATGGGAGCGGAATCGGTCAATGAGGAGACGGGGTGAAATTCCACCCATTGGGATTCTTGCATGGTCATCATGGTGGGAGGCATGGCAAACAGATCCAGTTCCGTCTTGGAACAAGCGCAAGACTCTCGGTGCATCATTTTTTTTTGTTCTTTCTCAATAATCGAAAACGTCTAAGTCTCGAACGGTTCTTCTTTTCTTGGCCTTTCTAGCTTGAAGTCTGGTGAAAGGGTGTTTTCTTCGTCGTCGTCGCTTTCTACCTTGTCCTTGCTGAATGCCTGACTCGGTAGCGTGCAGGGCATTTATAGGTGTGTCTCGTCGGCCTAAAATGTCTTTGCCCGTTTGCAGCAAGACATTTTTGTCTGCCCTCATGAAGGCTTCTTTAGGGTTTTGTTTGTCGATGATGACATTTTGGAGAAATTCCTTGCATTGCGTCAGTGCCGCATCTTTCAAGGCGTGCAATCCGCGTGTCACCATCGGTTTCAACACCGGGGCCACCGAACGAAAGGCCGATTTTAACATGTCTCCTAAACCGTGTCCTCGCTGTCGTGCAACCCCTCGGTACACTGGATACATGACTTACTTACGAATGGTGAGAGAACCGTTTTCGAAAATCGAGTTTCACCGTGACTTTTCCTTTGGTGAATGGAATATTTTGTCCCAGATCTCCTTTTATAGCAATGTTGACCGTGTGCAAATACGACTTGCTGACAGGCAAATAGTGAGGATGGACAAATTCGCGGTGGACGTGGTAAGTGTTTCCACCTTCCTCGTCAGCGACCGTGGCAGAATCCGCTTTGAAAGGAATGACACGCAGTAACGGTACGGAGGTGTGTCCCACCACGTTGTACTCCACCACATCGGAGTACACAAATATCAAATTCAGTCCTTGGTTCAGTTCTACCGGGGTACGAAAATACTTGGCAAAAGAATCGTTGTCGTAAATGCCTGATGATTCGGGTTGTCCTTTTCGTTCTACTTTCTTCCTCAGCTCCATGTCCCCGCCCAACATGTCAAACAATTCAGGACAAAATACAATGGACAGGATTTTACTCCGTTCAAATTTCATCAAGAAGCGACGAGCTACTTTGTGGTACTCCATGGTGACACTTTTGTTCTTGACAATCTCAAAAGCTTTCCCAAACACGCCATCAAACTTGAAGGCTATGGCACTGACCAAATGATGACCACTAAAATAATAGCCTGGGAGAATGGACAAGTGGTAGGTCGTGGTTTTAGCTTTGTCATTATAGGTTTTAATGTCAAATATGGTGGCTCTCTTATCCAACTCCTGTTGCAATGGCTCGTCAAGAACTTCCACCGTAAAAAAATTTTGATTGGGAAGGACATTGAGGACTTGGGTCGGGTGAATCATTTCTACTAAAGCCACTTCCCAATGGGCTTCGTGATCTAAGGGGATGGCCTGAGGTAATTTGGTCGTGTAACAGCACAACGTGTTGTTGGGAAACACCTCCATCGAACTGTCACTGGGTAAGGTTAAGTAAAATTGGTTTTGGTGACTCATAATTCCAGAGTTCTGTGGCTGTCCGAGGGGTTATTACTGGACGTCAGAGGCGTGTCTCCGTCTAAAATGGGGTTCTGATTGTGGTTGGAGTGGTGACTGACACTGGCACTGGACACAAGGTTCCCGTGGTTCCCGTTCGAGAAGAATTTCAGGGAGGGATTGGGAAGCAGGTAACCGATGCAACTGCTCAATAAAATGGTCCACAATTGTTTGTCTCCTTGTTGCAAACTCAAATTGGCGATGGCTGCCCCGATGAAACAATACACCACGAAGATTTGGCAGAAAAAGACGATTTGCGTTTTAGGCACACGTTCTCCACACCACACCCACAAGGGTTGTTTTTGTAAATCTTGCACAGAAGAACTAGGTGAAGGAGGAGTGGTCGACGTAGCTGCGTCTGTGTGAAAAGGCATGATGGTCACTTCTTTTTATAGTCGATGACTTGCGAAGCGTCGATCCAAGAATCAAAACATGGTGGATATCCTTTCCAACGTACTTTGACTTCTTTGACACGTCGTTTGCCCACTTTACGGGTTCTGCGTTCGAGAATGCTTTCGATGTCGTACACGTCGTCTTCTTTTTTGGTGACACGTTGTAACTCGGGCAAATAAAACGTTCCTTTGAGCACTTCTCTGTTCATGTCTTCCAATTTATAGACGGCAGGATGACGGCCATGCACTCGTCCAGTGACGCGAAACAATTCGGTCGTCCAGTTAGGTAAGTAACCTTTGTCGAAAGTGCGTTTGGTTTTGCCAATGCGCACCCAATCTCCTACAGCCAACTCTCCACTTTTCTTGGGGACAGCCCTCGTCTGGGACGTACCGAACAGACGCTCAAACACCAACACTTCGTTCTCGGGAGTCACGTCTTGCGGGGCACGTCCGATGCTTCGATGATAAGATTGGTTGTACGCTTGCACCAGGTGCGGTAAGATGTCGATGTACTTCAGAGTGTGGTGATGCGTAAAATATTTCCACATGCGTTCTTTCAAAGTGCGTTGAAAACGTTCCACGAAGCTGGCTTTGGTTTCGGGATTCTCGGTGGTGAAAAAATGAATGTCACGTTTCTTTAATTCTTTTTGGAAAGCTTGGTTCAGAAATTCGGTGCCTTTGTCCGTTTGCCATCGAAGAGGGTGACGACCACTTTGTTTCAACACTCGTTGCAGGGCTCGCACTAACTCGCTGCTCGATTTGGAAGTCAAGGGCACGACCCAGGCAAATTTGGAAAAGACGTCGATGACACAAAACAAATATTTGTAGCCACGATTGTAGCTGGCCAAATGAGATACATCGGCTAAATCGGCTTGCCATTGATGATCGATGCCTTCCACTCGGGTGCGACTTCTAGCAAACTTGCGTCGAATGGGTTTGTGTAAAGTGTAGGTAGCTTGTTCTTGTAACCATCGTTGCACTTGAGGTAAACGGAGACTTTTCAGTCGAGTTTTGGCAGCACGATACAATTTTTGAACTCCTGCGTAACCTGCAGGATGCGAGGGATCGTAGTAAATGCTGGCTAAGACTTTTTCCATTTTTTTGTGTTGTTGGTTGGTGTGTTAATAAGGCACCCACTCTTGGAGGATGCTACTCTTTTTCTCTTGGGGTATTTTCTTGGATTGCAATGCTTTGCGTGTGCGACCGGCAATAGGTGTTGAAGAGGAGGATGTCTGAGCGGGGTATATCGGTTCTTGTTTCACTTCTGTCTTCACTTCTGTCTTCACTTTCTTTTTCTCTTGTGATGAAGAAGGGTTGGCCATCATCTTTTTAATCCATCCAATTCTGGAGGTAGGTGGTGTTGTTAACTTGCGTACTTTTTCTGGTGGAGTTTGAAACCCTTCTTCTTCTTCTCCTTTTTCTGTCTTGGTCATGGGTAGTGGTGGTACTAGTACTGGTACTGGTACTGGTGATGGTGCTGGACTTTTCATCAAGGTCTTAAAATCTTTCAGAGTGGGTAGAGCTGTTTCGTCTAAAGCTTTCTGGTGAAAGAGTTGCAGTCGTTGCAAGAGTTGACCGTACTTTTGCGATTTTTCTGTTTCGGACAAATCTTGGCGATCCATCAAGGACTGCAATTCGTGTTGTAACTGGGACATCTCGCTCAAATTGGGATTGGGAGGTAAATGCGAGGTGCGTTGTTCTTGCCACTGATGGTATTCCATCCATCGTTTGTAAGGCACTAAAGCTAGTTTTCGTCCTTCCATGGGGTTGTCAGGGGTCGATTCTGAGATCTTGGGACTTCCGAGGGCCTTTTTATCTTGCTCCCACCAGTCCTCCCAACATGGTTCCCAAGACTCCTTTCAGTATGGGACCTAACAAGAGGGGTAAAATGCCTCCACGTTGGACCAACATCTTCTTTTTTTGACGAATGGGAATTTTCTTTTGAACCATTTGGCGAAGAACGTGACGATGTTTGCCTAAGCATTGTTTCTGGTGTTTGGACAAAGGGATCGTGCCTTTCAAGACGTTCAAACAACATTCGCACACGGTATCGATGACCTCTTTGGAGGCCGATTGAATGATTTTTTTTCGTAGAGGTGGAGAAGCTTTGGACAGGACAGATAACATGTCCCCATGTTTGACTAAACGTGGTGGTAGTCCTTTCCTTTTCTTTCCTTGGGGTTTTCTGGATGGTGACATCTTTGAGTCTTCAGGAACACCAAACAAACACTGATACCCTACTTGGTCACACGCCTTTTTTATACTGGAACGCGTCGCCACTGATTGTCTTTACGTCGTATTAGTTTGAGGACAGGCATGACACGTCGTGCAGGGGTACGTAACGGACTAAATCGAGCCAGTTCTTGCTTGGACAAATCCAGTAAACTTTGTAACATGCCCGATCTTTCATGGACTTTGATTTTGGGAGAAGGTACTTTGTGAGCAGCAGCCACTGCCGCTAAATTGGAGGGTCCTGCCACTGGGGAAGTTCTTTTGGGGGTCATCAACGGAGAAGTTCTTGGTGTGATCAACGTCTCCAAGTACTCTTCAGTTCTGGGTGTCATTAACGGAGAAGTGGATAAACGTGAGGCTGCCGGAGACGCAGTCACCGCTGTGGCAGGTCGTGGTTTGCGAGTGTAAGGTTGCGTCCTGGCCGAAGTGCCTCTCTTGCGACTAGTTTTCTTCTGTGGACTTTTCTTTTTCTGGGGACTTTTTCTCTGTTTCTTTTTCTGGGGGCTTCTTTTCTTTTTCCGGGGTGGTGGTGTCTGGTCAGAGGAGGGTCCTGCCACTGGAGAAGTTCTCCTTGGGGACCTGGTCTTTTTCTTTTTCTTCTTGGGGCTTCGTTGGACTTTTGTCTTGGGGATAACTTTGGGGGCATTAGGATCCCATCTTAAGAGAGAGCGAATGATGACCCCTCCTAGAGTACCGCTCCCTCCAGGTTTCAAAATGATTTGTTTTTTGGTTTGAGTGTCGATGCGGGGATCGGCCAGTTGGACCAAAGCGACTTTGTTTCGATCGAAAAAGCGTTTGGTTTGATGAGGAATCTGAATGATTCCTTGGAGTAATTGACGTGCCGTCACCGTGAACCATCGTAAGACTTCTTTGAGACTAGCTTCTAAGACACGAGCTCGTGTTTGTGGATTTTTTTCTCGACTGATGCCATACAAGGCACGAATCAATTTGACGGGAAGATGCGATTGAAGGGACGTCATGTTCACACTGTATGAGACAGACGAAAAAGGGTCTGAGGTTTATATAGATTTTTTATGGGGAGTGAAATGAAGTCGAGGACGGAGACGTGTACAGGACAGGCCCTCCGTCTTGGCACCAGTGGTGAAACAAGTGGGTACGAAATCGCAAATCCTCGGGAGTCGTAGGTTTCAAATCGACGAGTAAATAGGCGTGTGGTGTTTGAGTGGCATCGTCGTACGCCTGAGTCAGCCAAGGCGTTCCTAACTGTTTGGCTAAGACTTGCACTTGCGATTTATCTCGAGGGCTTTTAAACAAGACCACGTAATGCGCATTGAGACTGATGGTGCGATGGGCTTTACTTTGTTGAAACAAATTTTGGGTGATGTAAACGACACTGGCATTACGGTGATGCCCTTTGCGCGTGAACCACAGTTTAATTTCTTCTTCGTCTTCTCCTAACATGTCGTCGAAAATGACCAAATGGGTTTGACGGGAGTCAGAGACGATGCCGTCGTCTTCTTTAGGAATGCCTTCCACAAACACGATGGAATCGCCTTGACTTTCTCGCAAGAGGCTGTACGCCGATTGCCACTCTTTGTAACACCACACGATCCGTTGAGGTGGTCGATCGATCAAATGATGTTTATGTTCGATCAAACGTTTGACGAATTCGGTTTTGCCTGAACCGCTAGGTCCAGCAATGAGCATTTTAAAGGGATGACATAGATACAAAGCCTCCCAACTGGCACGATCTAAGTGTTCGTCGATGACTTTGACAGTAGAGGAAGAGGGAGCAGAGACAGCAGAGGTAGCCATTGTGTGAGAAATGTCACTTGTGACACGAAAACAAACAAGACAAGAGTTTATATACTTTTTTCAGAACACGTTTATTGAATGTTTCAAATATGAACACGAAAGACAAAAATACATAAAACCCAAATAGTGATGTACAGGAATAAAAAACACATCAAAACAATCAAAGTGGAATATAAAGAAGTGTCTTTACAACATGTTTTGGGTAACCAAGATGTCCTAGGGACAGTGTGTAATGTTCTTACAGTCTCTACATGAGGTATTGTCACACAAGTGTCCTCCCGGAATGACCTTTCAGGCATGTCCATGACAGTCCTGTCCTGAAGCGAGTGGTTGTTCTTGGTGACGGGTTCTTCTGGCACCGTCACTAACACAGGTTGAAAAGTAACTTTTTTCCTTGAACAACTCTTGTGCATACTGGGCCACTTCTTGGGTCCAAGCCTCAAAACCCCCCTTTTTCCAATCACGAACATCTGTCCAATGGGGGTGTAAGTCACAAGCTACACACACATCGTCATACACGTCTTGGGTAGCTAAAAGTTGACGAATCTTTTTTTCCTGTTGAGGTCGAGAAGTATCCAGATGAAAACGCAAGGCTTTGAGCAAAAGGAGTTTTTCGTGACCATTTAAGGCCATTGAGGTGGTAAGTACTGATCGTAAAGAGTCCACAAAGAATCGGCTGGTAAACGAAATCCCAGAAAACAAGTCACTAAGACACACACCACTTGTCGTCCCAAATTGAATGGATAAAATTCTTGTAATAATTGAAGATAATGATCCACGGTTTGAATATGGTCATTGAGTTCCTTCCACGGAATCTGTTCAATGATAAATGACATAATCCGTGGCATGGCAACTTGATTTTATAGTGTCTTTGTTTCGGAAGCAATAAAGGTAATTTCTAACCAAACATGTTCGTTCTCCAGTAGGGAATTTAAATGTTACATACTGTAACTGAAACGTCAGAGTTTGTCTAGATGTTTCGTCTTTTTCTAAGCAGATTCCATGTAACAAATGTTGGTAATCCTTTAACTCGTCTTCCTCAATACGTTGCAGTAAGTGAATCTCGAAGTAACCAAAATTACGAACGTCTGGTCCATCATCATTCACAAACTGAAAGTGTTCAACAAGGTCTGACCACTGAAAAAATTTCTGACGAATCAGTCCTCTTATACCATTCAGGTACCAGTGGTTAAAGATCTGGTGACGTAACGGATGCAATTGTTCTTTACGTTTCACTTGTATTTTCACCAGCTCTCGGTAAATCCTTTCTCTCAACTCCTCAGGCAAGCCCAAAATGTTCTCTTGTAATGTATCCATAAGTATATACACTGTTTTTGGAATCGTTGGGTGGTGGCCAATAGCCTCGTTTAACTTTGTGCCTAATGTAATATCCACTCATAATCAGTCTTTTTGTACTTTCGAACATAGCATAATTTAAAAACGGATGAATCACTTTGAGTTTGCGTTTCACTTGTATTTTAATCAGTTCTCGGTAAATGCGTTCTCTCAACTCCACAGGCAAAGCACGAATGTTCTCTAACAAAGTATCCATGAATAGGTCATACTAAATTCTCTTTGGTCTGACACAAGAAATGTACTGTTTGCACAAACATGGTTTCACTTCAGTGTCGAATTTAAATCGTTCAGTCACTAATCTACACGTTACAATTCGTTCAGAAGTTTCCTCTTTCACCAAGTTGACATTGTGTTCAAGATGTTGGTAATTCGTTAACACTTCCTCTGGAATTCGATGCAGTACGTTTACAATGATGTACCTACAATCGTCCATACCAAACCAATCCTTTTAAAACTAGAGGATCGTTGATCAATGTCTGTCCGATGGAACACTTTCAATTGAATCAATCCTTGTATAGCCTTCAGGTACCAGTGGTTCAAACACCGGTGACGTAACGGATGCAATTGTTCTTTACGTTTCACTTGTATTTTAACCAGCTCTCGGTAAATGCGTTCTCTCAACTCCACAGGCAAAGCACGAATGTTCTCTTGTAAAGTATCCATGAATAGGTCAGTCCGTACATTTCACAATCTTCTCCGAGAGCAAAAGTAATCCACATAGTGAGTAATTTCTGACCACTGCCATTCAGGGTAACGTCCAAGAATGTCACTGAACTCTTTTGATGTAAACGGTCTAGAGTAATATAATAGGAGGAATGCACCCTTGACCCAAAGAAATCTAACACACTGGTTGACTTTTTTCACTTTCCTCTTATGAATTTCTCGACACAAAAGTTCTACAGTGACCCATTGAGATTTCACTCTGGCAAACCCCTGCCAAACTTCCTTGTAAATCTTCTCTTGCAGTTCTTTAGGTAATGATTCAATATCGTTTTTGAAATGCAGTTTAAATACTGGTCTCGGTGATGTCCAACATTTGACTCCTAGCCAATCTGGTTTCTTCTTCGTCAACGACATGGTAAGTTACTTCAATGTCTCGGTCCCACTAAGGGTAAGTAATGACAATTCGGTGACCATCGAGCATGTTCAACGTAGGCCGAATCTTGCGGTTCCCAGTGGTGAAGTGACACACCGCAACTGAAGCACTTGACTTTATCTCCTTCGCCCAAGTAGAAAAATCCGGCTCTGGCTAATTCTTCGGGGGTCGGTCCTCCCAGATACTTAGGCCATTTTCCTTTGAACGATTGAAGACGATTTTCAAAGTCGCAGTATTCCGACAAACGCACAGGAAACGAATATTCGTCTTTCACAGGTTCGTTTCGATGAGGGCTGGGTGACATGAACAGGAGTTTGCTCAGGGCTGGATGACATCCGTAAGGGGGTAGACGTGAAGGTGACCATTCCCCTTTGAAACGAAACTCAGTAAAATGTCCAAGAGGACGAGCGGCATCACTTTCGCATCCCACAGGTTTGACACGCACAGCATCACTTTCCATGATAGGGGTAGGGACACTAAAGTTCCCATGATGCTTTACGCCATCGCTCAGGTCACAAGGTACAGCATCGTACCCATCGCAAGGCTCACAATCGCATTCCACTTTCGAAGTCTCACACTTGAATTGTGCCTTTCTAAACAACTTGTTTCGTGTTTCTCTGAAAGTATTCATCTTGTTCGCTCGGTCTTGGTAGTCACAATGAACTATCGATCTTGCCTAGGGTTCCATTTTATATACAGACCAATACCGACGTGTCCATACGGTAAGGTGACATGATTGGGAAGTCGCACTCGCTTCTGGTACACGATTTGATAGACTTTTCCCAAGGGACGACTGACGATGTAGTGAGTGGGCAAACGTACAATCTTGTTCGGTTGATAGGTGGTCACTTTAAAGTTTCCATCCTCTCCCGATTGCAAGGCTTCTTTCAATACCCCAAAGTTTACCACTCGACTGGTACGATGATTCAGAGTCAGTCCTTTCACTTTGCACGTCGTGTGCACTTCTCCTTGTTTGTCACGGTATTCGTAGCCGTAATTTTTGGGACCGCCACTGACGAAACTTAGAATCTTGTCGTCGGGATGCTCGTCTGTCCAGGCTCCTAAACGGTCTCCTTCGATGTCAGGGTGATGTTGAATCGGGTGATGGATGTAAATGCAACTGTCCGTGTCAAAGTACAGGACGCGTTCCCCTAACAGTTCTAAAGCTTCGTACAATTTTAAGCGAGCATGGGCTGTCACGTAAGCCGCAATGATGACATTTCCAAAAGGGTCGTCTTGTACAAAGTTCAGATCTTCTTCGTAATTGACCAAGATCAAATCCTCTCGAACGAAGTCCACGTGTTTCATGTATTTGGTTTTGTCGTGAATCATCTGGAAGTAGCGGGAAGGTTCTGTCAAATATTCCGTCTTGGGTAAACACGGTCGTTGTGCCATTTTACCCCACAAGCAATTTAACATCACTTTGGCAAACGATCACCTGCCTTCGTTTTTCTCGATGTGGTCTAAAGTGATGCCTTCTTGTTCCCGGTATTTCTCTTTGAATTGTATTTGGTCTTCGGGAGTGTGACACCAGGAAGGATAGCCGCTGGCTTCTTGTTTCAGTTTCAAAAAGGCATCCACATAGTCAGCGAAAATGCCTTTCTGAGTAGGGTCACCCTTGTGGTATTGTTGTGTCTTGGGAAAGTGGCAAATTTCGTACACTTCTAACAGTTGGTATCCCATGTCCAGAGCTTTGAACAATTCTACGCTGACCCAGGTTCCCGTCAAGGCACGTTCTTCCTGGGTGTGCTGACAAGGTTGGTCTTGGTTGCACGTTTCGGCACAAGTACGGCACAAGGGAAACATCAGTTTGCCTTGACAATGGTGAGGTAAGACGGGATGGTATAGGTTCGTGGGAGGTAAAACTTTGCACTTGATCAAGCCTTCGTATTGTCGAATGTTTTTCAGGTCGATGTGTTCCGTCAGCAATTGCGGGTGCCCTACAGGAAAGCGACAATATTTGCACACGTAGGGATACAGCGAACACACGTCCAAGTATTTGATTTCTTCTCCTTTCTCTTCGTCGGCTTGGTACAGCAAACAGGTGACATTGGTCCTTCCTCCGTACAAACTATCCCTCGGGTTCAACGGGTCCATGAACTGGTAACTTTCCACGAGGCGTTTAAACTCGGGATCGGTTTTCATACGGTGATCGTACTCGTGTTCCCACATTTCCACCACTTGGTATCCTTCCTGTTCCAACTTTAGGCGTCGCTGACAAGTGTCCTGGTACAGGTCTTCCATGGTCCGTTGCAAAAACTGATTTCTAGTGCCACGGTCAGGGTAACAGACGGGACATCCGTGAGATAAGCAACCATTAAACTCGCACACGATCTTTGGGTTTTCTAAGTCCCAGCCATCGACCGAATACGTTCCGATGGTCTTTTCGCCCCCTCCGTTCCGGGCATGCTGAATCCACTTGTCTTCCTTGTCGCACAAGTAATGTAACCAACGTAGGGCTTTGACCGAGTATTGACGCTTGACAAAGTGGGTCTTTGAGGACTGATGACAGCCACGGTGTTTTCAGGCATGAATCGTTGGCGGTACACTAAGGAACACGCTTTGGCAATGGTGCAAGCTTCTTTCAAAGGATCGACCCCTCCGTGTTCCATGAACAGTTCTCGAAATTTTCCACAGCAACGTCGTAAAATGTCCACGTCGGAACGACAATACTTTAGCATTTCTTCCTGAAAGTCGAAAGGGTCCGAGGCATGAGCCTGGTACCAAGCGTAGAAAGCTTCTCGTTGTTCGGTACGCATGTTGTCGGGGTCGTAATAGTGAGCCTCAGATAAATGGGGTAGAACGGCATGTTGATTGGCTTCCGTATTGAAAAAGTGTGGAAAATAACCTTTAGCCATTTCTGTCATTCCAAAAATTTTAGGCATTCGACTCAAAGGCATGGCCAAGTAACTCATCGAATCTTTAAACTGCACTTGTCCCACTTGCATGAAAATGATTTTGGCTCCGTTCAAAGTGACTTTAGGACGTTCGGTGCCATGTTCTGTATAGTACCTCAAAAAAAACTGTCCATCGTATCCGGAGAAATTGTGAGCCATCACCGTGGCATGACGATGACAATCTCCGTAACCTTCGATGTCCTCTTGGCTCCACGTCTTGTCGATGGGGTCTAAGACCCATCGAGCAAAATCGGCTAGCGTGTTCGGTCCCCGAAAGATTTTTTCACGTCCTCCAGGAATTTTGCTACAGTGAGGGCAATAACTGAAGATAGGTTCTTGAATGCACTTCTCGCACGCTCGATGAGCCACGCAGACATTAGGAATGTGAATGCCGGTCTCTTGCATGCATTCGAAATCGAAAAAGATGAAATTGCCTTTCTTCTTGTGACCGTCCTCTTTCTCTGGTGGGGGTTTGTATTTTTGCACGTAGCATTGGTGTTCCAAGTCCACGATGTGGTGACAAATGTGACATTTTTTCTTTCCTGAACATACGTGTGCCTTGGCATTATTGGTAAGTATGCCTTGTCCACACGTAGGGCACAATCTCAGGAGTTGACAAGCACATTTCTTCTGTGAACCTTGTGTTTTCAAATGTTGTTGGTAACAGGTAGGGCTGACAAACGTGCGCAGACAAGTTGAACAAGGCACTGGTTCTTCGCTCAGACAGGGTGGAGAGGCCAAACATCCTGAGCATTTCCATCCACAATGTTTGTGTTGCTCTCGATTATTATAACCATAGTCACATTTCTCACAATAATAAACATATCCCAGGAATCCGGTGATACTGGTAATGGTATCGAAATGTTCATCGTGATGATAGACATGAATGTATTTTCCGTCCTTAAAATGTTGGCCTCGAAACAACAGAGGCCCGCGCATTTCTTGAGGGTGCACTTTCAAGGTGTAGCGTGGAGCTAGGGCATCTTGCAATTTTTGCATCTCAGGAATGCCACACGGTGTATCTTTGGACAGGCCAGCTTGTTGCAACAGGAGTTCTGCTTCGTTTCGTTGTTTGGTTCGGTTCGATTTTCGAATGTTCTCCCAGGTTCTTTTCCATTCTACCGTGTCGTTCTTGTTGGCATAGGTTCGTCCCACCACGATGGCACGGGCTAAACACATCTGGTCTTGAGGGTTGTTAATTCGGACGAGACTTGTTTTGGCGTTGCGAAGGTCGTCCACCAATAACCTCTTTTCGCGTCCTGTCCCTTGAGGAAGAGAGACGTGAGCCATTTTCAGTGTGGCTTTACCATCGGTGATGTCAAACTGGTCATTATTAGATTGTTGTACGTGTTGAATCTTGTCCATGACTTTGGAAAGGGTTAGTTCTGCGGGTCTGCTAAACTCGATCCAAACAGGGGATTTCAAACCGTCGTGATCTATGGATAGTGTCAAGCGATCGTCTTCTTTGGGTTGACATTGTCGCTTGAGTGCGGTGAGCAAAGAATCCCACATCTCGGTGATAAACCCTTCTGCTTTCTCCAAGGGTACGTCGGCCTTGAAATCTTTAAACTTCACCGTGTAGGTGTAAGCCGTGGTTCTAAATTTTCTAGAGGAGCGCTTTTCCGTTTCTCGAATGGAATAGTATTTTTCAGGGTTGACTAAGGGTGACGAACTTGGTTTAGAGGTTTCAAATTCTGGTTCACTCATGTCCTCTTCAAAATCACTGGCATGAATTTGTGCCAAGATTTCAGCTCTGGTACGAGGCGATAGATCACGTTTCTGCCTCTTACTTTCTTCTTCTTCTTCTTTCTTCTCGAATGAATGGGATCGTTTCATCTTGAGTGCAAAACGTCAAATGACTCAAGTTTAAACACCATAGACTAATTTATAGTCATGGCAGACCAGCGTATATAAAAGGGTGTGTGTCTTGTTCTTTCACTATTCATTTCACTCTCAAGCCGAGCACAACGATGGAAGAGACTAACCAAATCGAACGTTTCGTCAGAGCTTTGCGAGGGGTCATTAGAAAATTCTCTTCAGACCAGCCGACGGACTACTCTCCTTCCTTTCGAGATAAAAGTCAAGATACTTGCTATATCTGTCAGAAGAAAGGGCATTGGTCTTCAGAGTGTCCAGACCGTCAAAAAAGAAAAAAAAACAGGGGCTAAAAAAGACAAAAGTCAAGATACCTGTTATTATTGTAAAGAAAAAGGACATTGGTCTCCAGATTGCCCAAAAAAGAAACAAGAGGAATCAGAAAAAAAGAGGAATTCTTCAGAAGAAGAGAGGGATTCTTCAGAGGAAGAAGAGGAAGAAAGAAGACAATTCTATTTACAAGAGGCAAAGAAACAGGAGAAGAAAAGAAGAAGGGAAGAAAATGAGGAGAAAGAAGAGGAAAAGACGGTGAAGAAATTCAAAAAACAGAGAGACTAAACAAGGAGAAAGAAGAAGTCAATGAACTTTTTATTAAAGTGTTGTGTTGTGAATTGTGAATTGGATTGTAAAAAAATGGATAAAAGAATAAATTAATGATATAAGGTAAGTGTCTTTGAGTTTTGATTTTAAAATAAGAACGTACACTCACGCACTCATACACAGAAACGTACTATAAGGGTAAAATGGGTGGGGTTTTTGTTGAGTTATTGGCAAATTGAAATTGTATTTCTTTTCGAGAAATGTGGGTGGCCCAGAAAAGGGCCTTTTTTCTTTATGGTGTAGGGGTGAGTTTAAGCAATCAACTTTAACTGCCTTAAGCCTTTGCCACGGCCAAGGCCTACTTCTGGACTGCGTAATGATGATGATTGGGTTGAAATCACTAAGGGTGGTACGGTAGGCTTGGTCACAGAGTTGGCGTGTTTAGCTCGGGAAGGTCGTATTCTCTTCGGTCGTGATAAAGAAGTCTGATACATTTGTTTCAGACTTCTTAACTCCGCTAAAATGTCCAACAGTACCGTGACCGTTTGATTTTCACCCTCTTGTTTCTTTGCTGCTACTTCTTCTTGCTGTTGTTGCTGTTGTTTGTTTCTTACCTCTTCTTCTTGCTGTTGCTGTAGGAGAAAAGCTTGTTCCGCTTCCTTTTGTCGTTGCATAAATTTCACCAATTCTTCTTTCTGTCTCTGTCTAAAATTCTCCACTTGCGGTAATGAAGAAGGTAACGAAGGTTCCGGAACAAATTCTTGCGAGAGAAAATCCACAAAATCCCAATTCACCTCTTCTGAAAGTAAGTCCGGGTTCCCTTGGACAGTCTCCCCTGTTGGTGCACCCCAATGGATCGTTTTCTGAGTTTCCGTCATGTTGAATCACTGTCGCATAGATTGACTGCACACAAGCGCAAACGAATCTATATAGACCACGTGACGTCACAGACTGTTCTCTTCGGATTGGATGCGAGCTGACTGAATTTTGTAACGCGTGTTTGGATTGGTGAATGAACTCAATCCGTTTCAATCCTACCTGTACCTATAAATAAGCGCAGTTCCCTGCATTGATTCACCTGTTCTCGTCGCTTCAAGATGTGGACCACAGTTGAGTCATCCACCCTTGTGTCTTCCATGATGTTTAGGACGGACATGCTCATGTATGTCCGATCCAAGTGGACCGTTGTCCACAGGACAAACAGCAGTCTGTGGATACGTAGGATCTACGTTGAAAGACAAGGATGCCTCAAAAGAGTGCTAATTTACGGGCCAACAGTGAGACGCAGCCTAAGGACAAGAAGAAGACCAATGCGGTGCCCTTAATGTTAATGAATACATTAACATAAACCCAAAGGCCCTTTTCAGGGCCAGCCATATTTCTCGAAAAGAGATAGCCTTTCAATTGCCTACCCCTTTTTTTAAAAAAAATTTAAAAACAAAAAGAAAATAAAAAATCCCATATTCAATTCCCCTTGTCCCTAGACAAGCCCAAACTCTATTCCCATGTTAATTTCCCTTGTCCCTAGACAGACCCAAACTCTATGTTAAATTCCCATTGTCCCTAGAGTGACCCACAATTTTTCTCCATGTTAAATTTCCATTGTCCCTAGAGTGACCCAGGGTTTTTTTTAATGCTAAGTCCCATTGCCCTAGGGTGACCCACTTTACTACTCAGGCCCTACATTAATACGCATTGCTTGGTACTAGCTCTAAATTAATCCACATTGCTTATTATTGGCTCTACACTAATGCACATTGTCTAGTACTGGTTTCACATTAATTCACATCGCTTACTACTGGCTCTACGTTAATCTACATTGCTTAGTACTGACTCCACATTAATCCACATTGCTTAATAATGGATCCATATTAATCCACATTGCTTAGTACTGACTATATATTAATCCACATCGCTTACTACTGGCTCTGCATTAATCCACATTGCTTAATAATGGATCCATATTAATCCACATTGCTTAGTACTGGCTATACATTAATCCACATCGCTTACTACTGTCTCTACATTAATCCACATTGCTTAATAATGACTCCATATTAATCCACATTGCTTAGTACTGGCTATACATTAATCCACATCGCTTACTACTGGCTCTACATTAATCCACATTGCTTAATAATGGCTCCATATTAATCCACATTGTGTAGTACTGGCTTTACATTAATCCACATTGTGTAGCACTGGGTTTACATTAATCCACATTGCTTAGTACTGGCTTCACATTAATCCACATTGCTTAGTACTGGTTCTACCCAGGATGTCACCGAGAGTGATTAATATAGGTTGTAACAACTTGTTTTGCAATCGATGTAAATATAGGATACGTTTAAACTTTTCAGACGATGTGTTTTGGCAACAATGACAACAAAATGAACATAATAAGCAACTTTATTTCAAGCCTTAACGTTTATAGCTTGTACATGCTTGGAGTCGATGACTCGTCTTACAGATCAAGATTTTAAAAGTCATTGAGTAGATAGGCATACATGTTTATCGTATAAACATCCTTTAAATTTTCAATTTTGTAAGATAGTATATTTGTACTGTTATCCACTCGGTCACCAACTCTCTCATTTATTTGTTATCCCTTATATAGTGATATACTTTTATTGTGTGTGTGTGTGTGTGTGTGATTTGGATTTTTAACGTAGCTCCAAATATTCTTCAGCCACATCGGTATTATTTCAATTTAGCGAGGCAGCTTTTATTATTATTTGTGGCATTTTTAGCATGCCTCGGCCGGGGTTTGAACCAGTCCCATCACCCGCATCCGAGTTATCCGATGCGGACGCTCTAGCCACTTAAGACACCGTATCAGTCTTATTTTTTTTATAAAAACGTTTTTAATAATTACTAATGATGTCAATCATTTTACTTAGGTAAATTGCTTATCATGTTTATATTCATTTTATCTGGGTAAATTGCTTATCAAGTTTATATTCATTTTACCTGGGTAAATTGCTTATCAAGTTTGTATTCATTTTACAGTGGGCAAATTACGTTTGAAGCTTTTAAACCATAACTGTTTATTATACACCCGTTGTAGGACGGTTCGTATTATATGAGGGCCAGTGGCGTCTGTCTGTCTGTCCGTCTTTCTCAACGTCGTGCCCGTACTCTAATTATTAAACTGGTTGCTATATTCAAATTATAATTCGTAGAAACGTTACTTATATCGAGACGATTTTTCGATTGCAACTTTACTGTCGCAATTTAGGTCAAAGGTCAAATCGTGTCCGGGCCGTAACTATTTAACCGGTTGGTATATTGGAATCAAATGGACGAAAACGTCTATAATTCAAATGAGGATGATGGAATAAAAATTTGGTACACATAATTACTCACACCGTGCTGCAGACGGGCTTGTACTGTCTGCGGAGCAATAGTTATCGTATTAACTCACCTCAGCAACTACTTGCATGGCCAGCTGAGTTACATTGGATGGTTTTACTGTCCGTCCATCAGTCTGTTGAATTTGTTTGCACCGAGACATTTCATTATACATGCAATATTAATTAAATAAACATGATAACAACTAATATTTCAACAATACATCGGCTTCTATCTTTAGCAAACAATATCCATTTATATCAACCATAGTTATTAAACTTTGTTTCAAATTGTAATAGCTTACCTAATGTTACAATTTCTGCCAATTTTAACCAAACTTGGAAGAAAGTAAGTTATTTCCAGAACATTTCTGTTCCTTTACTGATTTAGCAATATTGCTAATGCTTACAAGAGTAATATGCCTTTTTGTAATATTTAGTATGTTATGTACCATAGAGTTTTGATGTTTCAGCCAATCATAATCAGACTTGAATTTAATTTAAACGTAAATTTATATTAACTCATTATATATACAAGTGTTTCATTTGTCTAAGATTGCCGTTCTTGATCTTGTATGCACCATATAAATTTCATTCTCATTCAGCCTTCACCACTGTTAGCACCAACTTACAATATATAATGACCAAAACATATTGTGTACGACCCATTATTTTCAGAATGGACTCAGTGTATACAATGCTGGTTCATTTATTGGACTTACGTTATACGTTTATACCAGGGTCATGCCTCCTTTAATTTGTTTTCAATTCTCATTTGGAGCATTGTGTGGACCATTTCTTGATCCGATTCTAGTCAAGTCTGTGCAGGAATAAAGTTGTTGTGATGGCATTCTTTCTTCGTATATCGTAAACGAGTAAACGACATTCACGTTAAAAGTGGGTTGGCAGGTGAATCGAATGGAAATGATTGTTCATGTCAAGACAGTAGCACATTTGCTTAGTTTATCCAAACATGTTTTTGATGTTGTATTTTGATCTCAGCTTGATTTTTGTTGATAATGATCAATTTCGTCAAAAGTAGGTCACCGGGAGAAATTAAAACAAAAATAATCATTATAATCGATGAATGCTCTGTGAAACCTGCCCTTGACTCAGAGATCCACCCCACCCCATTTTAAAAACCATCTAAGGATGATTTTGGTATTTGGTATAATCTTCCAATGCACCTAAGCAATGGACATTAAAGTGTTGTGATAAAAGCTGTCGCAGGTTGTTCGGTAAAACGGGGCCCAGATGTTTATGATCTAATAATAATAGATGTTTAACTCTTTTGAGCTTTCATCAATATTAAGGCTCTGACCAACTTTGGTAATGATCAAATGCAATACGAAGGTGCTAGAATCTTCAGAAAGCAGACTAAAGAATTTTTCATTTACCAAGGGCCATAACTCTGAAGTTTATTATCCGATCTAATAGATTTTTTTATCTCTTCCAAGCTAGAATATAAAGAATGACCAAGTGTTAGTAAAGTCTGGAAAGTAGTATGTGTTGACATCAAAAAGTTAACAGACGGACGAACGACGGACAACATACTATGTAATAAGCCCTACTAACAAGGTCAGTAGAACTAACAAAGAAAGAGGAATAACGGACGAACGAACGGGCGGACGCACAACGTCATAGGGCAGCACGATAATCCTTGTAAACAAGGTGTCCAGTTTAATTATTCAAATTTCCCCATAGACTGTAGCAGCATCATATTTCGGTGAATGACTCTGTACTCTCCTGTTTTTATTATAATGACTATACATGTTCATTTTTAAGAAAAAATGCAACAAAGAAACCCTAGCAACTAAATAACATTCCGTAATCACTTGTTAGAAGAACAAATACTTTTAATACGACACAGTATAACTGTTACACAATAGAATCGATCTTCCATGTTTGTTACTTTCCACATCCACGGGGGAGATTTTAAAAGTATGATATTAAATATTACAAATTGAAGTCGTAAATTATAACATAACGTCCATATATTAAACGACGTCTTAGTGGAACTAGAATATGGTGATATATCGTACTTAATTAGACAGTTCGATATGCATGCTGTTTAAAATAAAAAGAATTTAAATTTACGACAGGGTCAATCATTTTGACTGAATAATTACCACATCCAAATTCTTATCAATTAATGAAAATGAATTTTAAAAAGTGACGGTATAACGAAATTAAAGAAATATAAGTATACATAATTTTCTTTTCTTTAGTGAATCAAGCGACCTTTCCACTATTATCACTGCTTTCCGTGTGCAATATATTGAAATGAATTATTCTAACAAACCTATCTGAATGTATGTATGTATGTATGTATATCTAACTAAACGTCTATTTTGATTTATTGAAAATATCACTAGAAAGATTGATGAGACATGCAAGTCCGACAAGTACTTTGACAACGTATATTTTCACAAATGTGAACTAAACGACAAGTAAATGTTTCATTCATAGCTTTGTTAAAACATATGCATACACAATGTTGCATACTTACATAGGCTACTAATGAAGTTTGTTCCAATATCCTTTTCAGACATGTAATTGGGGTGTTCTCGAGGTACGAAAATAAGATTGTAAGGTAGCCAAGATTATTCTTCAGTGTCATCTAGGACAGGGTCGAAGTGGTAATTTATGTTCTCAAGGAAAACCGCTTTATAGCCGGGTGTAATTCTCGACAGCGGTTTATAGGCTAGGCACATGTAGGCATTGCATCCTGCCTGTAGAAACAATGCATGTAGACGGATGTGTCAGTTTTGCGAACGCAAGTATTTTCATATCAGTACCCGAAGAACCCTCTTCCTGAACACATTAACTTTGTAAATAGCGATTCATTGGTTGCGAATAAAGTTGACGCAAAATATTCTCATTCTCTTTCATACGTTCCACTACTTGTTGTGCAACCTGTGAACCGCTAATACCGGGTAATTTTTTGTTCTAATCAAACAATTATCATCCCATAATGAATACATGTACATCTTGTTTTGCATTTAATGAAATCTACCTCGCTGTACCGGTTGTGTAGGCTATTTTACATTTCACGAAATATTTTTGATGTGTTCATCTTCCGGTAGAGAATATTATAAACAAATTCGTTATGAATACTGCTATTAAAAGCGCTACTTAATTAATGAGATGGAATTATATTTCCATTTTGGGTCTCCATATTCCGTTGTTGTACTGTGTAGCTTGTATTATGTGGCAATAAGATAGGAACAACCATAACATTCAATGTCTACATCTTAAATGGAGAAAGTGTATGCAAAAATATTTGCAATAACTTATTAAAATTGAATAATAATAAACAAAACACCATTGTCTATGTTAAAGTGACAATTTAGAGAGGAAATCTCCCACACAACTATATTAAATCTCCTCACAAATATATATTTAAAATCTCCCCACATACATCTATTTGACGTCTCCCCACATACATATATTTGAAATCTCCCCAACACATCTATTTGAAATCTCCCCCAATATATCTATTTGAAATCTCCCCACATGCATCTATTTGAAATCTCCCCAATACATCTATTTGAAATCTCCCCACATACATCCATTTGAAATCTCCCCAACACATCTATTTGAAATCTCCCCAATACGTCTATTTGAAATCTCCCCACGTACATCTATTTGAAATCTCCCCAACACATCATTTTGAAGTCTCCCCACATACATCTATTTGAAATCTCCCCAACACATCTATTTGAAATCTCCCCAACACGTCTATTTGAAATCTCCCCACATACATCTATTTGAAATCTCCCCACATACATCTATTTGAAATCTCCCCAACACATCTATTTGAAATCTCCTCAACACATCTATTTGAAATCTCCCCAATATATCTATTTGAAATCTGCCCACATACATCTATTTGAAATCTCCCCAACACATCTATTTGAAATCTCCCCAATACATCTATTTGAAATCTCCCCACATACATCTATTTGAAATCTCCCCACATACATCTATTTGAAATCTCCCCAGCACATCTATTTGAAATCTCCCCAATACGTCTATTTGAAATCGGCCCACATACATCTATTTGAAATCTCCCCACGTACATCTATTTGAAATCTCCCCAATACATCTATTTGACATCTCCACACATATATCTATTTGAAAATGGGGAATTTACTGTATAAAGGAGGATCACTGACTTTGGGATTGAACATATATTGACCGATGTGTGCGCATTCAGTTGATTTTGTGGAGCCATTCATGTAAATGTAAGCGATTTCTGTAAAGAATGGGCCTGCATACAAACAATGCGTTTGTTACAAAACACAGAAGCCACAATTTATAAACAAAACCAATGTAAAAATGAATCAATGAACCTTAAAACTGGTATTGCTATACGAATCAGATAGCCTGACACCATAGACTATTCCATTTTTATTTCGGACAGCAGGTAGCAGTTATTCCAGGGCAAGTGCTAATTTTCAAATCTAAAATAGAATGTCCCAATTTCATTAATAACGCTTAATTAGGACCTGAATATTTAATATACGGACAATGCTTGATTTTTCTGGTATCAACGTTCGCCTAATCCTGAGATTGTTTTTTGAAGCTTTAAGACAAAGATCATGGGTTTCACCGCTCTTGATAGGTAAGGCAAATATTGATACCATAACAAGCATGTTCGATATTCTTAAATACAATCTCACCAAAACACGTATGGTCGCTGTTCTTAACAATGACCCCACTGAAATAATTACGACTGCTATTCTAAGATAAAACCTCAATAACTCATCCATGATCGCTATTCTTATATAAACTCCACAAAAGGTATGATCGCTATTAATAAATAAACCCCACTAACACATATGTGACTGCAGTTCTTTCATAAACCCCACTAAAACATGTATGATCGCTATCCATACATATAACAGCACTAAAACATATATGATCACTATTCTTACATAACACACCACGAAAATTGTGCATGATCACTATTTTTACAGAACTAAAGGATTAGAGATTGTTGTTATTACATAAAACCCTTTGAATATATGTACGATCGCTATTCTTACAAATAATCTAACTAAACTATGTATAATCACTATTCTTACACAGAATCCCACTAAAATCATGTATGATCGTTATTCTTACATATAATCCCACCAAAATCATGTATGATCGTTCTTATTACATATAATCCCACTAAAATCATGTATGATCGTTATTATTATTATTACATATAATCCCACTAAAATCATGTATGATCGTTATTATTACAAATATTCCCACGAAAATCATGTATGATCGTTATTATTTCATTAAACCAATTCACTGAAGGTTATAAATGCGCTGATGTATATTTGCTTAATCCTTTCCTGTGCCGGAGTGCGTAGCAGATCAACTGCCGTAAATTGAGGGAATTGTTCATCAGAATAATGTTCTTCTTGTTGTTGTTGTGTTTAACGCCATTTTTCAGCACACAATAGGCTATACATGGCGGCCATTATTACTGGTGGAGGTAGAACCCGGGAAAACCCCGCAAAGAACCGCCGGCCCACGAGAAGCTATTGGCAAGCTTTCTCACATACCCAAACTGGCTGAATTGGAGATCCGAACCGACGCAGACAGAGGTGAGATGGTAATGATCCGTAACGGAGAGCGCTTTAGACCACTCGGCCACTCGGGGGGTCTCATTATAATAATGAGGAATAAAGAAGATACAAATCAAAGCTCTTTGGTAGATAATAATGTGAAATTAATCAGAAAGTTTGCAGTAATTATGTGCAATTAATCAGATCTTTGAGAGTAATTATGTGAAATTAATCAGATCTTTGACAGTAATTATGTGAACTTAACCAGAACGTTGACAGTAATTATGTGAAATTAATCAGATCTTTGACAGTAATTATGTGAAATTAATCAGATCTTTGACAGTAATTATTTCAAATTACTTAGATTCTGAGCCTGATAACGGTAACAACGATACACCTCATCCATCAGATCAATACTGATACATGATAACGGTAACATTGACATACCTCATCCATCAGATCAATACTGATACATGATAACGGTCACATTGATATACCTCATCCATCAGATCAATACTGATACATGATAACGGTAACATTGATATACCTCGTCCATCAGATCAATACTGATACATGCACACGGCCACATTGATATACCTCATCCATCAGATCAATACTGATACATGCTTACGGCCACATTGATATACCTCATCCATCAGATCAATACTGATACATGATAACGGCCACATTGATATACCTCGTCCATCAGATCAATACTGATACATGATAACGGTAACATTGATATACCCCATCCATCAGATCAATACTGATACATGATAACAGTAACATTGATATACCCCATTCATCAGATCAATACTGATACATGATAACGGTAACATTGATATACCCCATTCATCAGATCAATACTGGTACATGATAACGGTAACATCGATATACCTCTTCCATCATATCAATACTGATACATTATAACGGCCACATTGATATACCTCATCCACCAGCTCAATACTGATACATGATAACGGCCACATTGATATACCTCGTCCATCAGATCAATACTGACAAATGATAACGGTATCATTGATATACCTCATCCATCAGATCAATACTGGTACATTGATAACGGTAACATTGATATATATCATCCATCAGATCAATACCGATACATGATAACGGTAACATTGATATACCCCATCCATCAGATCAATACTGATACATGATAACGGTAACATCGATATACCTCTTTCATCAGATCGATACTAACAATGATAACGGTATCATTGATATACCTCAACCATCTGATCAATACCGATACATGATAAAGGTAACATTAATATACCCCATCCATCAGATCAATACTGATCCATGATAACGATAACATCGATATACCTCTTCCATCAGATCAATACTGCCACACCATAACGGTAACATTGATATACCTCATCCATCAATTCTGCGCAAGCATTCTGTTTTTAAGAGGGATATGTGTCAATATGGCGCGCTGAAATGTAATTCTCTAAAAACTTCAGCAAATGTCGGTCGATGGAAGATATGTAATAGCTTGTTTGACTTGATTAGAATAAAGAACATCAACTCGGCAATCAGTTGCGTTGTTTTGCAGGAAGCTCAATCTATACATTCTCTACGTATGATCTCCTCTACTCAATTTATTTTGGGTACATTTGGACAATAGATCTAAGATTATTTGAGAATGTGAGCAATTCTTGTGTCTAGTCAATTAAGGGTTTTTCGAAAGGTTAAGGAGCCCTGGTGGAATGTGAACTGTTGCTTAGTCACGATACCGTGTTTTAAAAATAAACGTTAGAAGATCTGGGGCCGATCAGAGTCCATATGTTTTCCATAGTCAATTTAGATCAAGAGAAGGAAATGAAACTTATTTGATTTTATGCAACACAATAGATCGTAAATTACAATATTATCGAATAGTGAATCAAAATTATGTATACTTTTAGAACTTCACGATATCCCTAGTTACGTTCAGGAAACATGCACAAATAAATACGGCAAACAGTGTCTGACAAGAAGACACATCATATTTGGCAGGTCAAATCTACCGAAATATATCACATTACGTTTTTCAACATCTCATACAATTTTAGAATGCACTAGACACAATATCTTAGATCGGAATGTTGACAAGACAAATGTATTGACATTTCACTTACGTGATCATAGTGGCGACTGCTTTCTTATCCCAATGGCAAGGACATCTTAGATATTTTGGGTATTGCATTCTTGAATCGTATCAGATGTAGCAAAACGTCGAATATGCACTGAGAACTACATTCTCTAACCTGGCCAATCGTTTTATACAGATCTGTGTCCTGTGTCCGTAATTACATAGATGCTGCCTTGGTTTGGATGTTTACGTTTTAGGATCAAGATTTAGTTTGATTTAATATTGCCCTTATTTTTATTTCCCGCTTATAATACTTAATTTTAATTGTATGTGTTTGTTTATGTATGTATGTATGTATGTATGTATGTATGTATGTATGTATGTTGGGATGGATGGATGGATGGATGGATGGATGAGTGTGTTTGTGTGTGCGACAGGAAGAGACTTGATCTTTTGACCTTTCATCGGTATGTCCAAGCACATTTGTAGATAAATAACATACTTTTACATATTTTGACCTTTCATCGGTATGTCTAAACGCATGGCAAGAGAGAGAGAGAGAGAGAGAGAGAGAGAGAGATAAAAGGAGATAGAATGGGTTGACGTTCTGACATTTCATTATTATATGTCTAAAACATTTTGTTAGAATGAACAGAGACAGCGAAACTTAACGCTTTGACCGTTCATCAGTCTGTATATAAGCACATTGTGAGAGAAGGTGAGAGACTTGATGATTTGGCCGTCCATTAGCACATGTCTAGGTACATTCTACTTTGAGAGAACACAGATTTAACCTTTGACCTGGACCATTCATCATTAAATATCTAAGCATATCATTAAATAGAGAGAGAGAGAGAGAGAGAGATGACGTTTTGACAGTTCGACAGTAAGTGTAAGTACTCCATAACTCATATCAAAGAAAGGGGAACAAGTGGAGGCCGAGTAGACTTAGGTCTCACTGGACATTTTATGTTGGCAGATCTTGATCCGACGTTGACCTATTGCAGACAAAATGATAATAATATTACATTAAAGATACAAATAAAAGCAAACTAATAATTTTTGTTAAAAGGATGCTTGTAAGATTTTGACTGAGGTATTAAGGTTACATCCTAATGCAATTTGTGGCTTTTATACTGAACCAACACCACCGACCCGTCTTTTAACATTCATTTTTGAAAGTAAAGAGCTATTTTGAATATTTTCCTGTGATAACGCAGCTAAAACAATCAGTATGTGCCTTATGCATGAATACAGTTCACTAGTTTTATAACAAATTAACATACTTTTCATCAACCTTCACCCATCTAGATTTTTAGATATTTGCCTCTGTTGCAGACACACGTAAATACGTATGCCAAGTGGGCTGCTCATTTACAGCCCAGGTTACGCATTTGATCTCCAATGGTCGTCTAACTGTGACAGGCAGTCACCAACAAGCCAACCCATTTCCAAGCCTAACCCAAAGTAAATGCAAACTGCAGTGTTTCCTTTTACGCACATGTGTGCGTCAGGGACGCACGCTAGAGAAAATTGACGCACACATTTTGTTGCCGTGCGTTGTTTTGACGCAAAGGATTCGCATAATGCAATCAGGATTTATTTAATATCCACTTCTTTGGACGAAGGGTGGCATCGTGTATACTTCGAGCATAGTCATTGACTGGTTCCCCGCTTTGTTTACTCCCTGTGTTGGGCTTCGCTCTTCGTATAGCGGAGTGGAACGCAGGGAACATACGAAATAAGGAACCAGCATAGGCAATGTTATGACGGAATAGCTTCCTCTAATCTCGCGAGCTCCCACGCGATTTCCATTGAGCTCAGCAAGTAGTCATCTGCATGTTTAACCTCAATACTTGTTGCAATAGAAAGCGATCTCCAGATTAAAACGTTGTGCACTAAAAATCATTAGTGAAGAAAGTGAAAGAAGCAGAACACAAAAGAGTAACTGTGAATCTAACTTTAATGAAAACTGGAGAAAATAATTCCCTTGGCTGGAATACGGCACAGCCATTAGGATTACCGGTGTGACTTATGATAGGGAAGACTGCATAAGTGAATAATCCTTTCGTGACAGGGTTCAAGAATTTTAACAAATCTGCCCTCGATCGCCACAAGATATATGGAGAAGACATTATAACCCAAGACATTCTTTCACAACAAAGAAATCAGTAAACTTGCCGAGACAAATGCGTTTATTTGGATTACACAGGCATTGCAGATTTTGTTGGTTTCTAACTTTGCTGCAATAAAAGAAAGACCTTAAAATTCAAGTGTAGCTTATTAGAAACAAGATGAATCATTAGTCTCCTTGATGTTTTGATAAATTTGTTCCAGGACGAAGTACAATGAAACCGATGACAGTACACATTTTATGACAGGCAGTAAATTGACTGTCATTCGGTTATAAATATGTATTAGTCTTTTTGTATTGGCTTGTATGTAATATGTTGGTCTATAATATTGCTTCGAAAAGATTATAAGGAGACTGTTAAAAGTACGATTTTAAAAGAAATATGAACTAATACAATTATTTTTTGAATGGACAATGCATTTGTTTGTTAAATTTAATTGTGCATGTTGGTTTATTGGTATGTTTAGAGAGAGAGAGAGAGAGAGAGAGAGAGAGCGTATGGTGTACAAGTTGCAATATCTATTTCAAGCTGGAAAAAGTACGAGTTGGCTGAAAATTTGTCTGTATATTTTTGACCCCCACATTTTTTATTTGACCCCCAGTTCTGACACCAAAGGTTTTTTTACCCTCAGTTTTACACCCCTGGGGGATACACTGAAACCACATTACATATTTAGCTTCTGTATGAATTTATAAATGCTAGGATTGTGATAATTAGGCTCATACCTTCTACCTTAATGATCAGGGGGTTTCAAAATATCAAACTAACCAGTGAGACCTTAAGAACTCAAATAGCAGTCTGATTAAGGGAAAGTCTTCTTATTTTCAAAACTTTTGCCAATTCTAAGTAAATTGCAATCTTATGAAGTGTACCATTCAAAACCGTTTGTTTCATATGATGTATTGAATTTATCGATGACCAAAAACAGCAACCGCTATGAGACAGCTTTATATTTCATGTATTACTTTCACACTGAAACACATACTTTCCTTATAATATGCCAGTTTCATCATACTTCATAGCTAATACAAACTGCATTATTAGTGCCTTGTGATATGAGAGATACCTGACAGCACAAATAATAAAACTCGTTATGAAATCGGAAATTGTAGTGAAATAAAAAGATGTTAAAGAAGACAAGCTGAATGTCTTGTAAAATAATTCAGAATGTACATGCTAAGTACTTGAAAAAATAATGAAGACGCATAGCATATATAAATTGGCCAGTACTCTCTCACTGGTTTAATAACGAAGGTCAAATCTATATTGCAACAGAGAAATCTGAGGTAGAGTGTAGGGAAGCAACTCCTCATGTAATCCCAAATGTACTAACCAATTTTTGTAAATAGAACCGATTCATTTGGGAAACTTCAGCACACTAATTCTATACATATGTATGGAAAATGTATTTTAACAGCCCTAGGAAGGTCATCTTTGGGTCACGTTCACACTGAAAATACGTAAGCCAAGTGGGTTGCTCATTTGCAGCGCAAGTTACACATTTGAACTCTAATGCTCGTCTAACTGTGACAGGCAGTCACAAACAAGCCAACCCATTTCCAAGCCTAACTCAAAGTAAATGTAAACCACATTACAGATTTAGCTTCCGTGTGCATTTATAAATGCTAGGGTTGTGATAATTAAACTCATGCATTCTACGTTACAAATGGGGGGATCAAAATACGAAACTGTCTAGTGAGACCTTAGGCGCTTGCCTCTACAGAGCACGGTAAACATTGACATGTTAGCTCTGGATCGAATCTTAGTTTGGCCAAGGTGGGCATGTGAGACATTTTGCCAATAGCCTCCTGTAGTTCGGTACTTATCTCGCGGGTCTTCATTCGTTCTTATTGTTATAATCACAATGGGTTTTAATATTTTATATGACCAATATTGTTTATTATACCAACGATGGATTTCAGTCATTTATAAGGCCCGTATTATTTGTGACAACAACAATGGCCTTTAATCGTTTATATGTCCCTTATTACTTGCTATCATGCTATAACAACAACGTATTTTAATAATATATAAGGCCCGTATTACTTGTCATAATAAGAATGGACATTATCCATTTATAAGGCACATATTACGTGTTATAATAATAATGGCCCTTAATCAATTATTAGGTCCTTATTGTCTAATATAATAACAAAGGCATTTACTCATGAATAAGGCCCATATTACTTGCTATAATAATGTCGCCCTTAATCAAATATAAGACCCATATTGTCTCAGATAATAATAAAGTCCTTTTATCATATATAAGGCCCATATTATTTGTTATAATAACAGTGGACTTTAATCATTTATTTGGCCCATCATTTTTATTCGAATTGCCTTGTCAGAGGATAATATTCAGTATAAATCTTGTCGGAAATACACCATATTAAAGAGGAGTTGTAGTTAGTGTTGTTTCAGTGCAAAAACGTCTAAGTTCTATATGGAACCCTGATACAGATGTTGCAAGCATGCTGTCCACAGAAATATATAGTTGATTTTGTTTCTAAAAATTCATTGATTAGGATTATATTTCTGCAATCTAAAATTTGAGAAGAAAATTTATCAACGCCACTTAAACTGTCCAGTGAGATCTAAATACGATTAAAGCAACACCCGACCAACGAGGACAATATGCCCCTTGTAGGGGACACAATTCTAACTATCAAATTGCTTTTAGCCCGATTATGATTATTTCCCCTTTTTACTGCGCACATGTTAACACATTAACCCCTGGAGCTTTTTGTCATTTTCGCCTGAAAATCGAATAGGAAACACATTTTGAGAGCTATTTCTAAATAGACTCGAAAACAACAAATCACCGGTCATCTTTCAATAGCATACTGCCTAGCTGTGTTAGAAACATCGTTTTTCATTGGCTATTTGACTCGCGCATGAGCAGAAGGATAAACTTTTTTTTTTTTGCTAAACGGAGCCATTATTTTTGTATGGAGACCACCAGCTTTATTCCAGTTATTCCAAATCTTATCCTAGTTTTTGCAAAGGCTCATCTGTCTGTTTGCAGTTTATACTTGTTTGCCTGAGATCTGTGACTAGAAAGTCTAAAATCCCGACACAAAATCGGATTCCGACCACGGGCGAATTTTGGGTAAAAAGGTCGGGTCCAAACAATGAGTTATTTTTATCTGTAATTTGTAGTGCAACTAGATATTCCAGATTATTTGGTATCATTGTAGAGCTACATCTGTCTACCTTTGTATAATACCACCCACTTTATTTTATCATGCATGATCATGACGCTACAGAGCTAGGTAGTAGGCTACTACCTCTTGCCCCGTTAAGTCGTCGCTTAGGGTTAATGTGTGAAGTACCTTCAATGCAATATCTAAGCAATGGAGAAATAGGAACAGGTTTGAAGTTTTAATAAATGTAGACATTTAACAAACACTAGTACTACTATTACTATTACTACTAATCAAAATATTATTACTACTACTACTACTACTACTACTACTACTAATAATAATAATAATAATAATAATGATAATAATAATAATGATAGCAATAATAATAATAATTTTAATAATAAATGTTAGATTTATTCATGGGATCAAAAAGTCAGGGAAACTTCAAGAAATGGGGTGGGGTGGTGCTGATTGGTGGGGTGAAAAAATGTATTGGAGGGAGCATGAATCTTGGTTTGTAGTTTTCACACACAAACGATTTTCTTTCCATATGTGACCAAATTGAAAAGGTCAGTTACCATCCACTCCTTCTAATTATAATTCTGTATTTGTAATCCTACCAACAGCACATACACCACTACCCACCACGTTTCATTGGATTGAGAAGGTCATTTTTAACCTACCAAAACCACATCTACCCTTATAACATGTCTTGTTAGATTGGTAAGGGTAGTTTCAATCCAATCAAGAACAATTGAATTCACCGACCCCATGTCTTATTGAACTGATAAGGGTAGCTTCCTTCCCACTAACCACAAACCCACTCACCCCATGGATTGACAAGCATGTTAGTACCACCTATTTATAAATCTTTTCTTAATATTTATCCGACCGCTCGCCCACCCACCCGGTCCTCTCCGACTGATAAGGATAGTTAGGTCACTCCGTGTTATCTGATTGATAAATATAGTTCAACCCTACCACCCACCCACGCATCCTGTCTTCCCTGATTGATAAGGATATTTGCCATCCGGTCCGCCTATTTACAATATTGTCTTGATTTCGATCCAACCACCAACCACCACCTATACCTTGTTGGGTTGGTAACTATATTCGCTATATGCGACAGGTATTTGTAACAATCTCTTGATCTCTACACAGCCACCCATCCACCACCATATTTATCCGCTGGTGGATAAGGGTTGTTGCTTTCTGTGACACTAGTTTGTACCTTTATCACCTAATCTATATCCTATCATCAACAAACACAAACATACCCACCCCATACCTTGTCTTATAAGGATAGTTGTTATCCTTCACACCTATAATTATGTTTCATGATCGTTATCCTACCATCAACACACCCACCCACTGACTTCAAGTCATATCTGATTCATATGAGAAAGAGAGAGAGGGATTAGAGGTACTCAATCCATAATACATTTTTTGGAATGTTGTTACATATTGAGGATCCATAGAAATAAAGACATAAGTCTAGTTGGTATACTTGGTGCGTATAGACTGTTGGGTCCATAGAAATCAAGACAAATTTAGTTGGTATGTTTGTTGCCTATAGAGGGTCCATATAAATAAAAACAAAAATATAATTGCTATGGTTGTTTAATATTGACTATATGTTCCACAGAAATCAAAACATAAGTCTAGTTGCTATGTTTGGTTCATATAGACTGTAGGGACATATACAAATCAAAACACATCTGATTGGCATGTTTGCTTCATATTGACTGGAGGGTCATTAGAAAAATCAATACATAAGTCTAGTTAAAATTCAGTCTTCAAATGTACAAAACAAATTACCAGACATAACACATGTTTAGATGTTTCGTAATAGGGTACATTTCAAACTATGATATTAAATGTATTGTTTATTGTAAAAGGAAACGTCAAATATGACGTAACAATCAACTTTTAGCTTGGCGAAAACAGTTTTATCTAATATGTCATTAAATATTGTCGGTTATGTGTGAATGTCACAAATCTTGTTATATTTATTCCGAATTTTAGAATAATTTGGTAAAAAGAATTTCTTCTCTCAAAAACAAGTTATAGATAATATTTTTGCATTGCTTGTGTTAATGTAGAGCAAAATATTACTTTTTTATCCAGGGACGTAAAAATAGATTATAAAGTTGGGCATTATACTAGAGCCGATTGAGAGAGAGAGAGAGAGAGAGAGAGAGAGAGAGAGAGAGAGTTCTGTAAATATATATATTTGGACTCCTATTACATAATTTTATTTAATTAGTATAATTCTTTTTTGTGGCTTTAATGTGTATATAATAATATTTCTTATAAAGTGAATAAGAAAACATAATCTGTTAAGAACGCAAAATTGCATAGGATTGATAAAATAGATGTTTACGCACGTGTTGAAAATTAGCAATAATAATCGCAAGAATAAAACTTAAAATGGCGCCTAGGACCTCAAGTGACTGATGGGATATGGATGGTTCTAGAATACTTACGTGGTTTTCCATTGGTTGCGTGAGGTCACGTGCATATTCTTTATTGATTCAAAATCAATAGTGTACGATGTCACGTTTAGTCTATTGCGAAGTTTATTAGCATTACACGGTGTATATAAGTAGAAAGTCAATCAAACAGTTTCATTCAGATTTCGGGAGTCATTCCCACTTTTTGTCTGCAGACGTGTTTTATGGTGTACTTAGCTATTTTTCGAGAGGAAAAGCATTTGTTTGAACTGTTCAGTGGTGAGAGAAAGTGCTCATTATTTGGACAATAATATTATTATGGAACTGTTATTCATTATTCGATATATTTTTGGAGAACGCCATCTTGATAACGTCACGTTTATTGGAGAACCAGTACATTTCCGGTATTGATATAATAAAGGACGTTTCATTCGTTTAGGTCTTTGAAAGACATTTACAAGGACAATTTTTGGATTCACTTCATTATATTGTAAGTTCCTCTGACATTTAAAAAAAAAATAGTTACATTGTTTGTTAAGTTTACAAAACTTGTTGGCTTTGTTTTTCTGTTACTTAAGATTGTGTGTGGATGTGTGTGTGTGTGTGTGAGAGACAGAGAGAGAGAGAGAGAGAGAGAGTTGTGGGAAGTATTAATTTTGAATTTTATTCCATGCGTAATACATATTTACAGTTAGTATCGTGGACTGTAACAATGCAATTGCTGACTGTCCACCCTCAGTCAGTAAGGCTACAGTTATCGCAAGTGTGAAAACAACAGCACAGATGTAATTTTTGTGAGCATACCGCATTAAACTGGTCTTCAGAAAACTGATATATGAAAAATGTTCCAGCCTTATGACAAAAGAGAATGTATAAAAGTAAATCAATTAACTTTCTCTATACCCCCATTCAGTCTGATTTTTGTATGAACGTACTGCCAGTAACACATTTTTAGTGAGTACATGTACGACATTTACATTTTAGTCCGTACAGACCCACATGAACGATAAACGTGCGACAGATATGCAGACAAACACAGATTTCGAGCCAAAATAGATTCCTACACTGTTACAATCAGACCATATAATCCAGTGGAGAATAAAGAAAGGAAAAGCAACTATAAACCAACATTCATTTATTAGTAATACGTCCCTTATTAATTCCCAGATGGCGGTATAATGTTAACTCCCCGTTAGACGGCATGACTTATTTGTCCTCCGATGGTCCTGATAACGGTAGCTGCCATCCACAACATCTATTTATAACTCTGTCTTTTGATCGTTATCCAACCATCAACCCATCCACTAAATGATTTCTCTGATAGAAAAAGTAGCTGGCATCCTCGACACCTGTTTGAAATTCTGTGTCTTGTTCACTATCCTACCTTCAACGCATCCTCTCCACCCCACTTATTCCGTGATTCCTACGCAGGGCTGCCATCCGCTGTAAAACAAATTTATAATTCTCTTGATCTATATAATATGATTGTCACATCCACGCACCATCCCATGTCTTGTCTTTGAAATAAGCTACTAAATTTGCTGTGGGTTTAATGCCATTTTAAGCGAATGATATACATTACATCACGGCCAGTATATTTCGGAGGAAGAAGCTGGGAAATCTTCGGTAAGAACTACACACCAAGGGGAAACAACCAACGACCTTTCTCACATACCCACAGCATTTATGAGAAGAAAAATGTCATTTCAGTAAGGGTCGGTATCCTTGCACGACAAATTGTTAATCAGATTATCGTTTCTTACTTAGAGTGTATATTGAAAGATTAATCTTTGGCGTAATATAAAATATAATTGTTCATGGCATAATCAATTATTTAGCAAATTCAAACAGCAAATATATTTAATCTCTTTAATCTCATAAAGCGTGTTTTCACCTGTTCATTGTACTGAATACAGAAGTAGTATTTGCTGATAATGTACTCTTTTTTAAACATATTTTGAAAAAAATGTACGTATAAACAAATAGGCCACTCGCGATTTACATATTACGTGGGGATGTAAAAAAGTTGATACAAAAATAAAGGTGTAATTAAACGACTTTATTAACACAACTTACATGATGACAGAAAGGGGAAAATTTGTATCTTTAATGGATCCTCTATTCTGTCAGTCCGATGCAGACGCATTTTATAGGTCCTAAAAATTATTGTCATCTCATCTATTCAATTTAGACACCATGTGTGGGTCCTAATTATTGTTGTCATCTCATTTATGAGTCTTGATCTACCATATTATATTCATCATCATTCTGATCCCAGTGATATTATGGGAATGAGAACGCGAATATGGCATGATACTATTTCCATTTCTATTATGTCAATGAGAAAGTAAAGATGACAGCATTCTATTTCCATTTATTTTATGTGATGTTGTCAATGAACCAGTGTCGCTGTCAGTCGAATTGTGATCGAATTAATGGCTGTTGGTAATGCACATTTCAGTACAGGTTGGCGGGGGCTTGTACTCTGTGTTTGAGAAATGTCATCAGGAAATTGAAATAGTGATATCCCATTCTTTCCACTTTCCACTCATATATAAGGCACCATTTAGAAGTAAACACTAACAACATATAAAAATAGTTCCATACGTTTGTTCCACAGACTTTGATATAATGCGCAGCAGTATGGAGTCTGTCCATAATGAAAATGAAATGTCATTGACACCTATGAATAATTCATTTAGTGACAAGCAGACGTGTCACTGACACCTACGAATAATTCATTTAGTGACAAGCAGACGTGTCATTGACACCTATGAATAATTCATTTAGTGACAAACATAAGTTGTTTTGGATACATTGAAAATGAGCTGATTTCTGCACATATTGTTTGCAAATAAAATGGGATCTAGTCAGTCGTTAACCTTTACAGTAGTTCCTACAACGTGAACGATTGCATGTATTGGCCATAAGAAACATATTATGAAGAAGACAATAACACAATTTCAATGTATTTTCGAGGTAATAAAAATGACATAATGTTAGTCGGAACATTTTGATGTTCCCTGAAATCAAGAGTCTGGAATATTCTGCTCACATGCCTTTCTGTACATACCGAACTATTTATCGTACCAAAATTTATAATTCAGTTTTCTAAACTTTAGCAATTATTCAATCTTTGAGATAAAATCTCTGAGCAATTTCTTGGTATCCTAATATTGGGTTCAAGGCAAAATGTACGAAAAATCCAAGATATTAGTCTAATATATTCCGTTTATGTAGAACGCCAGCCACACTAAACTGACTCCTTGTATCCTGGTTTCTTAATCACCAAAGAACTTGCTAATGACTACACTGTACTACGAAAAAACCTAATTTATCCAGGATTCCAATGTCATACACAAAACATATGAATAACTAATTATCACAATAATGGAAAGTGTCACCAAATCATCACTGATATGCACTGTTATTTTCAACAGAAAAGCACGTGATATGTACACGAATAATTGGCATGTACCGTCAATATGCATATCGCCCTAAACCTCCTTTAACATTCACAGTTATTGGCAATCGTAGAATTTACCGTCAATATGCACATCGCCCTATACCTCCTTTAACATTCAAAATTATTGACAATCGTAGAATTTACCGTCAATATGCACATCGCCCTATACCTCTTTTAACATTCACAATTATTGACAATCGTAGAATTTACCGTCAATATGCATATCGCCCTATACCTCTTTTAACATTCACAATTATTGACAATCGTAACATCCACCACAACTGAACGAAGTACCATCTTGTATGCTCTTATATCTTACCTGATCAGTTTGTAATTTTGTCAAAATGTTCTGTATTGACTGCCTTTACACACACTAGCGTAAACACATACCGCAACGTGAATAGTTCTCACAAACTAGCGTACACGTATACCGCAACTTGAATAGTTCTCATGCATACGATGAAATTCTATATACATTCTTCTTATTCATACATATTCATACATATGATTTTTAATTCGGATGAGTAGCCAATGACACGTATTTTTTATTATCTTTAGATCGGTGTTAAGATTTGAAAGAATGGGATTAACACTTAGAGACGTACATGTGGTGAAAGACGAGATGAAAAGGACTAAAATGTAAATATGGAAGAATACTTCATTATTATTTTCGGAATGGTTTGAAATTCTCTTTGTTATTATTAGTACCGACAGCAAATTTACTTTCAATATGGAAAGTTTGTTAACCATCGGGCTAAACGAATGCGTGTAATATTATTGCCACTCAAATGACAGGGATGACTGGAACTGGAACCGAATGGCAGCCCCCATTACTTTGTAGAGTGATGTTTGCCACTTACATTGTACACAATGTAGCTCGTAGAAGTACGTTTTCAGAACAACATATTTTTCTCGAACATTTAAATGGCAGTTTTGTAGGATAATAATACATAACGTGAAACTTGTTATGTACTATACGTGATATTTGATAATACCACATCTATCTACCGAAAAAGCGAACTAGTATTACCAAGAGCCATTATCGCTTGTTCTATTTTGTAAGTTGCATTAGACCAAATACGGAAAATGAAAAGATTAATCTGAACAAAATAAATGTTTTCCGGATGGAAGATAGCAAGTCTCTCGTCTCTGAGTGTAAAAAAACTGAAACTCCAAGTCCAGAAACAGTTTTAAAAAAAATAAATACTGTTACCTGGTTTCTCTTTCAAACCATTCCAAAAATAATAAGGAAGTATTCGCCCATATTTACATTTTACTCCTTTTCATCTCATGAGATAAAAGATGCATAACATTTGGTCAGTTAATTTAAAGATTTATAATTTCAAACCTGAAACTGATTTATTATTTCATGCCTTGGTGAAACAATAACACCGTTATCGCCTCGGCTTTTGATTCCAAACGGAAGATGACCTGCTTACCAGTTATTTCCAGGTCCTGGACAAGTCCATTTTCAGTGACTCTGTGCCTGCAAGACTGTACTTGTATGTACTTACAAGGAACATATTAACGTGTTTGCTTCCGATATTTACAATGTTGAATCAAGCAAAGGAAAATAATGACAATTACAAATTTGCCTTTCATGTGGAATCAATATATGGTCTTATTTCTATGTACATGTGTGATGATTAAAGGAATTTTCCGGCAATTAACCGAATACGATGAACTACGTCACAGTATTATCCGGCAATTAACCGAATACGATGAACTACGTCACAGTATTATCCGGCAATTAACCGAATATGATGAACTACGTCACATTTGTGTCTGAATAAGTCGACTTGTCCATACTGTACGCCGTGTTAGTATGGAAAGTATGTTAAGCATGAAACGCACAGAGGATGTTAGTGTTATGGCCACTCTGATCACATTCAGGTTATAAATTATAAATCAATATAGGAACTGTCTAAGTTATGTGCACTTTTTATCACCTTAAAAATTGCCGCTATTGAAATCAGTAGGGGGTACAAACAAACGAAGAGATATAGTGAAGCTGTAAAATTCATAAACACCATTTGCAGTTCTAGCACTCATTCTTATTGGCAGAAAAGATACAAAACACTCTTGAGAATACTTGCTCGCCTTCTGCAAATTAACACAAAATGACATGATTGGTAATCTGTGTCCCCCCCATTCCATGCTAATTATATTAATCCAGCAGCATGTGCTGCATATATAATACATTCCAAACGTATTCCACGTGTATAAAAAAGTACCTTATTCATCATAATATCTACTTTTACGCTTTATACGTTGAATTTTATCTTGTTTGCTTTGATCAGTTTATTAGCTACACTACCCATGTGTCAAACTGTGAAATATGTTACATTTAAATCTCATTGCTGGTCATTACCTGTTACGGTCCAGGTTAAATAACAACTACCAATCAGGAACTGGTGTTGGTTTGTTCCTGCGTGTACTGGCAAAACATCGGAATTATTGCGCAAATGTCATGAACTTATATGTAACGTACTTAAACAGAGATGATGTTGGGGTGTGCAAATACGTGAGTCGTACAATATTTGTACGAATTCTCACACTTGAACATGAATGCGCGAGTACGCCAGAAAATTAGTTGAAAGTCCCACATATGAAAATGTCCTCGTCGAATAATTTTTTTTTAAAAAGTTGTTTTTCGGTTAGGCACCTGTTTTCTGGGTCCTACAATCATCACATGAATGTTTGTTAAACTAAATTCGATTGGCACATTGTGCCCTGAAATAAATATTATGGAGTATATTGCATATTCCATGAAGGAAGTTTTCTTTATGCGTGTGTAAAATACCGGCTACCTTGAACATTCAAAATGTCTGACTCCCGTTGTTGTCATTAAGTTTTCGTTCTGCATATACGGGATGTTGATAGTGATGAAGGCCACAGTTTTTAAGGTTATGAAGTATATCGGAGTATAGGGGCGTGAACATGGAGATACCAGTGACTGATTTTGAGCCAGCAAATAGCGTTAAATACGAATCAGATGTACGTGATGGATGGAGAAAAATAGACGGCAGGACGGTCAATATCCCTTTCAGCGGTATATTGAAATTAGTTGTAGAAAGAGCAGGATACTGAGTCTAAGTAAAATACAAATAATTTAAAAGTAGAATGCAATTTTATTTGTGTATCAATCAATTTAGCCCTGCGGATCATGAGCTACAAAACCAGACATGAATAACAGGGTTAAGATAAACTGAATAAATTAGATAAAAAATAAATTAAAATGTAAATATATTTATTTGAATAAATCTGTCTGCACAAGCAGACTATGGCATTGATTGCCTAAAGTCCTTAACGGCATTATGGAACAAAAAAGTTCTGGTATGGAAGTCAGTAAACTAATGAGTCAAAAAAGTACGTTTATGTTTGGGAAAAGTCCAATTTTGGAGCAGATGTATCCAAAAAATAATACTTGCGAGTTCTGCAAAATTGTAAAGAATCAGTTTCCCAACATCTTCAAGCTGAAAAATTTAATTATGTATATGACCCATTCAGAAGGAAGCATATAATAATATTCATGCACAGATACGAAACAGAGTATGCTCAGGAATATTTAAGAGACTAATGCTTATACAATTAGATATGAAATCTTTTTAAATCTTTTAAATGTTTTGATTTCATTAGAGCTCTAAAAAAAGAGGAGCAGGAAGAAAGACATATATTAAAGTGTTAATTAAATTGCGAAATATGACTGTGTACAGGATTATGAATGAGCTAACTGCCTTGGATCACATTATCCATAGTGGCAGAGGTGTAATGAGAAACAAAGAAGGGTATATATTTTAAGTTTGTTTCAATACAGGAGATTAGAAATATTTTTATATATTGATTGTACACTATGATCCCTGCTTTGACATCAAGCCAATGTAATATTATTCACATGTACAAGTCATGAAAATGTATTATTAGATAAAGGTCTAGATACATGTCATTTTGCCAACCGACACACATTTTTGCAATATTTGTGGTAAGGAATCTTAATAGTTTCATTTATACATATCTTGTGATTAGTATTGTTATCATTCTAGTGGATATTTATTTCGATTTGAGCAATGTAAGTCTAAAAATTAGATCCAATAATATGTATAGCACTGTCACACATTATTAAGGATATATTTTATTCATGGAATTTCCTCAGGATGTTTTCGGAAGATGATGTCATCATGATGATTGCTAGCTAATACCTGTTCATGAAAACATGTTGTTTTCGGAAGAAATAGGCTCAAATTCATCTTGTCTCATGTAGTACTTTGTAGATAGAACAAATAAGAACAAAACCAACCCTTCAACAACTCTTTGGGAACTGGTCACGAGGCTCTAACATTGGGTGAAAGGTTATTATGGGTTAGAATGGGGATGCTTGTCAAACAAGTTCAGAAAATAAATTTTCTTTAAACAGGTATCGATGTTTTAAAACAAAGCTGCACATGGTCTGTCTACCCTTTCAAGGAAAACAAAATAATGACTATATCCTTAAAGACTCTCTACACATTTTTTTGTTGTTGTAATTTTATGATGTTTGTTTATGTAAACTTGTCATTGTATATGTTTGTATGTATTTTATAATATCGTACAATCCTTAAAGTATCTAAAGTTTAGGCGATATTTTAAGTCCACATTATTATTATTATTATTATTATCATTAGCGCGTTGTCGGAACAAATAGTTTATACATAATAGTTCAGCCTTGGTGTTCGTCATTCCTTATTTTCCTCACATCTCTTGCAAACGATAAACAAGACTCTGCATTTCATAATGCAAAGATGCATAATTTCCTAATGCGCTGAATTTATTTTCACGATGGAAGCTTGACCATATCTCATTAATTCATTTATTTTTTGTTGAAAAAATGGACGTGTACAGTTTCTAAATTTTCTGTGAATCCGGAAACGCTAAGAAAGATTAAACGCCAACAATGCATACAATATATATTACAATCTGAACACACAATAAAAGATACAAGACAAGCGGTCTGTGAGGTAACAATAACAATTACCAGAGGACAACAGAAATTAACCAAAATCCTATTAACGTAGTTTACTTTGATGATGTGTGCTAAGCAAAATCAGCAGATAGGTAATTCATCATTGTTTCAAAGGCACGCCTACATGACTGATTGTAAATATACCACACAAAACTTTGAATGCTGTAATTTTTAGTACATATCAGCAGAGGATATATGCTATGATATCAGTCACTATTTTCTGCCGACTGAATTTAAGAAATACCAAGATATACATAACGGGAGAAAATTTTACTGATTGAGGTTTATGTAAATTTGACAGAATTTACAGAGATATCTAGTCGCGGCGTGATTCTTCCAAATAGGCGGAGTGCTAAAACGTTAAGGATTAAACAACTGTATAGATTCAATGCATAACGCAGATTGATGAAAGAGGCCAAACAAATGGTATCTGCGTTTTCAAATACAAATCCAAAATATATTGAAACATTACTGATTTTAGAAATTATCTCTGAAATGGAACGATGTAAATATGGCCATTATGTAGAAAAGGCAAACATACATATCATCTGTGTGCACTCAGGACATTAATTGTCAAGCAAAATGCATGGCAAATAAGTATATAGCATAGTGTTACCGCACCAAAACACGTGTTCAATGCTGTTCAATGTATAGATTGGGTAATTAAACAGAAGTGTCATCATACTTAACAACTTAGGAATGAGGGGAGTTTCTTTACTGTTAAACGATCACCTGTTCCCTTAGAAGACATTTGTGTTAAGTATAAAGAAAATCAAACCGTTCATGCATGTCACAATCTGTCGTCATATACGGACTGACATTAAACATCTTTTTCAGACAAACCGTTCTCGATATTTATTTACATGCACGTGATTGTGGATCTGGTCCTGTCGACAATCCTTGCGTATTATCCCAATTGTCAAGGGTATTATCCCAATTGTGTTGTAGTATGTACATAACGGATACTAACTCGATATAATATTAGTGTAATAACCTGGTAGAGCTTTATCACGAACAACAACATACAAAGGACAATAATCTGTGTTTAAGAACACATCGTAATGGACAATGACTGTTAAATGTTTTGGTACAAACAATCAGGATAATAACCCCATGACTGTTTCAGTATGTACTATCAGGATAATAACCCCATGACTGTTTCATTATGTACCATCATTGATAAGAACACTGTTTAAATAAAAATAATTATATATAATAGCATGAGACGTTTTACCACCAGGATAATAACAAGAGAGTGTTTTAGTGCAAATAATCAAGGATTGTAATTCAAGGTGGTTTTAGTACAAATGATCAGGATAACAAGCCGAGTGTTTTAGTACAAGCCATCTATGATACTAAACTTAGAGTTGACTACAATCCAGCAGGGATTCTGACCTCAGAGTGTTTTATTACAAACCAGCAGGGATAATAAAACTATATTGTTTTAGTACACACCATCAGGGGTAATAATATTACAGTGTTTTAGTACACACCATCAGGGGTAATAATATTAAATTGTTTTAGTACAATCATCAGGGGTAATAATACTACAGTGTTTTAGTACAATCATCAGGGGTAATAATACTACAGTGTTTTAGTACAATCATCAGGGGTAATAATACTACAGTGTTTTAGTACAATCATCAGGGGTAATAATATTACAGTGTTTTAGTACAATCATCAGGGGTAATACTATTACAGTGTTTTAGTACAAGCCATCTAGGATACTAAACTTAGAGTTGACTACAAACCAGCAGGGATACTGACCGTAGAGTGTTTTATTACAAACCAGCAGGGATAATAACAATATATTGTTTTAGTACAATCATCAGGGGTAATAATATTACAGTGTTTTAGTACAATCATCAGGGGTAATAATACTACAGTGTTTTAGTACAATCATCAGGGGTAATAATACTACAGTGTTTTAGTACAATCATCAGGGGTAATACTATTACAGTGTTTTAGTATAATCATCAGGGGTTATAATATTACAGTGTTTTAGTACGCACCATCAGGGGTAATAACATTACAGTGTTTTAGTAGACATCATCAGGGGTAATAATATTACAGTGTTTTAGGAGACACCATCAGGTGTAATAATATTACAATGTTTTAGTAGACACCATCGGGGTAATACTATTACAGTGTTTTAGTACAATCATCAGGGGTAATAATACTACAGTGTTTTAGTACAATCATCAGGGGTAATACTATTACAGTGTTTTAGTACAATCATCAGGGGTAATAATATTACAGTGTTTTAGTACAATCATCAGGGGTAATAACATTACAGTGTTTTAGTAGACACCATCAGGGGTAATAATATTACAGTGTTTTAGTACAATCATCAGGGGTAATAATATTACAGTGTTTTAGTACACACCATCAGGGCTAAAAATATTACAGTGTTTTAGTACAGTCATCAGGGATAATAATATGACAGTGTTTCAGTAGACACCATCAGGGGTAATAATATTACAGCGTTTTAGTACAATCATCAGGGGTAATAATATTACAGTGTTTTAGTACAATCATCAGGGATAATAATATGACAGTGTTTCAGTAGACACCATCAGGGCTAATAATATTACAGTGTTTTAGTACAATCATCAGGGATAATAATATGACAGTGTTTCAGTAGACACCATCAGGGGTAATAATATTACAGTGTTTTAGTACAATCATCAGGGATAATAATATGACAGTGTTTCAGTAGACACCATCAGGGCTAATAATATTACAGTGTTTTAGTACAATCATCAGGGGTAATAATATTACAGTGTTTTAGTACACACCATCAGGGCTAAAAATATTACAGTGTTTTAGTACAGTCATCAGGGATAATAATATGACAGTGTTTCAGTAGACACCATCAGGGGTAATAATATTACAGCGTTTTAGTACAATCATCAGGGGTAATAATATTACAGTGTTTTAGTACAATCATCAGGGATAATAATATGACAGTGTTTCAGTAGACACCATCAGGGCTAATAATATTACAGTGTTTTAGTACAATCATCAGGGATAATAATATGACAGTGTTTCAGTAGACACCATCAGGGCTAATAATATTACAGTGTTTTAGTACAATCATCAGGGATAATAATATGACAGTGTTTCAGTAGACACCATCAGGGGTAATAATATTACAGTGTTTTAGTACAATCATCAGGGATAATAATAGGACAGTGTTTCAGTAGACACCATCAGGGCTAATAATATTACAGTGTTTTAGTACAATCATCAGGGGTAATAATATTACAGTGTTTTAGTAGACACCATCAAGGGTAATAATATTACAGTGTTTTAGTACAATCATCGGGGGTAGTAATATTACAGTACACACCATAAAGGGTAGTAATATTACAGTGTTTTAGTACAATCATCAGGGGTTATTACCTGAGTGTGTTTTAATACAAACTATAGTGGAAAATAGCCTGCAAATAGGCTAAACTTTAATTGTGGTACTTACAATTAAGAATTAATCACTGGAGTTTATATCCATCAATGGAAGACAATCAGTCGAATAATGTCAATTATATCCACAACTGTCTGTCAAATGGGAAAACGGACTAACTAAAAATCAGAGTGACCATTTAGCCCATTTTTATTCTAATGAAACGCACATACTCAATGCAATTCAAAATTAAGTGATAATGCACAGACAATAAAATAAAATAAAATGAACACAAATATGTAAAATCTGTGACTCATTTTAATTTATTGTTTATTCAGATTCATATATGTGCAATATATAATATTAGCTTTTACATATGGCAAGTATTCATTATTATATTAGATGCAACATAGAATATGTTTATATCAGAATTCATGTATATACAGTCTGAAAGAAAATTTTAGCAGGCAATGTGTTCATCATGGAGTTTCAAAATTGTTATTTTCGTATTATTATTTCCTATTGATATAATCGTATATTTTATTCTTATTCAATTCAAATACATAAAACTTCGTTGTTATTAAAGTGTTTGACGCAATATACTATATGATGACACTCCTTCTCATTATTCACATGGGTACACCATCCTACACTCATTCTCATTATTCACATGGGTACACCGTCCTACACTCATTCTCATGTTTAACATGGGCACACCGTTCTACGTCATATGTTTGTCAAATATAGTCTCGACTTCAGGAATACAAATTACAAATTTAACAATATCTGCATAAAGCTTAGAGTAATCATCTAAAATTATCATTTTATGAAACAAAAAATTGACAGAAGTTAAATAAATAGGTGCAAAACTGCATAAAATGTGTGAAGTTTGGAGAACCTACATTCTTTAACTTTTTAACACAAATGACTGATATAGGGAAACATGTTATGAATAGCATATTAAATATATAACCTGTCTTTATCAGTCCCATATCTTGGAACTTTATAGGAACTTGCTGACTGGGGTGATTATTGACCAGTGGGTCTAAATGAGCACAATTCTTGGTTAAGGTATGCAATATCAACTAAACTTACTGTGGGTAAACCATTACGTTCTTATTAGACTTGTCATGGCAATGACTCCTGACCCCCTCCCGCCCCCCCAAGTTCAGGACCATTGGGTTCATCTGATATCCAAGTGCAAGTCATTCACACATTCACAAAATTATGCTGTAAAGTCCCCTTTTCTATGCTACATATGACCTTTCTCTTTGATTGTTTGACCTCAAGTAAATATGACTCTTCCATATATTAAGTGCATATCATCCAGAAACATTGGTCAATAAATGTACTCTATAATTGAAGTTATGAAGGCGACATATAAACACTAACCACTGACCATTTGGCACCAAAATCAATAAAGTCCTATCTTACATGACATGTAAGTCATCCGCAGATTTTGGATCCAGAACGGACATGTTTGTGCAGAATCATCGTTCTCCTTTAATTCGCAGTTCACAAGGTATGACCCATTGACAATACAATATGCCAGCTTAACCCAAATGCATGCTATTTACAAAGTTTGATCTGGGTCAGTTAATGTCTTTTCTCAAAACTATTTTTGCAGTGAGCCTGACTGTTTACCTGAAAATCAATGTTTCTTATTTAAAACAATGCAAGACACTCACAAAGTTTGGTTGAGTAATGTGATGTTCAAATAATGTTACTGTGCGGAAACCATCTTCAAGTCACAGTCACCGTAGTATTTTAACTTTTAAGACCCGATATGCTTCTTTCTTTACATCATGTGCAAACTATCCACAAATGTTTGTCCTGGTCTGTGATGTAGAATATGTTATTGTGTAGATACAGAAACGTGTTTCTTTCAGTCATGGTGACATTGTATGTTAACCGTGTTGCCATGAACTTAAAGGACGTTATCCGTATCACAAATGCAATATATCTATAATGATTGTTTGGCAGAAGTAGGGCAGAAGTATGTGCTGTGTAAGTGAAGGTGTCATCTGTAGTTGATGGACCTAAATGTTCAGAGCACAATATGTACTGCCTATAGGTAGGTGCAAACAACTGCAGTACGTTCCTAAACACATATTTAATTATCACTCAATTAACTGTCAAAATACCATATTTGGCTAAATATGGTTTAAACCCTGCCGTCAAAAAATGCACAAAATATTAAAATATACACAAGAACTATGTGAGCCTGCAGTATCATTAATGTAACGAACGATAATGGTAGGTAAAATGTCAACTTAACAAGGGAAGGTCACCATTTAACAGCGTCGACCATCCACAGTTAACTTAGATTTCTATCCTCCACCATAACTGATGTGTTGATGTCACACAAAAAAGCTATAAACAACATTCAAGATAATGTCCCATAATCTTGCATATTGACAGATGCAAACTTTTAAAGAATACTACAAATATTATTTTATCCCAAGTCGAACAATCCACAGGAACTTTATACATGATGACATTGTCAAAATGGAATTATTTCATCATTAACATCATCATCCAGTGAAACTTTATACCGGCTGGCATTGTAACCTTGAAATTATTTCATCCTTTACAATATCGTCGACCGGAACTCATATAACAATATTAGTACAACCATATAAGAATAATATTGTTATGTGCACATTTACATTTTGTAGTAAAACTCATCAACAGTTCTAAAGTCTAGTGAACACAAAATGAGTTTTGGATATTTTTATCGGCCCCAGTCTTATTTACTTTACTAGTAAATATCATATGAATTTTAGATCATTGCAAGGGCCCGTGGTTTAACTTCCATTGCTAGCTAACATAAGATGGGTTTTGGATCATGTTTACAGTGTCCTTCATGATTTAATATATTTGTGAATAAAAGACCAGTTTTGGATCACTTTATAAGCCTTCCCCACCAGATTTGTTTCCTTTACTAGCTACTACAAGATGGATTTTGGAGTATTTCAACACCGAAGATAAATTCAGTTTATACATATTTCTAAAACGATATTCATATTTCACCAGTTCTTTGCTCTATGACACTATGCGAATGATCCAGGTGTATGCATATTTAATGCATGAGGTATATTCGGTTTGCGATTTATTTGTACAAGTTCATGATCCAAAGAGATATACAGCAGATACAAGTCCACCTAAAGTCCTTAAAACATGACCAGTGTCAAGAATATCTCTGTGATCCACAACACTATCACACTTTCTAAAGGTGTATTTACTTCCAAGCGCCTGTCATCCAGTATTATCAGGATTTCTCCAGGAGGTGTTAGCTCTCCACTTAAAGTGTACACAACATTCTGTCTACAACAATATAAGGATTTATCCAGAGTGAGTTTACTTTCTACTTAAAATATAAACAGCTATGTCATCATCAACACTATTTACTGCCTCCTTAAACGTGGCTTTGAGATTTGAATCCCATCGCAAAATGTAATGCAATGTTTGGCCAGTCTCATTTGCAGCTGGTCATCGCAATATACAGAATACATTTTCCACAATTTAGGCATGATGTTCCTGTGATATTGATGCTACCTGTAGAAGAGGAATATTATTACCGTCACTTATCAGTGTAATGATCTGGAGAGGAAGAATGATATACATCTGTGTACAAGATTCTAGCAGAAGTACGGAATTTTATTGTCCTATTATTCTCATAAAGATGATGCTCATCGGTCATCCTTGGACTCTGAATATTTCCCTCATTGTATCTAGAAAAATGGAATTACATACTTGTCTCAATATTCACCTCTTAAAGGTGATGTTCATCTGTCATCCCTTGCCTCTGCATAGTAATGTTTAAATCTGATGAGAAAGACAGAATCACAGAACTGTTTTTTCGTCTTCTCCTTATAAATATGATGCTTATCAAACATCCCTTGTCATTGCATGCTAGCCTCAATCTGATGAGAAAAATGGGCAATATTATAAAGTGAGTTTGGCTATAAGAAAATGTTATAATAATTACCCTAAAATGGCCATTATAAGATGCATATAAAAATTACACTCAAATGTATAGATGTACATGTTACATACATACTGGGTACAATTATATCATATATAGACAGGACAAACATGTACATATTAAATACATATACATGCTGGATACAAGTACATATTAGATACAAGTACATTGGACATACATGTGCATGTCACACATATATGCATACCACATACATGTACATATCACATGCATGTGTATACTAACCTTTGTATGTATAAAGTCTGAACAATATGCTATAACAGATTATGTCAAACATTATACGATGGCCATATAAATGATTTGTCCGAACTACCAAAATATTATATAACACACCCACCTGACTGCCGTATACTGATCTGTCTGGACTACCAATGTATCATATAACACACCCACCAGGCTGCCATATAATCCAGTTCTGGTCTAATACATTTTCACATCATTCAATTGTAGTCTTCTGATTAAAACGCACACCTGGTGCTTATCCGAGTTTTCAAAGCCATTTACGTCACACGTGACATCTGGGGACTAGTCTTAGCTTTTAAAGCCATTTACGTCACACATGGCATCTGGGGACTAGTCCTAGGTTGCATAGCTATTTACATCACAATTGGCGTCTGGGGACTAGAGTCCTAGCTTTTACAGCCATTTACGTCACACGTGGCATCTGGCACTAGTCCTAGCTTTTACAGCCATTTACGTCACACGGTGCGTCTGGAGACTAATCCTAGCTTTTAGAGCCATTTACGTCACACGTGCCATCTGGGACTTGTCCTAACTTTTATAGCCATTTAAGTCACACGTGACATCAGGGGACTAGTCCTAGCTTTTGCACCCATTTACATCACACATGACATCTGGGACTAGTCCTAACGTTTACAGCCATTTACCTCACACGTGGCGTCTGGGCACTAGTCCTAGCTTTTACAGCCATTTACGTTACACGTGTCATCAGGGGACTAGTCCTAACTTTTACAGCCGTTTACGTCACACGTGGAATCTGGGAACTAGTCCTAGCTTTTACAGACATTTACGTCACACTTTGCGTATGGGCACTTGTCCTAGCTTTTACAACCATTTACGTTGTACGTGGCATTTAGATACTAGTCATAGGTTTTACAGCCATTTACGTCAAATGGTGCGTCTGGAGACTAGCCCTAACACTTTTACAACCGTTTACGTCAAACATGGCATATGGGGACTACTCCTAGCTTTTACAGCCATTTACGTCACACATGGCATCTGGGACTAGTCCTAAGTTGCATAGCCATTTACATAACAAGTGGCATCTTGGGACTAGAGTCCTAGCTTTTGCAGCCATGTACGTCACACGTGGCGTCTGGGCACTAGTCCTAGCTTTTATAGTCATTTAAGTCATACGTGGCATCAGGGGACTAGTTCTAGCTTTTGCAGCCATTTACGTCACACATGACATCTGGGACTAGTCCTAACGTGTACAGCCATTTACGTCACACGTGACGTCTGGGACTTGTCCTAACTTTTATAGTCATTTAAGTCATACGTGGCATCAGGGGACTAGTTCTAGCTTTTGCAGCCATTTACGTCACACATGACATCTGGGACTAGTCCTAACGTGTACAGCCATTTACGTCACACGTGACGTCTGGGCACTAGTCCTAGCTTTTACAGCCATTTACGTCAAACATGTCATCTGGGACTAGTCCTAACTTTTACAGCCATTTACGTCAAACGGTGCATCTGGAGACTAGTCCTAACGCTTTTACAACCATTTACTTCACACGGGGCAAATGGGGACTAATCCTAGCTTTTACAACCGTTTACATCAAACATAGCGGCTGGGGAATACTCCTAGCTTTTGCAGCCATTTACGTCATACGCGGCATTCAGGGACTAGTCCTAGCATCTACAACCATTTACGTCATTACAAGGTGTCTAGGGGGTAAAATAAGTCATCAAATGTTCTTCTGTTTCTAAAAAGAATCAGAAAAGAACTTTACAAAGTCTTTTGGGTCTAAAATCAATCAGAACCTGTATATATATTTAGGCCATGAAAGTGATTGGGGCTGATGATTATATATATATATATATATATATATATATATATATATATATATATATATATATATATATATATAATATTTTGGTCATTAGGTGATGTTTATCAGCATGCAGTGTATTTTCTTATTATGTGGTTAAAACTAATTTCAATGATATATTACTTACCTGTTGCTATTGCATAGCTGGTACTTTATTAAATGTAATATATGACTGTGATGATAATGTGTCCTGCCACTAGGGTGAAACCGGATTCCAGTACACTGACTCACCCATTGGACACCATGCACAAGCTGTCCATGCGCACTATGCCATTTATTCTCTTTTCTAGGGAGACGCCTAACTTAGTGGGACATCTGTAAAGGATAGAAGGATGGAATTTGGCAATACCTAAATATACACCATTAATGCTAGTCTCACTACCCAAACTCTAGCCTAATATCAGCAATACTATACCTGGTGCTACTGCATAGCATAGTGTGTAGTTTGTTGGGAGGCTGATGATCATGCAACTAGTGAACACAAAAAAAACAATGAATACTCACCTTGAGGTGGTGTGTGTGTGTGTGTGTGTGTGTGTGATTTGGATTTATAACATAGCTTTTAAATTGTTTTAGTCATATAGGTACAATGTCTGCAGTATGAACGTTTAAATTGTCTAGCACTGGGCCATCCTGTTGCAGATATGTATCATCATGTATCATACAGTCACATTATCCCGACACCTGGCCAACCAGTCATAGTACTGAACTATGTGGAAGATTCACCATATATAAGCCAAATAATTCCCAGACATACTGAATATTAATTTGACAATGATAATAAGGCTACTCATCTGGTCTTTATTATGTGTGCATTGGTCCATTTTTTTACTGTTGTATAACATATATGAATGGGGTCATTATTTATTGTTGTATAACATGTATGCATGGGATCATTCTATACAGTTGTATAACATGTATGCACTGAGTCAGTCTTTACTGCTTAATAACATGTATGAATGGGATATGGGATAATTATGTTGTGTTTTAGGGTATGTTTCATAGATGCAAAGTGACAACAGCCCAAGCCATGTACAAACTCTCAAAGAACCAAGCATAAACACATCATATTTGCTAACTTTCAATGTTCAACTAACTGCGAACATAATGTACTCAGATCAGATGTCATAACGTGCTGAAGTGTGGCTCTTGAGACTACATTGTCATATTTATGATTTTAAGAAAACATCATACAATTTTTAAGTCAGCATTTTAAACCTTGATTTCCCAGTGTAAACTGTGATGTCAGTCCTAGGTCTGTACTGCAGTAAGTGAACTGAATACATGTTGATGTCCCAGTGCAAAATGTGATGTCAGATATATCTCGGTACTACACTAAGCAACCATCAGAAACATCAATCTGCCAGTGCAACAAATAAAAGTAGACCAGGTTGAACATTGTGCAAAGTGAACAAATTAGACCGCAATCAGCCTTTGCGACATGTAACAGAAGATCTACCTTTATAGCGTGCTAACTGAAAGGATTACACCTCAATCAACCAGTTCAACAAACGAAAATAGATTGATCTAGGTTCATACTTTGCAAATTGAAGAGAATAGGCCTCAATGTGAAACATGTAACAGTAGACCTAGGTCTATACTGTTTCAATTGAACAGCATCAATCTTCCAGTGCAACATGTGACAGCTGTACTAAGTCTCTGCTCATAGGCTTTGACTTTATATATCTGTACGTGACAGCAAACATTGCAGTAATGGAGCAACATATACCTTGATCTGCCACTACAGCATGTGGCACCAGATCAAAAACTATACTGTTGTAATTAAAAAACACATACCTTGATATTTTACTGAAACGTGTGAGCATTGCAGTTGGGTGCACTCATACCAGAAAATGCAATACTTGGTCTAGAATGGATTAGAATTGATACTCTCATGGTTTACAATGTAAACACTCAGGATGGGCATTTCACTCCAATATCACTAAAATGGATGCTGTCCTGGTTTCAATTGTGAACAATTGGACATTTCACTTTATTCTTGACTTGGGATTTTCATTCCACTCTTGACTAGAATGTATGCTGTCCTACTTACAAGTACGAATGTTAAAATTGGGCTTTTCACTCCAATCCTGAAAAGAATGGAAGCTGTCCTGGTTTCAAGTACGAGTATGCAGACTGGGCATTTCACTCCACTCTTGAGTAGAAAGGACGCTGTCCTGGTTTCAAGTACGAGTATAGAGACTGGGCATTTCATTCCACTCTTGAGTAGGAAGGACGCTGTCCTGGTTTCAAGTCCAAGTATACAGACTGGGCATTTCCCTCCACTCTTGAGCAGGATGGATGCTGTCCTGGTTTCAAGTACGAGTATACAGACTGGGCATTTCACTCCACTCTTGAGTAGGATGGATACTGTCCTGGTTTCAAGTATGAGTATACAGACTAGGCGTTTCACTTCACTCTGGAGTTGGACGGGTGCTGTCCTCGTTTCAAGTACGATTATACAGACTGGGCATTTCACTCCACTCTTGAGTAGGAAGGATGCTGTCCTGGTTTCAAGGACACGTCTTTAGGTTTGGCATATAATTTCAGTTATGCCTATAATTGATGATGTCCTGGTTTTAAGCGTGTGTGTTCAGACTGTGCATTTCACTATATTCCTGAACAGGATGGCTTCTGTCCTGGATTCAAGTATGAACATTCAGATTGGGTTGTTCACTCTACTCTTGACTAGAAATGCAACTTTCCATGATGTCTTTGATTTCCGTGGCCGTCTTGTGGATTTCATCCATCCCTATTCTAACACTAGCGCCCGTCATTATTTGTAGTAAGATATCATAGTTTCCCACACTGATTTTCCCTTTATCTTCAAGAGCAGAGAACAAGTCATCCATACGTTCCACTTTTTCCAGAGTTATTCGGTCAAGATATGTTCTTGCCATTCGTTTCATTCTCCTCAATGAGTCTTTTGTTGCAAGTTCATCTAATTTAACACACAGCTGATTGTGTTTTGCTTTCACCTCAATCTGTAAGAAAAATACATCCATATAATTGTTAAAAATGTGCATAACTTAGTGAAGCAGACAAAATTGGGAATACTTTTAACTACTCATGGTTATGTAAACATACTAAACTTTAAATTCCTCTTAATTTTTGAATCCATTGATTATTTTGTATTAGTCTTCGATAGATCTGTTTGCATAGGACACATTAAAATGGAAACTAGTCTTAGACTTAATAATTTCAAGGTCAATTTACACATCAGAACATGCCATTAAAATAGCTTTCGTCCATACTCACAAAGCATAATTACAGTCTTTATTTAAAATTACCAAGCGTTTCAGTCCATTCAAGCTTGGGAGCATATGTATCAAAAAAGCCGTTTATTACTGCCTTGAGATATGTCAACGTGTTAAAGATAAAAATAAATGTCATATATAGCATTCAAAATATTACGGTATAAGCATTAATACTTAATCCTTGATAACATTTAAGAAAACAAATTTTCTTGATTTCTTCAGTTTCCACTTATCAACATGTTTCCATCTTATCTTCAGTGTACTCAAAATAATGTAATTCTTAATCAACTATCAGTAAATTATCATGGTAATACCTAATTCACTTGTTGTGATTAACTCATAACCCCATGTCGGTATACTATCATGACAATACAAAGTGTAAACCTTGCTTAGTAAAGTGCCATAACATGTCATTAAAAATACCTTATCAGTACAGTATCATGCCATTACCATTTATTCCACCCTGTCAGTACAGTATAATGACAGTGCCATTCATACTACCCTGTCAATAGAGTATCATGACAATGCCATTCATACCACCCTGTCAGTACAGTGTTATGACAATGACATCCATACTACCCAATCATTAGAGTATCACGAGTGTCATTCATACTCCCCTGTCAGTACATTATCATGATAGTATATTTTATACTCCCCTGTCAGTGCAGTGTTTCAACAAGGTCATTCATACTAACATGTCAGTACTACAATATCATGACAAAGTCATTCACACTAACCTGTCAACACGGTATCATCACTGTCATTCATTATACCCTGTCAGTACAGTGTAATGATACTGCTATTCATAATACCCTGTCATTACAGTAGTATGACATTGATATTCATTCAACCCTGTCAGTGCAGTATTATGACAATATCAGTAATTTTACCATGTCAGTACAGTGTGATGGCTATGTCATTAATACTATCCTGTCAGTACAGTATAATGATACTGCTATTCATAATACCCTATCAGTACCGTATCATGACATTGCATTCATTCTACCCTGTCAGTACAGTATTATGACAATACCAGACATACTACCATGTCAGTACAGTGTGATGGCTATGTCATTAATACTATCCTGTCAGTACAGTATAATGATACTGCTATTCATAATACCATGTTAGTACAGTATCATGACATTGCATTCATTCTACCCTGTCAGTACAGTATTATGACAATACCAGACATACTACCATGTCAGTACAGTGTGATGGCTATGTCAGTAATACTATCCTGTCAGTACAGTTTAATGATACTGCTATTCATAATACCATGTCAGTACAGTATTATGACATTGATATTCATTCAACCCTGTCAGTGCAGTATTATGATACTGCATTCATTCTACCCTGTCAGTACAGTATTATGACAATGCCAGTCATAATACCATGTCATTATAGTGTGTTGACAATGTCAGTCACACTACCATGTCAGTACAGTGTGATGGCTATGTCATTAATGCGATCCTGTCAGTACAGTATAATGATACTGCTATTCATAACACCCTGTCAGTACATTATCATGCCATTGCATTCATTCTACCCTGTCAGTACAGTATTATGACAATACCAGTCATAATACCATGTCATTATAGTGTGTTGACAATGTCATTCATACTAACCTGTCAGTACAGTATGATGATAGTAACATTAATTCTACCCTGCCAGTACAGTCTTATGACAATGCAGTTCATACTACCCTGTCAGTACAGTATTGTAACATTGCCATTCATTCTACCCTGTCAGTACAGTATCAAAATAGTGCATTCATTCTACCCTGTCAGTACAGTAATATGACAATACCAGTCATGCTACCATGTCAGGACAGTGCATTGACAATGTCATTCATACTACTATTCATACTACCCTGTCAGTACAGCATAATGATACTACTATTCATACTACCCTGTCAGTACAGCATAATGATACTACTATTCACACTATCATATCAGTACATTATCATGATTACTATTCACACTATCCTATCAGTACAGTATAATGATGCTACTATTCACACTACCCAGTCAGTACATTATAATCATACTACTATTCATACCACCCTGTCAGTACAGTATAATGATGTTACTATTCACATTATCCTGTCAGTACAGTATAATGTTAGTACTATTCATACTACCCTGTCAGTACAGTATAATGATAGTACTATTCATACTACCCTGTCAGTACAGTATAATGATGTTACTATTCTCACTATCCTGTCAGTTCATTATAATGATAGTAATATTCATACTACCCTGTCAGTACAGTATAATGATGTTACTATTCACACTATCCTTTCAGTACAGTATAATGATAGTACTATTCATACTACCCTGTCAGTACAGCATAATAATATTAATATTGACACTACCCTGTCAGTACAGTATAAAGATAGTACTATTCATACTACCCTGTCAGTATAGTATGATGATGTTACTATTGACACTACCCTGTCAGTACAGTATAATGATGTTACTATTCATACTACCCTGTCAGTACAGTATAATGATGCTACTATTCACACTACCCTGTCAGTACAATATATTGATAACTACTATTCATACTATCCTGTCAGTATAGTATGATGATGTTACTATTGACACTACCATGTCAGTACAGTATAATGATGCTACTATTCATACTACCCCGTCAGTACAGTATAATGATGCTACTATTCACACTATCCTGTCAGTACAGTATAATGATAGTACTATTCATACTACCCTTTCAGTACAGTATAATGATGTTACTATTGACACTACCCTGTCAGTACAGTATAATGATCCTACTATTCATACTACCCTGTCAGTACAGTGTAATGATGCTACTATTCACACTATCATGTCAGTACATTATCATGATAACTAATATTCATACTACCCTGTCAGTTCAGTATAATGATGTTACTATTCACACTACCCTCTCAGTACAGTATAATGATGCTACTATTCACACTACCCTGTCAGTACATTATAATGATAGTACTATTCATACTACCCTGCAGTACAGTATAATGATGCTATTATTCATACTACCCTGTCAGTACAGTATAAACTACCCTGTCAGTACAGTATAATGAAAGTACTATTTGCACTACCCTGTCAGTACAGTATAATGATGTTACTATTCATACTACCTTGTCAGTACAGTATAATGATGTTACTATTGACACTACCCTGTCAGTACAGTATAATGATGCTACTATTCATACTACCCTGTCAGTACAGTATAATGATGCTACTATTCATGCTACCCTGTCAGTACAGTATAATGATGCTACTATTCATACTACCCTGTCAGTACAGTATAATGATGCTACTACTCATATTACCCTGTCAGTACAGTATAATGATGTTACTATTCATACTACCCTGTCAGTACAGTATAATGATGCTACTATTCACACTACCCTGTCAGTACAGTATATTGATAACTACTATTCATACTATCCTGTCAGTACAGTATAATGATACTACTATTCATACTACCCTGTCAATACAGTGTAATGACATAATCATTCACAATGACCTGTCAGTAGAGTATTATGAAAATATTATTCATAATCCCGTGATAGTACAGTTATGACAATACCAGCCATACTCCCATGGCTTTGAAGTGTATTTGGATGATTTGACTCGAAATTATTATTTGCATGTCCAGGACAATACATTAGTATAGAATACCTTACACTCTAAATGGCTTTGAAGTGAACCTGGATGTCTAATCGACTCTTAAGTGTATTAACATGCACTTGATCTCTAAATGTTTTACATTCAGACTTTAAGTATAGTTGTTAACCTGGAGTTTAAAAAACTTTGAGAGTTACATACATGTAATGAACTCCAAATAACCCTGAAGCATACTTGGATGCTTTGGACTCTGAAATATATTTAGAAACCATGAACTATGAACATTCTAAGCCTTCAATTGCATAATAATGTCTTTCCCGATGTCACGAGGTATTATGAAACGTGTAATATTGGACCAAGATGGTATGGGTTTATTAGACAAACATGCAGTATATAAGTAATAGCTAGTTACAGTGTATCCATTTCTCTGTATAATAAACATGTCTTCAGCTACATGATTAACAGTATTATCAATTTTATTTATATATTATCTATCTCTCTATTATTATCATTAATATTATTATAAGTAGTAGTAGCAGAAATAGTAGTAGTAGTAGAAGTATCAACTTTTGTTTTGCTAGTTATCAAAATTACATTTACCACGACTATATTGATATAATGTAAAGACTGACCAATTATTTATAAAATGTATCTTTCACAAGCCCAGTCAATAAGTTGTCTTATAGCTATATAGATGCAAACAACAAAACTTTGATAAATGGTACACATGTTTACACACACCTAGATGTTTAAGTACAAAATCATAATTTAGTCACAATACTACCATATATATAAAAGTCATAAGCTGTGTATTTAATATTATCTTAAAAATTACCTCTGGACATTTAAATATCCACCAATCTTGCTCCATTCGGAGGAAACACAGATTTTGGCTCAGAATGGTTTTAAGAAATCATAACATATTATAAACTAATCACATTTAGCATTACTCCTTTGCATTACGGTTTTAAGAAATCATAACATACTATAAACTAATCACATTTTGCTTTACTCCTTTGCATTACTCATTTAAGGCCATTACATAATTACCATTAACTTCAACTGCAAGTTATTTTATTGTTTTACTGTTATCTTGATCAATTTCCTCACTTTTAAGATGTACAGTGTACAACAACTAAAACCAAAGTTTCATATCTTTGATTGTGAACTTTTAAACAAAGGAAATAACAAACCGTTGTATATTATTTGTATCACACAGCAATCATAACATTTGTTCTGACTGCTTCCTGAAAGGAAGTTCAAAATGTCAGATCTCAACGGGACCATCTGGATAAAAATTGTCTGTCTTGGGTTAAAAAAAGGACTCCTATGTGCATCAGTACAGCATAAATATCTAAAACAGATTTTTTAATCAAAAACAAATAAAAATATAGAAGGGAACTAAGCTTGTTTGTCATAACTTGAGATGTGACTGGCCTCTAACTTTATTTCCCATCCCAAGGATCAATAATTGGATATAAGCTAACTGGTCATAACAGCGGATGTGACTGGAATCTAGCTCTTCTCATAATAAGGGATGTAACTGGGATCTAAACTCATTTGTCCTAACAAGGTATGTGACTGAGATCTCAGACAACTTGAAATAAGAAGGTATTATTTGTACAAGTCTTCTTTCGATCAAATTGAATGTGTACTTACATATTTGTCTTCGATGACACCATCAGTGCCTGTACTTCTAAGTGTCCCTAAAAGATGTTGAAAGGATACAGTGAGCCAGTAATTATGTGTAGACAACAAGGGAAATATATAATTACGAGATTGATAATTATACACAGCAAGTTAGGTTATGTTTAGGAAAATGGAAAATTATGTCAAGTTGGTGCAGAACATAATCTGTTTTGATTAATGATGTCAAGAAAAATGTAGGATGGAAATAAAGGATTTATGTTTGTATAAACATAACAATATACAATAATATTTGAAAATACTATTATACTGAATATATATATATATATATATATATATATATATATATATATATATATATATATATATATATATATATATATATAGGAACCTGTCCTTCTCAGGTGATAATCCATGGGCAGTGAGCAAAAGGAAAATAAATGAAGTATCACTGGTGTAATATTTATTTTACAGTTATGGAAAATGTAGACGCTTGCCTCCCCCACCAAAAAAATAACATCTACAGATGAAATATACCCTTTGAGTTTGTTGATTTGCATGGATTTGTGGCAGTTTAAGGTGAAATATATCCCTTGATGTTTGGGGTTGTATTGAATAGTAGCAGGCGCAGAGATGAAATAAACCGCTTGATTTTGCGGACTTGCGTGGATTGGAGTCAGGTCTAGAGATGAAATATACCCTATGACTTTTGAGGTTTTATGGACCTGTAGTAGGTCCAGAACATCAGAAAAGTTTTGTTGTTAAGTATAATGCACCTAGGAAGATAATCAAATTTCATAAAGGTTCCTAATTACGGCAAAATAGACAGCATAGTCATAATGACTGTATACAAAATTATGCACTTATATGTCTGATCACAAACGAGAAAACAGACTCATTCTGACTGATGCATATATATATAATTGTACACCTAATGATGTGAGTACATCAGGAGATCATGAGCAGTTATATATAATCATACATCTAATGATGCGAGTACATGAGCAGATCATGAGCAGTTATATACAATCATACACCTAATGATGCAAGTACATGAGCAGATCATGAGCAGTTATATACAATCATACACCTAATGATGCAAGTACATGAGCAGATCATGAGCAGTTATATATTATCATAAACCTGTTGATGCGAGTACATGAGCAGATCATGAGCAGTCAATTTTTCTCAAAATTTATGATATAAATCTGGGTTCAATTGAAGAGTATTGACCTCCCTGAATGACTGAAATTATTGCAACATTTAAGATAAATTACAGTAAGATATCATGTGAATATTTAAATTTATATAAATGCCTCAGATAAACTTATAGAATTTCTTGCAAAAAATGTGTAGTCATCTGCCTTTGAGATCTTCTCAAATAAGTGCTCCAAATCACCCTTTACAAAACTGGATAATAATAATAATAATAATAATAATAATAACATATTAAATGCATGTGTACATTTAAAATCAGTTATGTTGTCATTATGTTAGCAATGGTTTATACGTGGATATGTTTGGTGAAGATATTTAACATTGATAATAATACCAACTATTGTTTGGTTGTAAGTGTATTAAATGCATTAAAGAAAACATACAGGTTACTTTTGTTGATCCAAATTGAAATCTCCAGTCAGATTGTTAAGGCTTAAATTAAAAAGATAGCTATTCTCAACAGGGTGACATCACTTGTATTTTCAATTTAGAATGTCCAGTCATCTCCTAATGCAGGGAAGACAGTATACTTATTCTCAATTGGATGACATCACTTGCATATTCAATTTAGAATGTCCAGTCATCTCCTAATGCAGGGAAGACAGTATACTTATTCTCAATTGGATGACTTCACTTGCATATTCAATTTAGAATGTCAAGTCATCTCCTAAAGCAGGAAGACAGTATACTTATTCTCAATTGGATGACTTCACTTGCATATTTAATTTAGAATGTCCAGTCATCTCCTAAAGCAGGGAAGACAGTATACTTATTCTCAATTGGATGACTTCACTTGCATATTCAATTTAGAATGTCCAGTCATCTCCTAAAGCAGGAAGACAGTATACTTATTCTCAATTGGATGACTTCACTTGCATATTCAATTTAGAATGTCCAGTCATCTCCTAAAGCAGGGAAGACAGTATACTTATTCTCAATTGGATGACTTCACTTGCATATTCAATTTAGAATGTCCAGTCATCTCCTAAAGCAGGAAGACAGTATACTTATTCTCAATTGGATGACATCACTTGCATATTCAATTTAGAATGTCCAGTCATCTCCTAAAGCAGGAAGACAGTATAATTATTCTCAATTGGATGACTTCACTTGCATATTCAATTTAGAATGTCCAGTCATCTCCTAAAGCAGGAAGACAGTATACTTATTCTCAATTGGATGACATCACTTGCATATTCAATTTAGAATGTCAAGTCATCTCCTAAAGCAGGGAAGACAGTATACTTATTCTCAATTGGATGACTTCACTTGCATATTCAATTTAGAATGTCCAGTCATCTCCTAAAGCAGGGAAGACAGTATACTTATTCTCAATTGGATGACTTCACTTGCATATTCAATTTAGAATGTCCAGTCATCTCCTAAAGCAGGAAGACAGTATACTTATTCTCAATTGGATGACATCACTTGCATATTCAATTTAGAATGTCCAGTCATCTCCTAAAGCAGGGAAGACAGTATACTTATTCTCAATTGGATGACTTCACTTGCATATTCAATTTAGAATGTCCAGTCATCTCCTAAAGCAGGAAGACAGTATACTTATTCTCAATTGGATGACATCACTTGCATATTCAATTTAGAATGTCCAGTCATCTCCTAAAGCAGGAAGACAGTATACTTATTCTCAATTGGATGACTTCACTTGCATATTCAATTTAGAATGTCCAGTCATCTCCTAAAGCAGGAAGACAGTATACTTATTCTCAATTGGATGACATCATTTGCATATTCAATTTAGAATGTCCAGTCATCTCCTAAAGCAGGAAGACAGTATACTTATTCTCAATTGGACGACTTCACTTGCATATTCAATTTAGAATGTCCAGTCATCTCCTAATGCAGGGAAGACAGTATACTTATTCTCAATTGGATGACTTCACTTGCATATTCAATTTAGAATGTCCAGTCATCTCCTAAAGCAGGGAAGACAGTATACTTATTCTCAATTGGATGACTTCACTTGCATATTCAATTTAGAATGTCCAGTCATCTCCTAATGCAGGGAAGACAGTATACTTATTCTCAATTGGATGACATCACTTGCATATTCAAATTAGAATGTCCAGTCATTTCCTAAGGCTGGTATGACAGTATACTTATTTTCAACTGGATGACTTCACTTGCATATTCAAATTAGAATGTCCAGTCATTTCCTAAGGCATGGTTGACAGCATACTTATTCTCAATTGGATGACCTCACTTGCATATTCAAATTAGAATGTCCAGTCATTTCCTAAGGCTGGTATAACAGTATACGTATTCTCAATTGGATAACATCACTTGCTTATTCAAATTCGAATGTCCAGTCATTTTCTTAGGCTGACATGACAGTATACTTATTCTCATTTGGATGATATCACTTCTTTTCAAATTCGAATTTCCAGTTATTTCATAAGCTTAAATGAAATTATACATTACTCTCAATTGGATTGCATCACTTGTAACGATACGTTACTCTAAATCTGACTACATCACTTGCAATGATACGTTACTCTCAATTGGACTAGATCACTTGTGATGATACGTTACTCTCAACTGGATTAGATCACTTGTAATGATACGTTACTCTCAATTTGATTAGATCACTTGTAATGATAGGTTACTCTCAATTGGATTGCATCACTTGCAATGATACGTTACTCTCCAATGGATTAGATCACTTTAATGATAAGTTACTCTTAATTGGATAATATCACTTGTAATGATACGTTACTCTCAATTGGATTAAATCACTTGTAATGATACGTTACTCTCAGTTGGATTAGACCACTTACAATGATAGGTTACTCTCAATTGGATTGTATCACTTGAAATGATACGTTACTCTCAATTGGATTAGATCACTTGTAATGATACTTTACTCTCAATTGGATTGCATCACTTTTTAATGATATGTTACTCTCAATTGGATTAGATCACTTGTAATGATACGTTACTCTCAATTGGGTTAGATCACTTGTAATGATACGTTGCTCTCAATTGGATTAGATCACTTGTAATGATACTTTACTCTCAACTGGATTGCATCACTTGTAATGATATGTTACTCTCAATTGGGTTAGATCACTTGTAATGATACGTTACTCTCAATTGGTTTGTATCACTTGTAATGATACGTTACTCTCAATTGGATTAGATCACTTGTAATGATACGTCACTCTCAATTGGATTTGATCACTTGTAATGATACGTTACTCTCAATTGGTTTTATCATTTGTAATGATACGTTACTCTCACTTGGATTAGATCACTTGTAATGATATGTTACTCTCAATTGGATTAGATCACTTGTAACGATAAGTTACTCTCAATTGGATTAGATGACTTGTAATGATACGTTACTCTCAATTGGTTTTTATCACTTGTAATGATACGTTATTCTCTATTGGATTAGATCACTTGTAATGGTAAGTTACTCTCAATTGGATTGCATCACTTTTAATGATATGTTACTCTCAATTGGTTTTTATCACTTGTAATGATACGTTACTCTCATTTGATTACATTTTGGTTTAGGTCCACTTGTACTGTTCCATATTGAGACTATTTTACTTTTTGAGTAAAACATTCTGGCCCCCTTCAACACTCTATGGAAGTATGCCTGTAATGATTGTATGCAATATAAATTCCATGCTTTATTTACTTGATATCCGCATTGAATGTCTTGTCTCCATGGTAAGTCCCTGTGGAGAAGAGCTGTGTTTATAAGTGGCAAATGTAAATGCCATCCGTAATGTCAACAATGTGCTATCATACCATTGTAATCTACCTGTAAATGTATCCAGCATAATAGTATAACATAAAATAGGTTAACGTTTATTTGTTGATAGCTATATAATTGTTCTAATACACATTGAATGTATTATCTTACTGTGTTGATGACAGACTTTCTGTAACACACACTCCCTTTGACATGTAGCAATATAACTACTATGAAAGACTAGGAAGAACACATGCTCGCACAATTTTCACATTGCAACAGTAAATTGATGTATGAATGACAGACTAACCAGAAAAAAACTTACACAAAATTCATACATTGCAACAGTACAACCCACACATGCCTTTTTAACCTGTATCTATACAATTGCTGTGGATGACAGACTAACCCGGACGAACACACACACAAACACACACACTTATTGCATTGTAGTAATACAACTGCTGTGTGGATGACACACTAACTGAAACATTCTTCTTATACTGTAGCAGTTCAGCTGCAACTGAGTGAGTGTATTTGGGGTGGAAAACGTTTGGGTCATGAAAATTTAAAGTATGTGTGATAGATAATAACTGTTTATGGACATCGTTTTGTTTTGTTGCAATTCTGTAGTGTGCTGATCTCAGAGCTGGAAGGTTATTATGTACTTAACATATCTTTGACTTCGCAGTCTTTGGGTTGCAAGTAGGCAGTAATGTCTGACCTTGTCAGAGCAATTATACCTTGTGTTTGACAATGAACCCTGACTTTAGATCAAAGGGACTCCACTGTTATTAAGCATGTATAATGTGATTGGCTGAAACTAACATCCTGATCTTGCATTTGTAAGTGAATCATTTTAATATGGTAAAAGACTGGATATACTATACAACAGAAGTTGGGCATATCATGTAAGTGAAACATTTGAATATGGTATAAGGATATACTAGTCTGCCGTTGGACATATGATGTGTAAGTTAAACTTTTGAATGTGTGCAATGATGGATAAGTCATAAGTCACATGCTGGGAATGAAAAGTATAAGTGACTCTTTTGAATGTGGTATTCCGACATATAATATAACTGCTGTTGGCCATGGAATGTTCAAGATCTAATAAAGTGAGTTGTTGTCGTATACTGAAACACATTTTCAGCAATGGTTACGCTTCACTTGGACAGAGCTGAGATGGTAGTGATCAGTAAAGGCAAAACTGAATACCAATCGGCGCCACCCGCTCCCCCCGGGGCCTCCTGAATACAGTGTGAGTAAAACAAATATAATACAGTCACATGACTGTATATATGTACTAAAGGGTAGTGTCACGTGTCATTATGTCCCATGATTCTATATATGTACTAAAGAGTAGAGTCATATGCTATTATGTCCCATGATTGTATATATGTACTAAAGAGTAGTGTCACGTGTCATTATGTCCCATGATTGTAGCTGCACTTCAGTGAGGAACATTTATGTCCACTTGCAGTTTCTCAGTGTAGTTGAGGTGGAAAATGTTTGGGTCACGAAAGTTTAAAGTATGTGTTATATATTTATATTTGGACATAATGATTATATATGGACATTGTTTGAACTGTTTTGTTATAATTCTAAAGTGTGCTGGTCTCAGAGTTGGGAGGTTATTATGTATTTAACATTTCTTTGACTTCAGAGTCTTTGGGTTAAGAATAGTGAGTAATGTCTTGCCTTGTCAGATCCATGATTCCTTGTGTTTGACAATGAACCCTAAATTTACATCAATGGGACTCCACTGATATTAAGTAGTTATACTGTGATTGGCTGACATCATCTTGATCTTGCATGTGTAATTACATCATTATGATATGGTATGAGATGGAATATATTATATGTCAGTAGTTGGGTATATGAAAGTGAAACTTTTGAATATGTTATAAGGACATACTAGTCTGCTATTGGACATGTAATGCTAATCTTTTGAATGTGGTGCAATAATGGATAAGTCATAAATCACCTGTTGGGAATGAAAAGTTTATGTGAAACTTTTGAATGTAGTATACGGACATATAAGTCTGCTGTTGGGTTAGGGTTAGCCTGTATTATAAGTCTCATGTTGGACATGTAATATACGAGGTCTAATATAGAGAGTTGTTGTTGTGGATTGAAACAAATATGTATCAGTGGGTTCGCATTACATGGTGGCTAATGTAACTGATGGAGGGAGGGCTAAAACAACAAATCAGTAAGAAACACCAACTCAAGGAAAGCTACTGGTGATCTTTCTCACGTACTTCATAGGAAGTTCCCAAGACGTGAACCCACGTAGACAGAGCTGAGATGGTAGTGATCAATAAAGGCAAAACCTTAATACCATCCGCCCCACCCACCTCCACCCGGGGCCTCCTAAATAAAGTGAGATTGAAACGCATATAATACAGCACTGATAAGATCTTCATGTAGACATATATTGTGAGGCTATTTGGTTGCATTGTGTATGGAATTTGAAATTACTGGGGAAAATCATATGTCCTGGACTCAAATTCAAGTAAGGAAGTTGTTTACAAATGAACATTTGCTTAATGCATAATCTGCATTCATGGACAAAGGTTAGCTTTGAAACATATTATTTACAATTGATCCATACAATCTACAATCATGGACAAAAGATAAAGGCAGAATATGGATATATATCACCATTCTGCTCACATTTACAGCAATACTCTCTATTTTTACTTTCAATATATCCAGTTATTTATATGCATCAAGGAAGGAATTAAATATAATTCATTCAGAATTTCTGAGCTCATCCAATTATGACATTTTCTTAACGATTCGTGGTTTCATGAGGCAGAAGAACTTTATGTATTAAAAATGATTTCCGTGATATGTTTAATTTCTAATTTAAGTAACTTAATAATTATTCCCTATTCTATGTCAAAAGATTAATTGGGATTATAAAATATAGTTGCATATTGTTTTGATTTCCATAGTACATGTCATCATGTCCCAGGATTGTATATCTGTACTAAAGGGTAGTGTCACATGTCATTATGTCCCATGATTGTATATCTGTACTAAAGGGTAGTTTTGCATGTCATTATGTCCCATGACTGTATATCTGTACTAAAGAGTAGTGTCATATGTCATTATGTCCCATGATTGTATATGTGTGCTAAATGGTATGGTGTTCTGGCTTTTATTAGCCAGTTAATAATTTTAGTTTATTTTCTTTCTCGAAATTATTTTAGCTGTACGTGTCTTTAAAGGGTTTGTATTTATTCATTTTTGTGAATTTAAATATGCTATTTACTTAATAAATACTAAATGTAGTTTGCGAAATAACTTTTTTGACAATGAATATCGAAGGTACATGGAGTACTTATGCAGTAAAGTATGATGATTACTTCATGTGTATCTGCTAACAGATATGTGTACATGAATTTGATCAACGTTTCGTCATGAGTCAATACAGAAGTAGCCACTAAACAGACATGCATGCTGTATTAGTTTTTCTGATGTATGTTATGTCATGGGGACAGGGATGATGCCACATTTATGTTGCTGGGCCCTGACATCTGGTTGGATTTTTTTCCTTCACAAATTTGTAAAGTTTTATTTAGAATAAAGTATGGACAAGTTTTGTTTAGAACAAGTATGGACAAGTTTTGTTTAGAATAAAGTATGGACAAGTTTTGTTTAGCATTTGTTTAGATGACCATCATTTGCATGAAGCTGAAAAATATAACATCCACACTTAATTCTATAGAAATTGAAAAATTTATCATCCACACGATTTCTATAAAAGATGAAAAATGTATCATCCACAGATTTCTATAAAAGTTGGTCGAAAAAGCGTATATCAAGTTTCTAACATGTCACAATGTTGGTGGGTAAAATTTTAAAATGTGACCATGATATTAAGGTATGAAGAAGGATCTTCATGTCAGCTTTGACACAAATAATTAATCATTGATGCAAGGTTATCATATTACATAACTTTTAAACAAAAAAGCAAATTCGAATCAGTTTGAAATAATTATATTTCATACAAGAAACTGTCTCAAATAAAGTGGCTTATATCAATGTAAAAATCTTGTCTATCAAAGTGGTGATAATTATTCAAAACAACTTCCACAGTTATTTGAGCAATACAGCATGTGGTCACCAAGTGAAGTGATGAAGAAACTATTAATGAGCCATATACATTTATCATTACCACCATGTAGGCCAATTCTGTGCAATTATTCATTCTATCACCATTGCATCATGTGGGTACTTTTAGTAAAAAAATCCATTTTGTATCAAGAAAGAACGATCATACTTTAATTAAGGAAAGTGATATTCATAAAATGCAAAAAAATATCCCACATTTCAACTGGAAATGCATATGAAAATTTAATTTCTAAATGTCAACCTGAAGACCCGCTACATGACCTTCTTGAACCTGTTATCCAGAAAATCCTATTTACTATGTGTTTTTTAGAATCATACCAATACATGCATTATATAAATGATGGAAATGTATAGTTTAAAACAATTCTGCATCTTAATCCAAGTTCCAATTTTGCACGAAGTTGTTCCCCATGCTACCCGATGTGTCAAATTGCCTTTAGAACGAAATTCTCATAAATTCTCCAGACATATAGTCTGTTTCGAAATTCTTCAGTAATTCTTCCCCATAATCAAGAACACATTACATCCTATTCATTGTTGTTTCTCTTCCATATAATAACTTATTTTTTATAAAATGTTGAACTTTACTAATTTTTTTACTAAATGTTTTACAAGATCAGTTTAGTTGTCTTAATATCTCTTGCCATTAATTGGCACTGTTACATTGAATTTTGTAAGAGCAGCTATAAACCTAACCTGATTACTCGATTGAACACCTGACATAAACAATCCAAAGTAATGTATTTCATTTATATACCTTGATGAATAAACATTACATGTTTTCAAATCTGTGCGCAGAAGACATGGGGTGGTATCCAGTGTGACAGTCTGTGTGTCCAAAATTAATAGTATTGTGAACAGAATATTCTGGTCACAATTGTCTCTTTTCAAATGGTAAGCACTGTAGTATTTTATTTTTGTCAGTCAGTCGAATTCGGTATGCATGATTCAATATTGGAAATGGAAACTTTAGGTATGCTGAAATGCCCGATATCATTATAACCAACTGATTAACTGACAGTTATATGAACTATCTTATCTGAATCTTAATGATCAAAATTATTTATAACTTTCAAGACGAGAGTCCAGTGTTACTCAGTGAATGAATTTAAGCAAAATACTTTAAAATAATTTAAATTTACCTCTAGTCAAGTAAAACAGATTAAGACAATTTGATGAAGCTGCAAATAAAGCTGCTAACTTGTTGATGTTACAAACATTTAAATTAGCATAAAAAGTAAAATGCTTGCTCACCTTGAGTCTGCAGCTCCGTTAGTAACTTGGGCCACCAAATGCCTCTCTGACTGGAATTCCGAGCATCAACATAGTTCAGGACACGAAGGTGATCAGGTACATTACAGTCCTGCAGTAATATTGGGACAAAACAGTTTCTACCTTCATCAAAACCTTGAAGCAAGGCCATTTGAATTTCATGTTGAACAAAACCACTCTTGAAGGCTTTTTTAGTCATAACTACAACAGTTTTGTAGGCATTTCTTATGCTATCATTAGCAAATTTCAATAATGATGTTCCTGGAGTATTGTCTCGATCATATTCACAACAAACAAATCCATGATCGTTTTCTAGTCTTTTAACAGTATCCTTTACCCACTGTATGTCTGGGCTTGCGTAACTGAAAAAAGCATGATATTTCTTTCCTGGAGGCAAAGTCAACTGCTGTTCCTCATGTGCAGTTTGACCTGATGCCGGAGAATATATTTGCTCAACTGGATCTTTCATTTGCTACAAAGAAACATAAAACCAATATTAACTTATATATACATTGTTGCACTGCTTCCAAAATAAAAAGGAAATACATGTTGAAACAACATCTATTATGACAGTTTGATCAAAGATAGGATTGCATGTTTTACCATTAATAATGCATGGATATCGAACAATGGCTTGCTTTTGTGATACCCTCGGCCTTGTTAGAGCTTGCGTAACATACATTATTTTCAAACTTATATACCCTATAAGAATGTTAATAATTATTAATTCACTTTATGAAATCAAGGTTTCGTCAACATATTGAATGACATAAAATCTTTATTATTGGCTTGATGTCAGCACTTCTGGTTGATCATGTGGATAGATCCTGTTGTTGAACTTCAGAAAGATTTGATATCGGTCAGATGTTTTCAAATTAGGCAACACTTGTCTTTGCAAATGGTATGTGCCTGTATATATATATATAGTCATGTTTGAAGTTACCGTCACAAGGAAAACAGATACTTGAGAGATTTAGGTCTCGGGTATGCAGCCATATAAACTTCTAGAAATATACCATGATATGGTTTTCATAGCAAAATAGATGAAAGGTCTATTTAAGTTTCTCTATAACGTTCAAGCCTACTTTGATAATATTTAGCATAATTTATTATTAAGACAAATTTGTGCCTGAAGTCTTAGTGTGACTTCTATAGCAAGTGATTGGGAAAACCTACAAACTATACGATATTCCATCAGGTATGGCCATTGTTACTAATATAATGAACAGCTTATTAACAAAACTAGACTCCTCGACAGAGGACGGAGGAACCCTCCTGGAATATAAAACGAAGAAGACCAACAAGGGTATCCATTTCATGCTAACTCTCAACCCCCTCTCATCCAATCTTACAACAGAACGTACACAAGCATTGATACCATACTGAATCGTTTGAATGTTTCAAAAAATGTCACAACAATCACTCTGAACAAGCGTTTGAAAATGATCTCATAACTTTGGGGAAGAAGGTGAATATCAATTAAATATTTTGCTATGAAAGCCACACCAGTGTTTGTGGAGTCACATCAGTCACTCTGACAAACCTTGTGACGATCAGCTTATACATTTTGGGGAAGAAGGTAAAACTACATGTAGATCTGTTATATATATATATATATATATATATATATATATATATATATATATATATATATATATATATATATATATATATATATATGAAGGCGACATCACAGCTATAGGACCTGCATCTGGGACTTTGACCAAATATGGGACAATTAGCAAATATAGATTTTGGGGAAGAAGGTTAATACAGGTTTTCAGATTTGTTGATAAAGTCACATTAATGACAGTTGAGCAACATTGGACTAAATGCTGATTGAGTATATTCATTGAAACCATCCTAAGCCTGCCCAAAAGTGACACAGATATTCTACAGAAGATAAGATAAGTTTTCAATACATTTACAATGGAAGTCAAAACATTTCTAATGGAAACCACGTTTAAAACAATTTTGACGGCGCATTTCCCATCAAACTTTCCTCCAATGTTTGAATGAAATTCTCGTATGTGTTCCAGAGAAACTAGGAGCTTGTTTTTATATTTGGTGTCAAAGAAAGCTACACTACACGTACATGTGACACCGATCAAAGCTTTTGATAGAACTAGTCCAAACAATACTTTTTAATTGAAACTGTCTTGGCTTTTCTTGTAAAGAGTTAAATTTTTAATATAGTTACTGAGACACCCACGCTGTTGTAGAGTAGCCACATTGAACACAATATTAATGGAGACTAATATAAGAAAATGTCAACAGATCTAATAAAACTTTTCATTGTAAAATCTATCTAGTCAATAAAGATTTCCCAAATATGTCAAATTAAAATAGCAGGGCTACCGAAATTTAGAAACAAAGAAAATTTAAATTAATGTAATTTCTCTAATATATTTTAAAGAAATTTGTATCCCATGCGAGTGTCCCAATTTCACGTTACAACTCTGTGGTCTTAGAAAAAGCAACTGTAAAACACGAGACAAACAAGTTTAGTGAAACACAAAGAACAATTTATTTTCCAAGTATACAATTTATAAATTTAAAAGGAACTTACACTACACTGTTACGATATAATCATAAAATTTATATCATAAGTCCAAAGGTATCGAATGTTCCGGATGAATTCCAGTGGTTTTCCCAATGAAATCCACTCTTAAATATGCTTGTGTGACACTTCAACGAGTTTATATACCACTAGTCTTGATGTATTTCAATGATATAATCCTGAAAATCCTTGAATTAATGAGAAATTAATCACTCTAATGTAATCAGTGTTATATAGACTGCCACTTGACTTATGCCGCAATAATCATTTTCTGAAATAATCTTTGTCATCTCGATGGCAATTTCAATCAAATTTGTGAAAGAGATCAAGTCTGCTTATTTATATTTTGGCAGTCAAGCAGCCAGAAATCAAGCCGAAACTTTCTAATGGAAAATATCCTGAACTCAAATCCAAGCAAACAAGTTAAAAATGTACTTCAAAGTTGAGTCTACAATCATGGACAAATGTTAACTATGTAATATGTTGTTTAGATATTTCTATCTGCTGAATCTAATGATTCTTTCAACAACGCTTTATTATAGTAATCTGATATTGATACAACTCTCAGGGAGATTCTGTGATGGAGATATGGGTTTACCAGTTAATATATGCCTGCTTTGGTAAATTAGGGATTAGGTTTTGTACTCTGATAATTATTGGTGACACTCGTTGAAATGTAGTTTCTGACATTCCAGCCTTATGATCATTGTACGCAGCTCAGCAGGTACAAAGCAATTAGCACAAGAGATGTATTCATGTAGAAAACGTAAGATTTGCGGATAAGAGTGTTTAGACGTATGTTATGGGGGACTTGGTAATCAGGGACAATTTTTGCAATTCACCGGGACATGCATGGGAATGTGTATAGAAGCAGCTAGGGCCAGCAGTTCTTCTGCTAAGGACAAGATATGCGACTATGTTGGTTAGATTCCCCAAACTAAGCAATCACCAAGGACAACGAATGATGTACTGGTTCGTTGCAAATCAGCTGGGTTATATAAAGTATTGCAAAGCATGTTGTGTTGGGATTAATATCATTTATCATCACATTAAAATCTACCGATGGCATCAAGTATAGTTGGTGGAGGATTAACCATGGATGATCCGGTGAGAACTTCTGAACCACATACAACTACTGGAAAGCTTTCTCACATACCGAAGCTGCTAGAGCCGAGACTCAAATCCACACAAAGGTGAGATGCGAGTACTCTTTAAAGGGGAGCGTCTTAGGCCATTTGGCCAACTACCACCCCAACATTAGGACAGTTCAGGTTGAAAAGTGAACTCTGAAGCTACAGAATGATATAATCAAAACACCTGCTTAAAAGTATCAGGAAAAAATCAAGGCAAGTTCTTATTCTTTAAAGACAATTTCTCAAATATAAAGAAATTAATTATAATAACCCTCTGCCAATAGTTTTAGTTATACTTATTACATATTAAAAATAATCATATTAATGCATATCATCATCATCTAAGAATAGGACATCTTTATTATATATTTCTTTCTTAAAAGCAAAATTTTGAGCAGAAATCTTAAACTTAGTTCCATAAACTAAGAGTACACACCTTATATTTCATATTTAAATTTACTGCAAAATGGTTTTCTGTGAGAGTCAATTTCCTTTCTCAGTTAATGATTGCGGCATCTATACAAATCATATAAACTATAAACAAAATGATAACACTGGCAACAAGTAATCTGATTTTAATTATGTAGTGCACTGCTTTCCTTTCCTAAAATGCCAAGTCCCCATTATACGATAATATTCACAGAATTGAAAATAATATGGTCAGTCTGATTCCTTATTCAGATTTGTTGTAAACTGAGTTGCATAAATCACAAAATGGCTACTCACAGTTTCCTGTTCAATCTTTGTAGATGTTTCTGTAGTGAAATGCTGTTTTCTGTCGTCATCTCCCAAACCTTCAGGGGCTTTGTGACCTCCTGCTGAGAACACAAAATAAGGTCAGTTTTAACAATACGATCATGGGATTAAATATGAAACAGGATATTCAAATATGCAATTCCAGTGCTTTGAATGGCTTATAATACATATGTGTTGTGCATAAAGGTCTTATGTAAATAGCTAGAATGTTTGTGCGAAAGAGATTTTAAAAAAATATTTTATTCACAGCCTAAACTCTAATCAGTAATATTTAGTTTGATGCAATTAATGCAATGTTTATTCCTGATGGTTACCAAGAATGTAAGGACGGTTCCTTTTATCAGGCCTCCATGAATCATACAATCTGGCATGTAATGTCGGTTATCAAGAAAAAGCTGACATAATTGTTTTTGTATACCATACCACAATGAATTATATTTTTGGACCTGTGATAACAGCTATTAAGACAGGGTTGATATAACATAGCTCTTTATATCATGCCACAGTGACCTATATTAAGTGCATATTCTTTCATGTGATGGTGGTCATCAAAAGGTAGCTGACAGAAACATGCCACAACCAGTTATGCAAAGTACTTATATTTGCATGTGACGGCATACATTTCTACTACTTTATTGTTGTACTTTTACCCCTGAGACTATTAAATTGATGAATGAGGATTTGTAATGCGGTGACATTCTTACTACTTTGCTGTTTTACTTCTGTGTGACAGACTTTTAAATTAATGGACGTGTATTTCGTTTCAAAATGAGGTGTAAACTGTACTTTCAGTTACATGCAATTATGAATCTGAGACGAAGAAATATTTCAAGAAGATATACCTTGTATAAATGACTGCACAACAAAATGTTTTATTTACACTTTCATCATTGTATGTTTCTTACCAACGAAAGCAGTATTTGGTTCATATGTGTATGGTCAGACCCTAGATGTATACTTCTTCAGATTGAGAATTATGAACTTTTGTTAACTAAATAATAAAATCATGATTTGTATTTGCTTCGCTGTTTGGGTATCTCTGCGAATATAGCGATGAACACAACTTATATTTAGACTCAAGGGGCCTATTGTGCCAGAGTTACATGTTATATCTTTGAAACTTTAATCTGGCATGCTCAGAAACCATTTTGTTATTTCTAGAACTGTTACCTTGGCCTTTGGCCTTTTGGATCACAAAGGTGTCTTTAATAACTCAATTGAAAGTCATCAATAAAGTATGATGCATGTAATTGCTGATGAACAATTATTGTGCACAACTCATGTTTCTTCTTTGAATACAGTACCTGTTCATAATACCCTAGAAGTACAAACACTAAATTACAAACCTAGCCTTCCTAAGGTGATTATTGTTTCGGGAAGTCAACAAAGTGCCTGGCCGCATAGGTGGGATTCAGACAAAAATGATCTCCCCATGGAGAGATGGGTTTGTGCTAAATCCCATCTATGCTTGCCCATTACTTCCAACCATTCTATGAAGCATCCTCATTTAAAGATTTCAAATAATCCCGTATCGAGTGTCATGTCCATATTATTGAGCAAATTGGAGGATTTACTGTGTATAAAACATTTACATTTCTATTTCTTACTTTTGTCTGTATGAAACACATTTTTCAGAACTGTTTATAAAATTCAAAATTACTGTGCAAACACTGCAGTTTTCTATATGAACTGCATGAATGTGCTGCTCCTGTATCAATTAGTGCTGTTGTTTTTGTTTTATTAATAATCAATGTCAAGTGATTTCTGTTAATGTCTGATGTGACTGTATCCTGTATGCTACTGAGATTTGATTGTGACATTTTCTTACTGTGATGGAATTTTAGTTTCTTTAGTCCTACTGTTGACTGAGTCCGTGAGGCTGATTTGCAAACTACCGCAAAATGATGCAATTTTTCACATTTATGGCATTGTTTGCCATTTGCTGGGCATCTCTGCTTTACACGACCAGGAAATCTTCCACACCATCCACAAATCTCAGGCTGCTGACTTTTGAGGTTGTTCCATTGTCCACTTTCTTTCAATGGATGCTTGACACCGCCACTGACATTGTTTCAAATTTTTCTTTAAGTCTCTGAATAGCAGCGACAAGTGTTTGCTGTTCCTTAGTTCAGTCTGTCATAGTGACTTAAACGAGTCTTGCACTTTGACAGAGATCATTCACCATTTCTGGATTCTGTTGTAATATGAATTGTCCTATATGTGTCCATTGATGCTGATATGCTTGATTTGTGTCTGTGGTAGTTCCAAACTCAGTTCCCTTAGCAACTATGTTTGCAATAAAATTTCCCACTTCCTCGTCTGTACTTTGTAGCGTTTGATACAGAGCTTCAGTTATCTGCCACTACATTCTTTCATTTGGCCCATATAGAAATCAAATTATTTCTGGAGCAATCTCACGTCATCCTTTATTTTTTGTGACATATACCAGCGCAATGCATTATCTGTTAACAGTAGAGGTAGGGCTGTTTTTGCCTTGTTGTCATTTAGTCCCTTAGTTGTTTAAGAAGTTGGAAACATGTCACCCATATCTTCGCATCTTGGCTTCCATCACCAGAAATAGGCAGCATGAGACTGAAATCTATGCAACTTCTATCCATTTCGATGCAGCAGAATCACAAAAATCAAAGGCACAAGTAGATCTCTAATGAGATATTTCCAGCCGACAGATCAGTTGATATAATTTAGAAATAATGTCAAAAGATAATTTCCTAAAGATGAATATACAACAAATTTGCTACTTAACTTTCATATGGAGTCAGCACAGCCTAAAATAAAATACAATTCCACAAAATCCAATAAAATTTAGAATATAATTTAACACAACATTTCCATTTTCAATTTTCCACCAAGCTGTAGTAGCACCTATTTGATGTAACTGCGCTATGGGAAATTAGTCATAAGCAAAAGGGTTTTTCTTTTCTATCTCTAATGGAACTCTGTTACCTGTAGTTCCTCATGCTGACACCCTGCATTATGTTTGACCTGGCTTATACAAAATCCTAGAGGACTTCAGAGAGAGCATTCCTTGAAGACCTTTTTGTAGAACTGAACTTCTGGTCTGATTGTGTTAGTTGCAGACCCTTTATCTAGCTCTAATCTACATATCAAAACGCACAGAATCTAAATTATGCAATCTAAAATAAAGCCATATATGTACTCTCCATACACACTCTTTTACCACTGACACGGTATGTTAGAATTTCCAAAAATATTATTCTGAGTAGGACATTACTTGTAAACTTTATCCTTATGAGTGAGCAAATTAATTCAAAATTAAACTGTAACTACCAAACTCTATTTTAAGCACTTTATACCTACCTAAAAGAGATTCAAATTTCCCTTCAACTGGTCACAGGTTTTAATGTTTAAAAAAACAAATATGGCCCCAGAATAGTAACAAGTTCTGCCAATCTTATGCATGATCAATTCAAAGTATGGATGATATATAGATTGTTCTTTATCAGAACCGGATGAAGCATGTGACCTCCACAATGGTAACAACCTCAACAAATCTCATACACAATCACCTAATTAATATTCAGAATATAGTGTGAGATAGATGTAAATTACTGAAATAATAAAACTTTTACTTGACATACCTAATAAATGCATATAAATAATGTGAAAGATATGTAAGTCAGATTACAAAATAACACAGTCTTTACTGTACTTGCTTATAGTATAGAAAATAATATAAAATATGTGTAAGATACTAGATACTAAAATATTGGCTTAATTTGACTAAGCAGGCATGAACAAAAGCATATTCTTACTTCCACGCTGATTTACCTTTTTTGTATTGTCACAATAAGTAGCACATTTCAGTTTCTGCGGGAAACAATTTATTATGATAAAGGTTTATAAATGATTAAATTAATACAAAAAAATGTTTACACAACTTTTTCCGTTTCTGTTTTGAATGACATTTGCAATAGATACACTAATGCACAATAATATAGGCAGGATAATTCAATATAAAGGATTTTAACTGATGTGGAGTAACCATTCATTTTTGACAGAAATTGAAGCCAGCATGTTGTTATTTTCAGTTACTAATTGTAAACTGGCACAACAAATCAAGAGCAAGTGTTAAGAAAGTCAAAGAGGGCCCCTATGGAATATGGAATATAGAATGAACACTTGATTTATGTGTTAAAAATAAGTATATGTGCCAAAGGAACTGATAATCGGAACGAAGACTCATGGCTCTTCAATGTCTCATCGCAACTGCATAACCTGCATAGAAATCTTATTAAGTGAAGATGGTTTAATGTAAAAAATCATTTTAATTTTACAGTATAGAAAATATATACTCATAGTGAAAATTTCTATGGTATTATGTCTAATAAAATAATGAAACCTACCAATCAATACTGAAATGGTTAAAAGGTTGTTACACACCTTTAGAGTAACTTTCCTATATCCTTACACAAGATTGGTCGTATGAAATCATTTTATTGCACAATAGTAGAAAAAAAAGATTAACATTACCGTCATTTTTTCTGACTGTGACATTCATTCTGGATGAGCAAAGCATAGGCTCTCGGGTATGGGTTGTCCAGTCCATTTGCACGACTTCAATCGAGCCATAATCCACTTGCCCTATATTAAACAACGAAATACCTAGTTGCACTGGTTGTATGACCTATAGTAAACAACACAACCAAGACTAAGTTACGGTGAGTTTAATTTATGATTGATTCTAATTCTCTATATATTCATTCATGTACACTTGGAGCCTGTAAGGTGTTAAATCAAGTCCAACAGTGGTGTATAAGCTATTCAGTCATGAAAACCATGAGCTTATAAGAAGTTCAATCATATGCACCAATGGTTTATGAGCTGTTTTTTATATTTATATAAAATATTTGAAAACAAAGCAGAACTGCCAACTTTATATATATATATATATATATATATATATATATATATATATATATATATATATAACCTAGCAGCATACTTTGAATGTAAATGATACGAGTATCCCACTACTATTAAACTATCCCTCTAATACTAAATATGTTAAGTGCTCGCCAGGGTTCATGTATTTTTGTATGATATTGAATTTCTCATTTACATATTCTCCACATATAGTGTTTGGAACCTAATGCAATTTTGCTGCATTAATTTGTTCCTGGTCATCATCTTAAATTAATATATTGATATAGTCTATGCTTTGTCAAGTTTATTCTTCAAAATTAAGTCTGATAGATTAAAATAATAGTTAATATAATTATGGCATTGAACCTGTAATCTTTATACTTCCTGAAGGTACATTTGGGTAGGGAATGTAACTGACTAAACATTTATGTTACATCAGTTAGCAAAAATGAATGAATGAAAAAATATAGTGACATTCTTCTTTTCTGATTTCCATTTAAAACATTTTTATGTTCCCTGGAGTATGTTTTGTATTTTAAAAATGCTATGCACCTTCGTCTCCAAACTGCGATGAACACTCCTGGACAGTACACAGATCATTAGCAAGTTTATCCAGTCCACTGTTTCTCAAAGCAAGTACAAGAGCAGCAAGTGCTATGTTGCCTTTATCTATGATTGCTTCCAGGAAACGAGCGGCCCTTTTCCGTCTTTGTTCAAGGCTTTTGAGTCCTTCAAAAAATAAATTGTCCAAAATTTCTCTGGATACAAATGTGTCCTTGAAATGCAATGGCTCAATTTCTTCCAGGAAGATGTCATACTGACGACTTAAATTATTTTTAATCATCTCAGGATTATCGGTGACTGTAAAACTGGCCTGCACATTCAACGGTGTATAGTCTCTGCTTTGTCCATCTGCACCTTAATATGAAAGGAATGAATACAATTTAACATTGCTAATCAGTGTGAGTAAGAAACAATTTTTAAAAATCATTTTGATGAAGTTCCTATCAACAGGAGGTAAAACCTTAAAAGTTCATTAAGAAATAAATGAATTATGGACAAGCATTATACTGGAACAATATACAAATTATAAGTAACATGTCGGCCATAATGCTTAATAAAGTTCACATTGTTACAATCAACTGCAATTAATTTCTTTGCTTTTACAGGCTCCTGTAGTTACCTGTTAGAAATCTTAAGTTCCCCAAGTTTATAATGATAAATTCAAGACTAAGTACACAAGCAATGTTTCGTTATGACATTACCTACACAGCATAAGCACTGCCAGAGACTGACTTTAATTTTGATTTTTCAAACATTATTAACATATTAAGACAATAATAATGAGGAGTCAAATCCAAATGTTGCACTTATTATGCATAAATATCAAATGTGGCAAGACATATTCAATTATAAGTGCAGGTACATTTTCAGGTTTGTATTTACCTTCAAAATTTGGGTCTTCATTGTAACAATGCACCTGAACATGTACAATCATTTCACCCTCAGGAAGAGATGAGAATATTATCTTTCTCGTTAACAAATCTGATACAAAGTTTTTAATTCCGTTGTGAACACAGAAAAATCTTAATCCCTCCTTTGTAAGGCTCCCTAGTGGCTTAAGACATATGAAGACACTTCCAGCTTTCCATGTCAGACATTGTGATCTCATGCAATGGTCAAAGATTATGCGGCCCTTGTCCAAGTAAGCGCTAGTTTTTGACTCTGCATCATTCAGTATGTTTCCATCCTTTAACATCTCCAATGTGAAGGTGTAGTAGACTACACTGGTCACCATTGCTGAAATATATTTCGAAATCTTCGATCATTTTTGAGAAATACATGGCGATGACATTTCCTCAATGACACCATTTTTGTTCATATCAGACATACATATTCTTTTGCCGATTATTTGGCACATGTTTACTTTTGATGCAAGCTCAATCTATACAGTGCCAATTCAATTAAGTGATAACGTAAGATTTTGTTTCAAATTCAAGTGTTAAACATTTACCTACCACTTGAAAGAAGAATACGAATACCAAGGGATGAATATTAAGATGCATACCCTACGGTATATAATATAGTCCATTGTTAGATTCATATATATATATATATATATATATATATATATATATATATATATATATATATATATATATATATATATAAAATCATGTGACAGAAATGTTAAATGATCTTTTAATACAGTAATCCAACTTATCAAGGGATGACAGCAATGGCACCAGTTGAAACAGCCTTCATCTCTTCATCTACATAACAATTTCCATAAGAAAGACTGACGCTATATGGAGTTTAAATATGGCATGGAAAGATTACATGGTGGTATATAATATTTTACTAATGTGCAACTAAATAATAAATGATAATAAACAAACATATGGAAGTGTGAGCTGCTGATCAACACTGAATATATAAAATAATAAACCTTTTTCCCACGCAAAGTCACTCTACCCTTAGCAATTCTTTCAAAACAATGCTACACACACACACACACACACACACACACAGATATATATATATATATATATATATATATATATATATATATATATATATATATATATATATATATTAAAAATAACATGCCTTTTGAAGTGTTGGTATCAAACAAATTTCATATACGAATATTAGTATATCAAATTGTGATCCACCCATGGTGCAATAATAAACACTGTTTCAATGTTAGTTTATGTTTCAACAGAAGGTTATCGCTTATATATTCTCTAAATCTGTGATAAACTTCCACTGATCAATCATTAGTGATGTAATAAAATAAATATATCAAGTATCTTCGAAATGAATTAAACATGGGACATAGTTTTATTCAAATTCTCTCTCTCTCTCATGCGTAAGAGAAAGAATACGGCGAAGTCTGTGGAGTGAGAGAGAAAATGGAAACTTATGTTGTACCAAGTAATCTACAAGAACCAGGGATTTCTTAACGGTTGGAATCTGAAAAAAGTGTTTGCGATACCTTTGATAAAAAAGTTGCAATAGCCTGTCAAGACTATACAGTACATATTTTGGTAAGGAGGAAGACATAATGTAATCTAGTTAATGCTGTATTTGTTTTTATTTCATTATTTATATTTATTAAACATTAAATGTGCCTACAAAATGGAATATTTAATATTAAAAGATCCAATCCCCGAGCCTTTCATTCTCACTGAAGTAGATGGTAAGGCATCAAATTATTCAAATAATAAACATAGGAGTGGGCTATAAATATATGCCTTTATGATAAGTCTTTCCAAACCCCACCACCACATCTCATTACAGAAACAAAATTATTAAGTACCAGACTGTTAACATACAAGCTAGCTGGTTTACACTTTGTTACCAGATATGGCCATACCATTAGTTTCTTGATCATGGCTCATGGGTTGTGGATCATGTTTCCTTTCGATTTGATGTCTCAATCCCTGCACTATTAGGTCTTGCTGAGTTTCATTCAAGGCATGAAATAAAGATGAAAATGCTTCAGGAAGCTGTGCCTTGATCCTTTCAAGAAGCTTTTCTGCCATTTGCCTTCTTCTCAGTTTAAGCATCGTTTCATTTTCTTCTGAAGACAAAAGTCTTTCCTTCTCAAAGAAAGGCAAAATAATTCCTGGAGTAAGCTCTTCTAAACTATACTCTTCAACTGACGGCCATGCCTCAATGAGGTTTTCTACTGTGTAATTCCACCCAGTTGTCATTTCTGTGATAGAAACAAATCTAAATGTATCAAAAGAATTAAGGCGAAATAGGAAGCAAATAGACAGGTAAACTTGTATTACAATAAAATACAAATGTTGACTTACCATGACACAGTTTTAAAAGTCTTTTATGTTTCATTTAAGCAAGATGTATTTGACTTCAGTACATGTATGTATGTGTCCATATTCAGTTGTACCAATCCAGGTTGCAAATGCATTGTGTGTGTATCTGTGCGCACATGTATTGCAAAATAGGGACATAAGTATACATGAACTAATAAACTGTGGACACACCAGGAAACATTTAGCATTCAGGAATAGTTATTGTCAAAATTGATATAAAACATCATTTAGTAGAAGAAAAAAAAATATTTTACATTTTAATCAAATCATGCAAAATAGTCTGTTGCTGGATGCTAAAAATTATTTGACATGGAAAATAAGCCACAATGACAAAAATTGTAATTCTGATAGAGCTAATCATTAGATTTGATCGTTCGCTATGATTATCCCCTCCTGTTTTTGCAATTGTAGCCATAGTGGTATGATAATGTAATTATATTCGTACGTTATTTTGCAGAATGTAGCATCTCTACATGTTGTATTTCATTTTGTTGTACTTAATTTACAATGTGTTTAAAAGATTAACTTGCTATAGTTGTGTACAACTGTCATTCACATTTTGGAACTTACCGGTAATCTCATGTTAGGCACTACATGGCCCCTTTTGCAGAGGGGTGGAATAAAACACTATTACATACATCACGATGTACTTATCCATGCCTACTTGTTCACTGTGACAGTTTTGTTTGGCTAATGCTGCTTGTACTGCCCATCATGTGTTATACAAACGTATTATATGGTTCTCTACTGCCCAGCATGTGTTATACAAACGTATTATATGGTTATCTACTGCCCAGCATGTGTTATACAAACGTATTATATGGTTCTCTACTGCCCAGCATGTGTTATACAAACGTATTATATGGTTCTCTACTGCCCATCATGTGTTATACAAACGTATTATATGGTTCTCTACTGCCCATCATGTGTTATACAAACGTATTATATGGTTATCGTGATGACAAGTGACTTTTGGGACAGCATTTATTACCAACCATTCAGAAAGGACATTTTTTGTTTGATTAAGCCAGGTTTTTCAAACTTAGTAGAACAATATTAATTTGTTTTCCAGTCTGCTGTTCTGTCTAATGGCAACCAGGACAACTTCTTCAACAATGAGATTATAATTTCTGGGGTTTAGTCATAATTGGATGTAACAAACCGGCTGCTCTCTTTTTGAAGGTTGTCCAGCTCGTATTGAAAAAACAGTGAATGGGGGTCCCAAATGTACCATCATATTCTAAACCATTCCAAAATAAATCCTTGAAAACCAATTGTGAACAAGATGATAACTTACATCCTAACAGGCCTAATGTAAGATTTACTTGGTCATCATTGTTGAACTGGATCATTCTGTTTCAGATCACAATAATTGTGACTCCTAAATTATTTAATTTTAATGTCATTTTCTGCTTAAGTACGTTTTACAGAATATTACAAATCTGTGTGGTCTTTTCTTCTCATTTGCATTAAGGAGCAACTTTTTCAGGTTGACATCACATGTCCCATTTTCGAGCATACTTTCCTACTGTATTAATGTAATTCTGCATTATTTTAACAACCTCCTGGGTTTTGATTGTTTTGTTACATATACAATTATATTAAAAAATTGCAATTTCTCAATCATTTTCTATCATAACGTCACTGATATACAAGGAAAAATGCAATGACCCATGTAGTAGTGTGCCATGAGGCCAGTGTCACAGATAAACAGTTTATATGGGTATTTTACTGGATTATAAAGGTAAAATACCTAATGTATTTTCTTCCAGTATGCTTATCAACATGAATAGTAACAAGCATTCTCTCCGATGTAATTGTTAAATGAGCTTAGAATAAATCATCAAAAAACAATCAACCTGGATACTATTTACCACTAAATATTTGCATTGAAAACATTAAAAAAGGAGTCTGGCTAGTTTTGATTGTAATTCCATAATGAAATATTTACTCTTTATTAGCAATTTATGGGGGACTGTCAAAAGAGTTTTAGGATCCAGTAATAAAATGTTTCTGGTGTAATACTACTTTTTAATCATGTAATACTTATATTTTACTAATTCAATGCTTTTCTTTTGTCTCCAGTCCAAGCGAATATTTTATTCTCCAATTAATGACTAAATCCAAATGAATATGGTTTTAGGTTGATTCCTTATTCATGTTTTCCTCTTTTGGCTTTCATTAGGGCTACACGAGTAGAGTATGAAAAAATATTTGCAATATTACCAATATCTTAATAATAATAATAATAATAATAATAATAATGAGGACTTTGTATAGCGCCTAATGTTTAGAAGCTCTAACCGCTTTACAACTTTAGACAACACCTATAGGATAAGAAACATAATAATATTGTTACAAAAACAAACAACATGAAATTAGAAAAACGTTAAAAAAAACAATAAAAAAAAAACATGCTGAGAATATTTCAGGTAGAAAACATTATTAGGTCTTAAAGTTTGCTCTTGCTGTCGAAATAAGTGAGTTTTGAGAGCCCTCTTGAATGTGATCACTGTGTCTTTGTGTCTACGTTCAGTGGGCCATTCATTCCACGTTGCTGGGCCCTGGTATGCAAGGGAACGCTGTCCATATGACTTTGTTTTCATACTTGGAATAATGAGTATACGATTGTCAGAAGAGGAGCGCAAGTAACGTGCTGGTGTGTACACATTGGTGAGGTCAGATAGGTATGCTGGACTACAGTCCGACAGTGAAGTGTAGCACAGAGAACAAATTTTGTGTTTGATTCTGGATCGAATTGATAGCCAGTGACAGGTACAGAACAGCGGGTAGGTGTGCTCTGATCGTGGTACTCTAAGTATGATCCAAGCAGCTGTGTTTTGAACTTTTTGACGTTTCTGGAGTAGATTTTGAGATGAACCAGACAGAACTGAGTTACAATAGTCCTGTCTTGAAAGTACTAATGACCACACAAGTGTTTTAGTGGCATCAACTGAAAGATATTTGCGAACTGAGCTGATGCCTCTCTCCTCAAGATATGCAGCCTTGCATATGTTCATGACATGTTGGTGCAATGTGAGAGTACTGTCCAGAGTAACACCTAGGTTTCGTACTGATTGTGTGAATTTAATGTTGCCGCTGCTGATATTTATTGCTTTAGGTAAAGGATATGAATCAGAAAGTCTTTGTGTTGTGATCAGAATGGCCTCAGTTTTAACATCATTCATCTGCAGCTTGTTACAAGTCATCCATGATTTCACATCAGAAATGCGCCTCTCTGCACCTTGGATGGTAGCATCAACTTCAGTTGGGTGGCTAGTTTTGTATATTTGCATGTCATCAGCGTACAATTGATGAGACACTGCATGATGATCTAGGACACTTGAGAGAGACTGAGTGTACAGAATGAAGAGAACAAGTCCAAGAACACCACAACATAGATCAACTGGGTTGGAGTGTATTCCATCTGCAGATACAATTTGTGTCCTGTTGACTAAGTAGGACTTGAACCACAGTAAAGCTGTATCATGAATGCCAAATACATGCTGGAGATGGTGAAGTAATATATCATGGTCTATTGTGTGAAATGCTGCAGACAAATCAAGGAGGGTGAGGACTGTAATAGCTGATGAAGTGAATATTCCATTAGGAGGGATGCTGATTAAAATCTAACAAAATATGGCATGAGAAACGTAATGCTATTACCCTTGCAACAGCAGTATTCCCTACCTTAAGCTTGTGGATTGCTTGGTGGCTTACTGTGCTGTCATGATTCAACCCAATAAATAAATACCTTTATTGTTGTTCATCAGATATCAAATATACAATGATGTGATGGTATCTATCATAATATCATCCAAAAAAGTCGGAACATGAAGTAGAATGGCCCTAATATCATGCGTTTTAATTGAAAGAAAGGTCCATCTCAGCTAGTGACATAAGCTCTCTTGATACAGATGAATCCACCTGTAAATGGTGGCCATCAAACTATCAGAGGAACCACTGAGAGGTAGCATGATTATATTCCAGCCCTAACTGGACCAATAAGCCTATCTTGTTCATTCACAACACAGATATGACTGAGTCTAGGAATGGAACTATTGAAGGCAAATTATGCCCATTTTGACAAAGAACAGAAAATAAATCATAGTTTCCAATGAAAATTATACATGACAAAAGCCACTGAAAAAGGCATGAATCTCACTCATTCTCCTTACTGATGTTAAATAATACTGTCTTAAGTGTAAGGATCTCAAGGAAAGCTTTATCCAAGGTTCATATTTAACGGCAAAAGAACATGTGCTAGACTCCTTGTGACGATCATCCCCTGGAAACAGAGTGCCTTCATATCACAACAGTGAAGGAGCCTCTGTGATGACATGTAATTGTTGTCTTTCAATACTGCAACCCTATTACTATTACCCACTTCCTTGCGTTAGATATTGCAAAAAGGTGCTGTATTTGTACATTAGAAATATATCCATGCACAACTTAATTTACTGGAATGACAATAAAATGCTAGAACTTATGGTCCAAAAGTACATTCCATTCTTATATAGGATGAGATTTACATAGTACCCTCAATATGCTCGAATGGCTAGAGCTGTGAGGCATTCAAGTTGTCTGCTGTAGTGAGCATGCTGACTACTACAAAGATTTTGGTGAAGACAAATGTGCCAAGGATGAGGCTTTTAAAACCCTAATAAAGAAATATGTATCTAATCTGTGCAAGATTCTTCCGGTCTGTGATGGCTAAAAATGACTGTCAATATGCTCATGGTCTCCCACAATTAGAAATTAGGATTAGAAGTTCTATGTGAGTAACGCAAAAGACACTTTCAAAACTTGAAAAAAATCACTCCTCTCCCATTCTTTGAATATCAAACATTAATATGTCTCTTTTTTTCATTCCAGGGATAAAAAGGAAGCAACAGCAATTAGTGATTATTGGTTTTGTTCTGATGTCCACTGTAGCCCCTAAGGTGATTTTGTCATCTATGTTAGGAGCAGGCTGGCATGTAGGCTTTGTAATTACAACACACAGTAGATTACTCAGAGGTTTACTATAGAAAACAATACAAGACTGCAGATGACTACATCTAATCGTCCAACCTAGGTTCTTGCTCCAATTGTGACACTGCTCCACCAGCAGAGGGCCAAGGTAACAGGAAAGCCTTCCAAACAGGAAATTCGGGCTTTTCAGGTAAAGCCTGTCATATATAAACACTAAAACCTGGCCCAAGTTCAGTGATGCGCATGCCTTAAGCAGTAGCAAGATACTGATTGTGCTGCTCCGGTCAGATCAACTAAACGACAGGCAGCAGTTAAATGAATGCCACATGGACAACACACAGAGACATTCAAATGGCAAAGTGAGGTTGACCTGTATGTAATCCAAGCACACTTCGTATGTAGAAAATAAGTAAATAGTTGGAATGACTACTCAGCTTCAAATTAAGTGTCATGTTGAACAGGGATGCCTATGGGTAGGTGTGTAAGGAGGCGTGGCACAACCTACAGCACATAATGCACAAGCCTACACTTAATTCCTTCAATTTCAGTGCTAAACATATATTATTATATGCTCATATTTTTTTCTCCATTAACTTTGCATAGTCAGAATTGTTCAATATTTTTTTATACTAAACTTGCACACAACTTCATATTGCACTCATAAAGAAACTACTTTCTATTGTAAACAAATAATGGACGCAGACACTAGAACTTTTGATTTGTAAACAAATCATGTACCTTCGTCTAGTAAGCTCTTTACGTTTTGGTTGATTAAATTTGTTTCTGAATGAAGTAAAGCAGATGTTTCGTGAAGTGCAACATATCAGCTGCTTTGGCACATTACGTGTTAATTATTTTGATACAATGTTTCAGATTTAGGCTAGCTATATATCCTAGGGCAGTGGCAGATGCTTTATCTGCTCGGGAAATGGACACACCCGCCCATCTACGAGTTTCCTGCTGCCTTGCAGGTCGGCTTTGGTTAGCCAAAGGCTAAGGGAGTAAACCCTAAAAGAAAATCCGGAGTGAAGACCCTAAGGCAGCTGGACGATGTACTACATCCCCTTCTGGCAACTCCTTGGTCTGAAGAGGGAGGGGCTCCGCCAGATGACATTTGCCCAAGACACACTGATAATGCTGGACAAATCTGAGCTTACAATACCAGATCGGTCGTCGCCTGGGTCAACAAGGACCGTGCCTGCCGATGTCCTTTAGGATGGAGGTGACAAGTGTGCTACTGGTACTATACCTACAATCAGAGTGAGAGACAACATTGCCATCGCCACCTGGAACATTAGCACTCTGGCCCAAATAGGAAGACTCCAAGAGTTGACACATGAGCAGGAACACTACACATGGCACATTGTGGGACACTGTGAAGTTAGATGGAAATCCCTAGGAAAACACCAAACCGAAGATGGGCATATATTATACTATAGTGGAGAGTGTGACAAGTCCATAAATGGAGTAGGCTTCCTTGTAAACAAAGCCATCAAGGGATCTGTCCTTGAATGCTGCCCCATATCTAGCAGAATCATTTTCATTCGATTGAAAGCATCTCCCTTTAACATCACAATTATCCAAGTCTATGCTCCAACTACAGATCATGATGATGAAGAAATAGAGGAGTTTTACAACAAACTACAAGGTGTTCTAAACATGGTCAGTAAAAAAGACATCCTCGTCATCCAAGGAGACAGGAATGCCAAAGATGGCAAAGATGCTCTAAAAGACTGGGAATAACGTTGTGGATCTTCTTGCAATGAGCTTACCATTGAAAGAGGGAGACGGCTGCTCGAGTTCGCGAGCTACAACAAATTGGTACTAGCCAAAACCCTGGGACAACATAAAGCTACACGATGCTGGACATGGCACTCACCAAATGGAACCCATCACAACCAGATCGACTACATACTATTTCAAAACCGTTACTGATCTGGCATCAACAGAGCAAAAACAAGGACATTCCCATGTGCTGATGTTGGTAGTGATCATGACCTCGTGATTATGAACTTCCAAGTGAGGCTGAAGAAAATTAACCAGCCAAAGAACATCAGGCTCAAATTCAACCTTGAACATCTGAAGGACCCTAACATCTGCAAGTCATTCCAAGCCACAATTGGAGGAAAATTTGCTCCACTCCTTGTGATGGATGCTGATGTCAATGAGATGAAAAACACCTTCAGCACAGTCATGACAGCAACTGCCAAGGACATCATTGGCCTCCATCGACCGAAGAAAAAACTCTGGGTTACAGAAGAGATTCTTAAGTTGTGTGATGCCCGAAAAGAACTAAAAAACACCAGACACACAACAGGGGCATTGAAATACCGAGAAATAAACAAAAATAGCTGAAAAAGAACTTAAGCAAATCAAAACAAAATTGGATTGGACAAAAGTGCATAGAACTGGCGAACAGTCTGATAAAGAATAACATCAAAAAGGCATTACAAATTGTGAAAGACCTCACCAGACAGAAACAACCATGAGTCAGTACCATTCAAGACAAAAATGGAAAATGCCTCACAGAAGCAAGTGACATTTCAAAAAGATGGACTGAGTATTGTAAAGAACTCTACAACCATCAGTCCACAGGAGACCCAGAGGTGCTTGAAGTTACAAACTCCACAAATAATGATGACTTCCCCATTCTCAAAGAAAAGGTGGAGTCAGCAATAAGAGCACTGAAGAATGGGAAGGCAGCTGGAGTAGACAACATCCCAGCTGACCTTATCATGAATGGGGGAGAATCATTGAAAGAGCTAACAAAAATCTGCAACAAGATCTGGCAGATGGGTGAATGGCCAACACAATGAACCCAGTCACTGATTACAACACTTCCCAAAAAGACAATCTCCAGCTGTACCAAAATTACATAACTATCAGTTTGATCACCCATGCTAGTAAGGTAATGCTGAAGATCATCTTGAACAGACAAAAACCACAAGCAGAAGAAATAATCGCTGAAGAACAGACCGGGTTCCGGAGTGGAAGAAGCACAACAGAACAAATAATCAATCTCAGGGTTCTGTGCGAAAAGTACTCGCAACACCAACAAGACATCTCTCATGTGTTCATAGATTTCAAAAAGGCCTTTGACAGAGCGTGGCATGAGGCATTGTGGGCCACAATGAAGAAGTATAACATGGGTCAAAAGTTAACCAATACCATCAAGCAGCTGTACGCCAAGGCTACTAGTGCAGTAATTGCCCAAGGTGCTGTGGGGAACTGGTTCCAGACAACACCGGGAGTGCGTCATGAGGGAAGCCCTGGAAAACCACTGTGGGACAGTCAGCATTGGAGGGCGCAACATCACAAACCTCTGCTTTGCAGACGACATTGATGGGCTGGCAGGCAATGAAGACGAGCTAGCCACCTTAGTGAAGAACCTGGATGAAACATCTTCCAGATTTGACATGGAGATAAGCGCTGAGAAGACAAAACTGATGGCAAATAGTGGCAAACAAATCTCAGCCAAGATTAAAGTCAGAGGACATGAATTGGAAACAGTGAGCTAGTTCAAATATGTTGGTTCCATAATCACTGAAGAGGGATTAAGAGCAGAAATTTTGTCAAGAGCAGCACAAACAATGGCAGCTATGTCAAAGCTAAGAGCCATCTGGAGAGACAATAATATCTGTCTGAAAACTAAAATCAGACTATTGCGAGCTCTAGTCATCTCAGTCTTTTTGTACTCATGTCAGGCATGGACCCTGGCAGCAGAGTTACAACGAAGAATCCAGTCATTTTAAATGAGATGCTACAGAACCATCCTTGGCATCTCTTACATGGACCACATCACAAATGAAGAATTGCGTAACACCATCAGGCGCGAAGTAGGCCAATATGAGGACCTCCTCACCACCGTCAAAAAGAGAAAGCTGAAATGGTATGGCCATGTCACTAGAGCAAACAGTCTGTCCACAACAGTGCTACAGGGCAGCGTCCAGGGTGGCAGAAGGAGAGGTAGACAGAAAAAAGTGGACTGAAAACATCACAGAATGGACCAGGACAAGTTTTGGGGAGACACAGGCATTGACACATGATCGACACAAGTGGAGGGAACTGGTCAGATGTTCAGCAGCACAGTGCCTGAACGACCACCGCTGCGGTGGCCTAGTGGTTAGCACGTCCGCCTCGGATGCGGGAGGTCGTGGGTTCGATCCCCGGCCGAGTCATACCAAAGACTTAAACAATGGTACTAACAGCTGCCTCGCTTGGCGCTCAGCATTAAGAGGTTAGTGTTAGGACTGGTCGGCCTGGTGTCAGGATAATGTGACTGGGTGGGACATCATGCTACATGTCTGCGGCATGATACCCCAGTGCTAGACATCACTATAAACTGCCACATTGCAGACATCGTAGCGATATGACTGAAAAATTGTTAAAGCTACGTTAAAAATCAAAATCACATCACGCCTTAATGACCACACTAGGTCATGAGACTGATGATGATGATGATGATGATGATGATATACAGTAGACGGCAGAAAGGGGTACCTACAAATAACATGCAAGTGATAAGCATAAACTGTTTTCGTTAGCTGGTAATAAGAATGACAAAAACTATACTTACAGTTTTACATCCTGAATTTCCTCAAAATGTACTTTATTAGTTCTGCAAATCCAAATTGCATGAGCCATGACATATGTTCTCAATCTTGATTACAAATTTTGAAATTGTAGTGTACTTTCGAATGTAAGTTCAATAATACATCCTCCTTACTGCACTCAAAATAAAATAAGCATTACATTCCACAGCGTCTTTTTGAAAATTGCAATTGAAAGACTTGTTATTTTTCCCACATTACGATTTCAAACATTCAATGGCAGAAATATAAACTTTTGTTGTTGTTGTTATAGGGTTTAACACCATTTTCAGCACAATAGGCTATACACGGCGACCAGTATTAATGGTGGAGGCAGAACCCAGGACAACCCCGGAAAGAACCACCGACCCACGAGAAGCTACCGGCAAACTTTCTCACATATTCACATTTGGCGAACCCGAGACTCAAACCTACGCAGACTGAGGTGAGATGGCAGTGATCCGTGATGGAGAGCGCTTTAGATCACCCGGTCAACACGCTTCTTCTCGCTTCTTCAATCCGATGTATTTCATGTGGAATTGTCATATATAAATCAAGTCCATAAGCACGAAATTTCATAGAATCGACAAAAATACAAAACTCTATTCATTCCAGATCAAATGGAAAACTTGTTGCAATGTGCATTCATTCACAATATGCCTCCAAATTTCAATTTTAACTAGAAACGCTGGTAACTGCCAAAACCATTCAAACAATTCCACGTTTGTCGCTGTGGATACAGCATCTCCTTGGTATACTGGTGACCAAAACACTGCTCAGCAAGATTACAGTTGACCCCTCCTTCAGTTCCTTTGTGTGGTGGTTGCCAGGCACATCACACTACACCTGCACACTGTTCTTTTCTAAGAGTTGTAGCACTGATTCTGTACACTCGCAGACAGCGTCAACCACCAGCAGTTTTGGGCCACTCTGACAGTCCAAGCTTATGCATATATGCCATAGAGCAGGGAAAATTGGAAGCCGCCTTTGTGGCTGAGGACCTGGTCTCTTTCTAATTACTGTGGACAGGTGGCATCATCCATGGTCTGTGCGTAACTGCAAACGTAGCCAAACGGTATTATGTTGCAGAAGATACAAGTCGTCAGCCCAGTGCACCTGATTAGGTGCAGAAAGATCAAACTGCAGCTGTCATTTGATGTCATACGGGCAGCAAATCTTGCCGCCTGGCATGTTTATTGATCCATTACCCCTCACAAACATTTTGAGACCCTTTCGATGAGCTTGTGGGATGTACTATATTACCTAAAATTTAGTATCCACTGTTCTTATGGTTTGCTTTGATTGATTGATTGAATACTGCATTGATTGACTCATGATTGATTATATGAAAACCAGCACTTATTACATGTGTATTACATGTCAGATCTGGTGTTCGATCCATATCGCACACATGGTACCGCACAACTAAAATTTATATATCGCACATCCAGCCTTGATATGCTTTTACAAGTGAAAATAATAATAATAGTCCACCTATAAAGTAACGGAAATTACTATTTCATCTGGCTGCTGTTGCAGCTGGGGATAATGGTAGAGTACAGAAAGACGTGAGATGGGCAGTATAAATATGTGCATTTCATGGTATAAATGTCAATAATTAGAGTCAGTTAGACAAAACAATCTTGGACAGACTGTTTGAAAATGAGTATCCAGATGAAGCTGGAGAGAGAGAGAGAGAGAGAGAGAGAGAGAAAGGAAAAAAAATAGTGAGAGAGAGAGAGAAAACAAGTACTTTGCTGCTGAAATCTTGAATTAAAAATTTTAAAACTCCAAAGGAAGAATGACTAAGTTCAAGATTCAAGGAATGGTTATAAAATCCCACGCATTTTTAGAAACCTTTACCCCCTTCTTAATTTGCATGAGACTAATCTCCACAGTGCAAATCATCTAAAATACCAAAGATAGCTAAAATTCATTTCCCGTTTCTGAGTTTCACAAATACGTTATATTAATGAGCAAGTTATATTTGCAGTGTCTATTACAATTACTGATAAATCAAATTGGTTTAGTAAATAGATTTGGATTTTATTAAAGCTATTTCAACAATTGTTCAATCATATTGCTATGATGTCTGCAGTGTGGCAGTTTATAGCTATGTTTAATCTGTAGCATCATGACATAGCTATGTAGCATGATATTCCACTCAGTCGCATTGTCCTGACACAAGGCCGACCAGTCCTAGCATTAACCTCTTAATGCTGAGCACCCAGTGGTACAGCTGTTAGTACCATTTGTATGACTCTACCGAGGTTCAAAACCGTGACCTCCCACATTCACGGCGGATGCTTTAACCAATAAACCATTGGTTTAGTAAATCTGAGGATACATCTGAGAAATAATTGCAACATAAATAAAGATATATAGACGTATCACAGAGAGGAGCATCTGTGTTGCTTGTGACACAAATTGGTAGTATTTATTCCTTAAAATGTTATTGAAATCACTGTAGTACAATAAGGGAACTGTATTTTACATTGTAAATTCTTGTTACTATACAAGTAGGAAATAAAGAGAAGGAAACAAATCGAGACTGCAATATTGTTTAGAATTATTTTGCTATAATATATATATAAATGGACATTACAAATCTAGTCTGACAGAAAGAGTGAGAGTCTTCTCTTTCTTAATAGTATGCTTAAATGTTCATGTGAAGTTGCACGGATCAATAAATTCTTCTATTAATCAAAAATATTAAATAGAGAGCTTGAATATCATGAAAATGAATCACTTTCTATTTAAACTTAAATGTATTTAGTTACTGTTAGTGTGTAAAGTTTGTCCTGAAATTTGCTTGGAAGTGTGTGTGTACACTGTGTGTGTGTGTGTAATTTAGATTGTTAATGTTGGTTTTCCTGACATTTGCATGGAAGTAGAGTGTCCACTCAGCAAGCAGAGTGTACAAAGGACCCAGATAACTCATAACGATTTACACAAAGTATGCGTATCGTGGATTATATGGAATCCATGTTCCCATAATGTAGACTTATCCTTTCAAACTCTTTCATCACAAACCAGATACAGCTGGTCATCGCGGAATATCCATGTCATGGCTCTTAAGTTGTATTGCCCTAATTAGAATATTGAATTAGCATTATCATGTAATAGTGGACGTCCAGTGAATGGCATGGAACCTGGTGCAGCTCAGTATACAGTGCACAATGTATTTTAATACTCGGAGACAAAACGCATTTACACACCTGATTTTGTGAGCATAGAATCATGCTTCACAAATTATGCAAACTTTAATGATAGTAACTATAATAAAATAGTTTACTTTTAAACAAACAAACGGAAAAAGAAATTAAGGGTTTAATTGTGTTATTAAAATATTTAAACAATACGAGAAATGCAGTGATTTATGTTTTCTTTCCTGTACTTACTTTTAATGTGTTTGCTTCACATGTTCCCACACAACAAAATATACACTGAATAGCGCAAAACAGTTTCAACAGGTCCGTTTTCTTTTGACAACTCGCGACCAAAATGCACACACATTTTCTCTGGAAACGTAAGGACCACTCTGTTAGCCTAGTGGGTAGAGTGTCCAAATCATATGTGGTAGGTTGCAAGTTCAAATCCTGGCCCAGTCATACAGAGGACTAATAGAAATATAACTAGCAGCTGTCACGTTTTACGCTCAGGGTGTGCATAAGGAGGTTAGTTTTAACTGGTCGGTATGGTGTCAGGATAATTTGACTGGGTGGGACACGATGCTATATTTCTGCGGCATGATGCCCCAGTGCTAGACATCACTATAAACTATCACACTGCAGACATTGTAGCAATATGACTATATTTATTTTTAAAATCTTCATTTAAAATCCAAAGCACTAGCACCTTATGCCTATCGTTTTATGCAGACTCTAAGAAGGATGTAATGTTGCATTCTGTAACTAGCAGCTTAAATAATGCATTTAGGATTGTTGGTCATCCGACGAGTATAATATTATGATATTGATATGATAAAGTGACGAAAAGGTTATATAAACTTATGCAAGTATTAGATTCGGTTAAAGGCATATTAGGGCAGAACGTCTGAATTTTATGAATTTTAAAGATTATATGTCGACTTACAAGCTGAAATAATTCATAAAAAACTAGAGTTTGGGAAGATTAAATCAGATAACCGATAAAAGAAATAGAAAAAAAATGGATTTTGTGGGGACCCGCTTTAATTGAAACTTAAAGGTCACGATTTCTTACGGAAACCTCATATGACCGTAAAAATGGACACGTCAACTTCGTCTAGTTGGCGAATTATGAGTCACGTGCAAGTAATTTAAGTATATACTATACGACTTATAGACAATTCAGCCCAAAGACAATTCAGCCCAAGACAATTCGGCCCAACATGGACCGAACATAAGACAATTCGGCCCAACTTAAAAGACAATTCGGCCCAATTTTATAATACAACTGACAATAGTTTTAACAAGTATTTATTTTTAACATATAACGTATGTGTCGTAGTGTAAAACATGGATGCACACGATAAGTTATATATGGCCATCAGTATATTAGGATGAACCTCGGAAATCCCCGTTTAAAAAGGAAAGATGTTACTAGGCTTGTGCAGAGATGCCTAAAGAGGTGAGATGACAGTGTTTGGTAACTCCGACCGATACATTGAATATAAGTCAATAATACCTTTTGTAAACCCAGATGTCTTGCATATAAAAGACTTTGTTGAAATTATGTTTTATGGTCAAATATATACTCGGCATAAAGCTAATTGATTCTTCAAATTGTGTGCAACTGCAAATTACTATGATATATAAATCATTGAGTAGTCTTCATTCATTGGGTATTTCAAATGTCAATCCATATAGTCGATCAGCCCTATCCATGACAAAGAAGCACATGTTCCCACTCAGTTGTTATGGTGATTGGAAGGTATTTACCCAACCACTGCAGTAGCTTCATTGTGGAATTCATGTGGAAGGGATTACCTCCCACATCATGATCCATATGAAAATGATAATTTGCTTGAGGTGTGCCATATTTGAGGACTATAGTTGTTATCACAGAAATTACCAGGCCCCACCCAACTTCCACCCAGAAAAGCAAAAAGGTCATCCCATATTGATAGACATGTTGTGTTCGGTTTATGCATGATATAGTACTTATTACAATAAATAAAGAAACATGAATTAGACGATAGTCTGCATTTACTAAACAAAACTTCATAGAAAAACCACGGACTATTTATCGTACAGCAGATACAGCCATATCTATCGTGGAAACTCATGTTACATGATACTAGACATTTCGATGATGATAATGTTGATGATATAATGAATGTACACGATTCCTACTGCAACTTTATTTTTATCAGCAATTTACTAACTGACACCACCATTTATTATGTTCTGTGTAACTGCATACGTTTTTACATTTAACCTTGGATTCATAATCGTTGAATGTTAGCAGAAACAAAAATCAGAATCTTTGCTAAAACCAACAAATACAGCACATATTGCATTATATTTCTAAAATGTTCCACTAAACATACACTGGCTAAATACATTAACATTCTGAGATACAATGTACCTGATGTTCCAGAGCCAGTACCAGCTGTATGTGTAGCCAGGCTGGGTCCAAATAGAGTATCACCGATCTGTTGTTGCTTGACCTTCTGCTTTGATGCATAGCCTTCCAAACTCAGATTAGATAACTCCTCTTCCAATCTATATCCCTAGAAAAGGACATTTGTATTCTTTAAGTTTGTGACAGCCTAAGTAATACGATCATAGCATCATATATCTAAGATGTTCAACAGATTATTAGTAATTTCTCATACTCAGAATGCAAATACCTTAAGAGTTCAACATTTCTGGCACCATCACACTGCCTTCATCGGCAGCATCTGTTGATCACATGATTTTTAATGGTCATGTGATACAAGGAAACTGGTTTAGATGGGTGGTAATTCAAGCCCCTCATCCCTGGCCTCCACTGTCATATTGCAATCGCCTCCTTCATCTTCCTGTTCCATGTGATGTCCAAAGATATGATGACCCTGGTCTGATTGGGAATGATGAAATGTCTCGTATTGCTACAATTTTTCACCGATGTTTTCATTTGCACAATCATTTTATTTGATATGATAAACTACACCACATTTGTCACTGATATGTTTATTTGCACAACCATTACATTTGAAATGATAATTTATACCATATTTTTTTGTTTCATCCATCACGTGTGCAAATTATCTTAAAACATTGTACGGCTTGTGATACGTGATGAAGCTAGTCGCTGATGAAAGCAGTGTGGTATTGCTGAAAATTTCACTCTTAAGAGATTTATTTATTCATTATGGGAAACTTATAATAATTATTAAGTTATTCAGACCAAAGAAGCAAAATATTCAGTTGTATGTCCATTGGATTTGCATACTGGTGTTTTTTGTCTAGTTTGTGGGTTTTGATTTAAACAGAGAGCGAGTCTATAGTATACCATAAGCTTGAGAGAGATAAAGGCCGTCTCTTACCAAACAAAAATACATTTTCTCACATAACTATCATAACATAATCCAACAGCAAGAGTCACCAGAAGGGACTAATACTCTAATGACAGAAAATAATCCTGAACTTCAACATAAAACCACGTCTTCCTTCTTATTGATAAGTGATTTGAGAGATAAGATTTGTCAAATTAACTGCAGTGCTGGATATATTGGAAGTCACATTTACAAAAAACATATTTAGGATCAGAAATACATCATCGAGAATAAAAAGCATATATACACTATGGTGGAATCCACATACTGACATGACTGCTTTGGAGGATACATTATCAAAACAAATGTTTTTAAATGGCTGCCATGGTTGCCATATTGGATACTGGATGGCCACATTTCCATTTCGGGCCAACTAACATTATAATTTGTTAAGCAAAAGCACAGTGCCAATAAAAGATGACTTCCAGAAGTAGCCATAAAAAAAAATTGCAATGTCCATTGTGATTTCTGTGTTAACATGATTGGAAGTCATATGGTCACCATATTTATGTATGACCAAATATACATCATGCAAAGTCTTGTTTTGAAAATAGCATATTTATATGATGATATGTAAAGGACAAATTGCAATGACACATTTTTAACATGGACATTAGTTTGGCTAATAGGACCAAACATATTTTATAAGTATTCTGGCCAAATTATATGACAAATAGGTCAATACAAACACATAATAAATTCTTATATATGGACGCATATTCACTTATAATTACATACTCTAACCCCTCTCTCATCACATACATGATTTTAACAATATATTTTTTCTAATTTGCAAAACCTTCAGTAAACTGAATAAAATCTAAAATTAGAGTGGAGAACACAGTCCACCCATACACTTTGCATGCCCATTTAATGAATGGTCTTTCTTACAGACAATGATTACAACATGCTATTATAATGACGTAGGAAGGCATTGTACATTATTGGTTGGTAAGCATTACACAGCTTAAATTAGTTTGTCTCCAAATAAAACTACATTGTATTAGTATTGCATATCTGACATTTAGGTGGGATGGTTGATGTTAAGCTGATACCAAATAATTTAATTTACACACCATTTTTTGGGAGGAGGGGTCCTCTTTGTTGTGTGTTGGTTTTTCTCTGGGCCATACGTTACGCCACAACTATGGGTCCCAGAGAAGCAAGGCATTTGTCACATTGCAATGAGCGGAGATTGGAGGAGAAGGCAATATCTGATGGCCAAATCTTTGCTTTCGTGACAGAATAATTATTTAAGTAAGCTTATGACCAAAGGGATTCTTAGTACATATGACAAAAGGGATTTTAGTGTAGGAAAAAGTAAAATATATATCAGTACTGATATCTAGTTTCTAACTAGTAATATGTGGGGTTTGAATATGGGAATTTCAGAGATGGACATGAAGGAACCATTAATATATCTGGGTAACTGGCCAGTATCATAGGAACTAATGTTTGGACTTCAGGAAGGTTTTAACAAATCTGGGTAAACAGGTCAGCATCATGACATGTCTGGTTAACTGGGTCATATTCCTGCTGTTTCAGCACCATTTAGTTATGGTATGATCGGGGGACGAGTAATGATTAGCCAATTATATTCTGTATGTGGGAAAAGGGTGTGTGATTACAATATTTGTACATAGATGCAACATATAGTGTGGGGTAGAAAGCGGAAGGCAGAAGGACACAAAGCAGAAAGAAAAGTAGAAACAGGACAGATAATGAAAACGGGACAGCAGAGATAAGATGTAGTTAGAAATTAGAATCAGACTGAGATATACAAGAAGGGGAGTTAAGCGAAGGAATACCTAATAGACATAATGGAGTGATATACATTCTGAATGGACAATTGTAATGAGAAACAATATAGATAAAATTTAGTGTAGAATTTAGAGAGATGGACAGATATTTGTGCGTATATTGGATATAAACAGTAGATTACAATATAACATAGTGATTTAATTAGTATACCACTGATCCCCCGCCTCACCCTGAAGTCAACAAAAAGACCCAACAAGAAAGACCGAACACACCTAATGGGTCAGAAAGCCAATGAAATAGTGTCAGTTCAAACCTCACTTGTATTTAGTTGCATACAAGAAGGTTCTCCATCTGCAAGGGACGGTTAAGTCCTTTAAATGATAATGACATTTGCCACGAAATAGTGGAAGTCGAAATATCAATGGATCCATTAAAAGGAAGAAAAGCTGCTCCATCCCTTCCTTTCAGCTATGAAGGCATTGATATATACATGTGGTAATCTAACAGGGTATTGATCATCCACAGCACATATTGAACTGAAACTGGTCGTCTCTATAAATGGCAGAGCTACTGAAGGTAGCTGATTTTCTTTTTGGTGCTCAACTCGGTTAAAAATGGATTCAGACTTGTTCAATACAACTAGTCTCAAGAGACAAGGTATGAGGCTCAATGTCTTGTCTCAGACACAAAGGAGTGTAAACCACAATCATATATGTATTTATCACTTTCTTAGAATCTTCTGTTAATCATATTTGCGATCAGATTTATATTGTCATTATTCAATTTATGCTTTTCCAGTGTCGGTTGTGCACCTTGCAGATACATTCACAGGCTTATAACTATCACAGTGCAATGCACTGAACGACTGTCTCCAATGATATCAATATGAAATCATATTATTTGGCATACTTCTTATGTGTCTGATTCATTAAAACTAACTGGAGACCCTATCACTTGTGTTACCATCAGTAATGAAAATAGTAAGTGGTTAGATCCATGTGCATTAAAACCGTTATGACCGTTATAACAATACTCATACTTAGCTATTTTATAGGTAGACAACTGGTGCAATATATGTAAATTTCATTGCGAGCATTTGTTATACCATGTCATGAGAATAATATTGGTAGGCACTCAATTAACCCAATAAACATACTAATTTGCCATTAGGAGTGTACCAACTCATGACCACATCTTTGTTATAATAATGACAGGCGGTAATTTTTCCTGTTCCAATTGTTTATTGATGGATGAGTTTTAGTAGTCCATCTGACAAAATAACTAACGACAGTTAAGCATACATTTTGAGCCCCTGAACTGTGTAATACATATAACAAGTGTAAACAAACCCAACGTGTAACATCAAGGACAGGTTGCCACCAATGGCTGTCGGCAGTGATAGCAGCAATGCAGCACTTTGACATGAGTTATTTTCTAAAGGAACAAACTGTATGTATTGTGGTGTTAGATTATATATCCAGATAATATAAGCAGCAAGTGAATTTGGTCCAACACCTTCCATGGTAAAGGCATTCAATGAAATATAATTATGACAATGACCTTGATGATAGAACATTCAAGTTACTGAGTAAGAATCAGCTTAGTATTATAGAAGTATCTTAACAAGCAATATAGGAAATGAGTAAATCCTTTAATTTCTTTGACAATGGACATACACGCTTGACTGTTGTGTTGTTGTTTTTGTGATTTTGATCTTTAACGTAGCTTTAACAATTTTTCAGTCATATCGCTACGATGTCTGCAATGTGGCAGTTTATAGTGATGTCTAGCACTGGGGCATCATGCCGCAGACATGTAGCATGATGTCCCACCCAGGTCACATTATCCTGACACCAGGCTGACCAGTCCTAACACTAACCTCTTAATGCTGAGCACCAAGCGAGGCAGCTGTTAGTACCAGTTTTGTAAGTCTTTGGTATGACTCGGCCGGGGATCAAATCCACGACCTCCCGCATCCGAGGCGGACGCTCTAACCACTAGGCCACCGGAGCGGTCCTCTTGAATGTAATACATGACATGAAATAACCTAGGAAGCCAAAGCTAACCTCATATCTCACTCAGCTTTATGATATGAAGCAGGAACAAAATAAACTTTAAAATATTCACACGTGACCTTGATCTTAAATATTGCATCCACAATACATGATTTAGTCACGATGCACATGTATGCCAAGTTTCAGACTTTAATCTCAAAAGTGATTTAATGTATGATATGAAGCAGGAACAAAATAAACTTTAAAATATTCACACGTGACCTTGATCTTAAATATTGCATCCACAATACATGATTTAGTCACGATGCACATGTATGCCAAGTTTCAGACTTTAATCTCAAAAGTGATTTAATGTGTGAAACAGTTTAAAACTCTGACCTTGACCTTAATGGTATCTCATCAAATCTTGTAACAGACACCACACAGCGATTATGTACATTTATACCAAATCTCAAATGTCTTTAAAACGTTGAATAGAAGGAAACATCTTATGAAAAGTAAATTTGAGTTGATACCTTGCCTTTAAAATTCGATCCCAAATGCTGTATGTCATGTGCCTTCTACTGACAGCGTCTAAGTACAGTACGTTTCCTCCACTGATCTCAAACAGTTTAACAGAGATCTTGATGGTCAGAAATAAGACTCGCATACTGGTAAAAACCTCGGTCAATCCCTTGTAAGGTGATTTTATTTGTATGTGTGTAAATAACTCATAATTATCCAACAAAACAGGCTGAATAAAGGAAATATCGCTTGCATTGTAATCGGTATTTCATAGACGCCCATGACCATTACTACACACAGGATTGTTGAATGTCCTTCTAAATATGTTTCTGAGTTTCTGGTATTTTCTTGTGTGTAGAAAATGCGAAACCAGATGTGTCTGTGACTTAATTTATCGGTAACCCAGCAATTTCATCAAGGTCTTATGTGAATTTTTTTGCAATCAGTGCCAACTCATTGTGAAAATCTTATTTTATATAGCAGTTTCCTTTGGATAACATACATTTATTAAATTTATTTCCGCAATAACCAGTGTGTAGCAACCAGATCAATACGGTGTTGCTCTCGATAATGTTTGCAATTGATTCCTAAATGTTTTCCAGAGCAAGACTGAGATGGTAATTGCAAACTAAGTCGACCACCACACAAGTTGTGCTTCTTGAGTTTGACAGCTACTCCCTGGTTCTAAGGCCTACCATGCTGGTATTGTCCAGTATCACTAAGGATCTCTTCGGTTATTGTTGTAATAATAATTGTTGTTTCCATCGCTTATTCTAAAGAGAAACCTCACAGAGTTAACACCATTTTATCGAACGTGTTCTTCCCAGTTACTCATGATTTCACATCGTCATTAGTTTAAACCAACATCACATGAGTTATTTGTAAAATGTTCAGTAGCACAAGTGACCACGCAGTTAATGTAACCAATTCTCATTGGGCTAGTAATTTAGTAATTTCTTGCCGGAAGTATTCATCACGTAAACCTCATTCACCGTGATATTCGTATTGCAGTTGAAGTCGATGCTTGTTAGCAACACAGGCAGTGTGCACGACATCAGCAAAATAAGAGACAAACTTTGTCATTACACATACAAAGGATCCATTTTGTCATATATATATATATATATATATATATATATATATATATATATATATATATAATATTGCTAAATAGAGATAAACAGTTTTATCAACATTTGTATTATGTTTAATGCACACTTATTAGAGACATAGAAAATATATAAATAAATAAATAGAAGAAAGATTTTTAAAAATCATAATTTAAAAATTAATAAAATAAAACAATAAAAATATATAAAAATATATATAAAATATATCTTGATATAATCTTGACAAATGTTAAATAGGTTATATATATATATATATATATATATATATATATATATATATATATATATATACATACATACATACATTCATACATACATAAACAAGAAACACATACAAAGAGTTCGATATCTCTAAGAAGACATACTAATTAGTAATAATTGGCAAGAATAACAAAAAATTCAATTTTATAGGAAAGTATTATAGATTTATTGAAATCATTATCAATTATTTACTGGATAATATTCGTCCTCTCCATGTTGCACCTGCTGATGAATTTTAGAACTCTCACACCAACCCACAGATCTTAGTTTCTTGCCACCATGTTTTTTCCACAAGAGATTTGTTCCCCTTATGAATATGTGGCAAACGTCTCATCGAACTGAGCCACCACCCTTTCACTACAAATCAGCATGCATCTAACAATATTCATTTACACATTAATGCTCCCCATTAATATCTACTTACAATTTCTTTTTCTAATCATAATTATCAATATTAAAATCTTTATAATTAATCAAAATTTTCATGGGGGGGGTATCCGATCAGATATAATAGTGTGGTTTTTCTAAAATCTGAAAAACCGTACCATCATGCTTTAGCGATCTTTTGTGGGAGAGATATTAAGAAATATTACTTCAAGGTAGCTCGCCCCTTGCTGCTCAACCAATTAGATGCAAGATAAACCTATTAACATGCATGGCTCTTGCTTATCAATTCTGGTGGAAAGTCATTACTGAATGTACCTACAACCGCATAATGGCTAAATGCAAGTGATCTGTTTTGGTATGTATGTACAGATGCTCCCAAGATTCCCCCTTTATCACACAAATAAGTGGTAGCAGAACAAAACTGAGGGGGAGGAGGAAGCAGCCATAGTTCAATATTACACATCACTTTAATATCCATCTCATTTTCTTCCTGATCCATTTTGTAAGAACCTTTTGAAATTAAAATATTTCAAAGATGATGCCTCTTCTTCTACAATTGTTAATACGTCGACTGTATTGTCTTTTTGATACTTCTTCTCCAAAGTAAGATTTCATACCATGACACATTATGCCTAAGTTTAACTTTCCTGAATTAGCAATCTGCTGTTTTCAATGCCATATTTATGTTTCAATATTGCTGTATTAGGATTTCAAGTCATTGATGCCATAGTCTAAATGATCAAACATAAGCATTTTGATGAAATAAATATCTTTACTTCTTAATTTCATTATTTTTTATTTAATAGTCTAATATTCATTGTAACCTTTCTGCCAGGGCTATATTGTTTTGTAGCACATGATCCTACAGGGCTAAATTGTGACAAGAACATAAATGAAAAGTGCAATGTACTTTGAAATTGTCTGTATTTTAATTTGGCAGACAACCTTTACAATATTTGATTTCGAACTACCTCTGAAAGGCAGGGTTCACCATCATGCCATATGTTGTATTTTTCATCCTTCATGTACATCGGACTCGTATTTAGCAAGATTTTGGCATCAAATTCTCTCATTGGTATCTCCAATAACACCTTCCCAACTCTAATAATCTGACATATTTCCTACCGTTAAAAACAAATTGCCTTCATTACTATGATCAGTCAGTATTTGCCAAAGGAATTCATCATCTAAAGATCAATCAAGGTGGGATTCAGTCATTTTTGGTCTTCTAGATAGTCTGTATTATAAACGTGCATTTGTAAAACTTCCTTGATGCAAGGTTCAAATTATGACAGAATGCTTGTTACAGGTCCCAATGTGCTAATAAAAGTTAGTTTAACAACTATTTATGTCAAGCCGAAGAGACCAGACATGTAACTAGTTTTTTAGAAAATACACGTCTCAAGAAGTCCTAACATATTTGTACTGGTTTGACTTGTTTCACGACAAGAACATTAAGGATGAATAGCTGAATAAAATAGTATACTGCGCGCATAGTACATTTTCATATACGCATCTTAAAACTAATTTATGGGAAATCTTGTGCATCGATGTTTTTCAAGTGCCCAACTCTGTATAACGTTTTAGTGAATCACACGAACGCGAGCATCTCTGTATAATGTACATAGTGCTTTAACTAGTTAGCAAAACCATTCAATTAGATGCAGAAATCGATGTTGTTACCTGTTTGGGGAAACGGTGCATGGGTCAGGAACGACAACCAGGGATAATCAGGCGACCATAGACACATATTTGTGTTGGGATTAAGAACATGAAATCAATAGGATTTTATCTTACCCTAAGCACAAACGAAATGTACTAACTGTTGATGCTGGGCAATCAAAGGACTAGTTTCACTAACAAGACTGTGCTAGATGCAGGAAGGGATGAGCAGGTACACAGACAGAAAGACACACAGGATGCTGTATATCTGCATATTATAATTGAATGTAGAGAAAATATGTTGAGTGCAACGGTCTCGCAGAAGTGGAGTAATGCTACAGAAATGTAAATATTCAAGACAATGTTTCAAAAATAGGAACAGTTAAAAGGTTATGTCATATTCGTGACTGGGGAGGAAGGGTGTAATCAAAGTGATATTGTTGCATATTTCCCAAAAGCCACTTGATCATTATTGTATTTTCAACCCCATACTATCCCATAATTATAACACTAAATGTTTTATACCTTCTCCTTTCCATCCCCCCTCTCCATTCTGGTCTTGCCCTCAGCATAAAAGACAGGACCTAAAATGAAATGATGATAATGTTATATACTGCATGACTTTGCAACTGTATGAATTTCATAGCAATTTATGCAAAGCTTATTAGTATGACGCTGAGTATAAAAATCCAGACTTAGGTAAAACATTCCTCGGTCATTTAAGTTTGTTTAATTATGGCATCAGTACAAGGTGCACAACAATGGTACATCAGTTAAGAGTAATCAATCCTTAATTTCTGATGGTTTTTAATGAATGCGGTTCGCCCCATTTTCTCATACACGGTTGACTAGAGCTCATCTGTGATATTTAGTTGGGTTTATTCCATCTAACATATCAAGCTATATTTAAAATTATATAATGACCATTTGACCAGGTGTTCATGATATTGAGATAGAGAACGCAAATCCAATTACGTATTGCATTTGTAAGTAAAGATACCCACTGCATTTTCAATTTAAATATTGTAATGATATTATCAGATAGGCATTGTTTTTCAAATAATCATGGCTAAATGATGAGCATCCGTGAGCTTGTATCCACACATTGCATCTAATTTTAACTGATACTACCTTATCTTTTAATATGCTTGAATCAAGCTAATATAATTACCTCAAGTTTACTATTGAATATGTTAGCTGGGCAAGCTTGCTCACTCATCGCACCATTTTGGATAATTTTCTTACTAGCATTCGCAAGCTTGTGCTTCCTGTACGTTTGCGCAATTTACAAGCTATTGAAAAGCATATACTTCCACATATTTCCAGACCAAATTTCTTATAATTTTTTAAATTCATTTCATATTATAGAAACTGCAAACATTAATTCTTGCTATCCAAATTACAGTAGCCAGTAATATTTAATTTGACTGAAATATCAACAAAGTCTTACCTTTTTAAAATACAGATTTTACTAATTTCTCAGCATATATATTTGAGGCAACAAAATAACTATTTAGTCATTTGGGCAAAACAGAGGCTGGTTGATAGAACATGATATATTCTTTGATCAGATGATAACAAATATAAATAAATTGTATTCAAACACATCATTTTAACCCTGAAAATGCTGAAAAACTCTGTTACAAACAGTATTAATGGTGAAAGAGAAAGACATATAGATTTCAAAGATTTGTCTTAATCACTTTATGTTCAAGGAAACTTTTTTCTGATTAGCAATGTACACAACTAACTCAATATGTTGAACAGGTAATGCAATGCAATTATATGTGACCTTCCCAGGTCTAATGTTTGCTAATACTGACTTTATCAAAGCTTATCACCAAAGTCTGTCTTTAAATAGCAAACCAGAGGCAACCGTCACATCTATATGGACACAGAGGATACCAGGTACCAATGAAAATATTTTGATGACAACAGGTGGCATTCTGAGAAAGGTAAACTATTGTATGAATTCCTGTAATTTGAGTTACATGACGCACTGATATAAAACACCTTTAATACACTTCTGTAAAAGATTTAACATTTTCCTACCAAGGTCTTCCGTTTCAAAGCAAAAGCAGATTGGTATTTCACTTCTAAGTAGCACAGGTGTTGTCCACCTGTCATGAATATGCCATTACATATGGTTTCCCCCATATAGAAAAGTCTCAACAATTCTCACGAGCTCATAAAATGCATATGAGGACCTTATTAATAATGTATGCAGATCAAATTTAGCAAGCTTATGTTTGATGTGTGTGAGCCAAGGAAAAACTAGAAAAACGTTCATAACTACAGATTTAATTTCCTTACATGAGAATTTGAATGTTCACATAAGAAAATATAACTTCGAAAATATGCCATTCCATTATATATGAAAGTATGGCAGATTTCTAATTTCCTATGCGAGTTATCATGAGACAAATTTGACCTTTTATTCTGATTAGATACAAGCTAAATGACGAATGTGTTCTAAGTTGTGATTTTTCCATGTGTGTATTTCACATGATCAATTAGGATATAATGCAAGTGTTGGATAACATGGAGGTCATCCAGGTTATTGTCAAATAGACATCTTGTTAGAATACAGTAGTACTCCAAGACAAGATTTATAATGTTTAAGTGTCCCATCTGCACATCAGATTTGCAAACAGTGATATTACAATGAACTTTTAAACATTTCAAGTACCAAATGTGCAAGAATGTATGTCAAATGTAAAACATCGTACATCTGAATGCCTCGTTTGCACAACTTACTCTTTTCTCTTGCTTTTCAAGAAGAAAACATTGGCTCCAATTACTATCAAATGCTAGCACTTAATGATCATTGCCATGGCAGACATGATACAAGTCAAGAAAAAGATATATAAAAATTAGCCAATTTTAATTTGCAATGACCGAAATCACTCAACCTATTTCACAAATAGAATCTGTGTTGGTTTGTAACATGACTCAATTGCATTAAGACCAAGCCTTTAGCTCGCACTTCAATGAAACTACTATCACACAAAACTGTTTCCTGATAGTCTAGTAACAGTTGCATATAGTGCAAGCGAATTACATGCTCATTCAGTTGATCCGAATTACATTTCGTTCAAATCAGATTGCTGAACAGTCCTCTTGGCACAGCCAGGATTTGTAGCATATAATAAGTCAACGTCAATCAGCAATCAAGGAATCGTCATACTTTCGCTCTCCTCCAGAAACAAACTCTCAAACATTGCTTGAAATGCACGGAGACAAGCCAGTGCACGTGCCAACAACTCTTTCTTCCAGGGAAACCTGGAAAAGTGGTGATGTGACCACTCAAGTGCACCCCATACGAACACAAATTCATGACTTCATAAACTGTTCTTGAATGTTCTTGAAATATTCATGATTAGTTCATCATTTGAGTTCATGATCAAATAATCATGAACGTTCCTCAACTAAGTTCACGAACACGTCAATAATTGTGATGAATCATGTACTTTAAGTTCATGAACACAATGATGAATTTTTATGAACTATTATAATATCTTTGAAGTTCTGAAATGTCATGATCTTGGTTCATGAACAATTCAAGTACTTTGATGCACCAACACGATATTTCCTAACATTGTACATTAAATTACTATATTATTATATTCATAAAATGTTCATGAAAATTCATCATACAAGCTTCTCACAATATTAGTGAAATTTAAATAAAGGTGAATATTTTTTAATGATATTATACAATATAAATGTCCATAGAGATCTTAAACAATTGTGTACCTAACCTGAGCTGTTCTTGATTAATGTCGGAAAATATTTTCTGGTCAGCATGAACACATGTATTTGCCACAAAAGCTTTTAGTGACTTTGTTTAAACGATTTTGTCCATTACTTTCATAAACTGCATAGTATATGGACTTGTTCACTGGTTGCCAGTTGAAGAATATGAAGGAAATGATTTGGTGAGAGCAATGTTAAAAGTTATATGGATATTTTATTGGTTTTTATATGTCATCATATTAGATTTAACCAAACTAATGATACATATTTTCTCAGACTTAATTTAAACTTGGTCTTAGAACTTTTGAAACTCAGTACACATTATCTAACCCTTCCCCTTTCAATCTCCATACCAGACACAGTACTGCATCTAAGATAGGAATTTAGATGTTCAATATCATTTTCTTTTTTAATACATCACTATTTATATGATCTGATGTAATTTGGTAAATTAAAACGATACAAAACTAAACTAGTTAATGTGTCAAATTGTGCACAATACATGTGCAAATAACCACATGACGAGAGCGGAAGCTACGGAGTCGGAGGGGATGCATTAGTGACATTAGGGCCTGTGCCACACAAGTCTGACGTTTTATCAGTAGAAAATGGTTTTAAAACATTGAAAGTATGAAATAACTGTTATGTTTGCTACATAACATAACTGCTATCTCTGTCTAACCATGTTCACTTCCTGGACTTCCAGTATGTAAGTAAAACAGAACTGCTAAGCTCTGTCTGATCATGTTCACTTCCTGAACTTCACATATGTATATATAACAGAATTGCTAGTTCTGTCGGATCATGTTCACTTCCTGGACTTCAACTATGTACATATAACTGAACTGCTAGCTCTGTCTGATCATGTTTACTTCCTGGACTTCAAATATGTACCTATAACAAACCTGCCAGCTCTGTCTGATCAGGTTCACTTCCTGGACTTCAAAAATATGTACATATAACATAATTGCTAGCTCTGTCTGATCTTTTTCACTTCCTGGACTTCAAAGTATTTAATTTAATTGTTAAAGATTATAAACTTTAGATTAATTCCAAGTGATTTTTTAAATATATGGGAGCAGTTATTTTGGTCGGCTGCATGCTACAATGCACACAAGAGCAATATGTAAATAAATAAATGTCAGCCATACTACATTAAAGTAGTATCGTGATATGGCAACGTTCTATCAATACTGCAAATGCGAATAACATCACTTTACACCTGTCACTCTTTCCAAAGTATGTGATATTTGTAGAGCTTCCCCCTAAATAAATTTTACTCAGATTATGCATGAATAATAAATGTCTAAACTTTCACAGTCGTACAATTCGCATTGAGATTAAACATGGTTGTTCCAATAGCCATGGCATGATAAAATACTTACTGCAGCTGTTATATAATAAACTGAATCTTTTCACTCCAAAATTCAAGGTCTGGTATATATTCTAACTACTATAGGTGACAACGGAGCAATTTATTTGGATGCAAATCAAAAAGAACTTGTTTGTTTACAGATTTGTATTTGACCAGAAACATTAAACATAAGAATTATTTTTTAAAACTGATTCAAACATATGTAGTTATATGAAGACCTGGGTTAAAACTGCATGCTGAACAATACCATACAGTTTCTTTGAACTCTAATTAGCATGCCCGTTAATTAATTATACATGTTTTTTACCTATATTCATAATTGCGATCTTCTTGGCAATCAAATATGATTAATTACAACATAATTTGATGCAAAAATCAGCAATGCCACTAAATGTATATTTCCAAAAGTATGGATATTCCGTACATATTTTGGAGCAATGACAATAATATCCTGACAATTTTAGGATTGCAATAGTATTTATATGTCTGTAAATACGCAAAACGTCTTACTTCTTTCACGGGTCCAGACCTGCAGTATATTAATGTTATAAGTGTTAGTTTCAGGACTCTGTTACAATCCATTCCAATTCTTTAAAATGCATTTTATAAACTACGCAGTAGATCAACACTGTTTATGAACTAAGCCATCTGTGAAATGATTTATAACCTATATAGGCAATGGACATAGTTTAGTACATCTTCCCAATATTTTATAATCTGCACATATGATATTAATGGTGAATGGATTAATTACATATTCAAAATCATTTCTCAGTACATCGTCAAAATGATAACTAACCTACAAAGATGATGGAAATGTCTATGGACTAAGTATATATATGATTCACGGTCTATTTCATATCTGAAATGATTTCCAACCTACAAATGCGATAGACATGGTTCATGGACTAAGTATCTCTTTGAAATGAAGCAGCAGAGAGGGCGGATAGTGTTTAAATGATTTTCCCTATTTCACCAAAAATAATCCCTCCTGGAAAATCGCAATTTTTGTTTAAAAATCGCCATATCTCATACTATCGCTGATATGTTTTTCTAATCACGACACATCGAAGGACAATACGCGATTGTGTCAGTGCCAAGTTGGAGACAGCACAATCTTTGCTGCTATAAATTAAAAATTGTATCAACTCGATATCGTGTTTGAGGATCATGTATGTTTATCGCTATAAATCCATGTGGGTTTGACTGAGCGTGACTAAATAAATTTTTGAACTTGTTTGTATCCATATCACCGTTACACATGGTCTGATGAGTATTTCTCAGTGTATGTGCATCAACTCCGTTAAACACAACAAGAATATTGTAATTATCCCTGATCACTTTTGGTATTTGTGTATACCGCTGGGTTACATAAATCACATCAGTGTTTTTGTATCTACCTCTGGAAAATGTCCGAGCCGGATTTGATTGTTTATCAAGCATTACATCATCGTACACTACTAAATTGTCAACAAATCCATCAATGAAATCAATACTCGGCGTTTCAGTGATATCATTTATACATTCAATAACATCATCATGCCGCTCATTTAACGATCTTGCGTTTTCATTAAAATCTTTAAGTACATCATAACAACGCTGATCGTCAACTGATGGTGCTACCAAATACAACATATCCCACTTCATCCACTTCATTATCAAATTGAGTAGCAGCTGTGTTTTACCCGATCCAGATGGACCTATGATAATCAAATGAACTGAATGTGTTAGCATCGGATGATGATTAACCGGTTCTCGTTTTCTTGTTGCAGAAAAGTCAGTGATTTCCATGTTATAGAAATATATAAAAGTAATATGGATTTATATTGTGTGAAATGCAGGACACGTACCCCAACAGGTGATCTAACAACTATTACAACAACAAATAACATATCAGCGGTTACGGGTAAGTGTGAATGATGTGCTACAAATAAATTTAAATTTATTCCCGCTGACAAGTCAGTGCAGTCGGGTTAAAAAGAAAAACGAGGAGGTGATATTGCAGCAAAATTAACAACATTACTGGGAGCTCCGTGGGCTAAATACCCAGGAGAAAAACATCCCCCAGGATATAATTAGTGTGGCCCTGGAACACGACTTGATATCAGACAAGACAACCAAGACAAACCAAAACCAGGTGAGTATCCGATAAACGCTTTTGATAAAGCATGTCATGCTCATGATATATATTATAAAAGTAAAGATCTGCAGCACAGACATATTGCAGATGTAAAATTAATTCACACACTAAATTCCATTATGAATAAATCTGTAAAGGAATCATTGGCTAATTGGTTAGTAAGATCCGCAGTGAAAGGTAAACTAGTATTAGGAGCTGGTAATTAATTATAATGGAATCAATTTATCATTCCCCAAGAGGATACTGGATAGATAAAACAGCGATTAGTAAACTCTGCGAAGCAGCAACTGTTAGACATGCCACTGCTGAAAAATGGTTGGCACGATAAGTAATATGGCAAATTTAAAAACCACCACCTAAACAAATACGCTTTGCACATTTTGATGTTGGAGTTCCTAATGAAGTTTATCAGGTTGATATTTTATTTGTACCACATGATACTATTAAAATCCAAAGACGACTAATAACATACAAGTACGCGCTAACTGTAGTTGATGTTGAAAGTAGATATAAAGAAGCAGAGCCGTTGTCAACAAAGACAGCAACTGAGGTAGCTTCTGCTTTTGAACGAATTTATCAACGAGGACCCTTGCAATGGCCACAGCTGTTAAAAATTGATCCTCACAAAGAATTTCAGTGTGCAGTATCGTCGTTGATGAAGCAACATACTGCAATTCACCGTGATCAGGCAATGGTTGAACGATTTAATCGAACAATTGCTGAGCGGTTATTTGGATATCAATACGCGAAGTAATTCATTCAAGACAAGAGATCTCGTGAATGGGTTGCAATATTACCAAATGTGATAATGGTGCTAAATAATGAAATAACTCGAACAACTGTGTTGAAACCAATTAATGCAATCAAGCGCGCGCGTATACCAATACAACGACGTGATTTTGCGATACAGCCAGTGCTGGGTAATGACACTGTGATATATTTATATGAAACGGTGAACTTAAAGGTGGTAAAAAAAGAGCGACTGATCCTATTTGGAGTATTAACAAACACAATATATCTAACATAACAAGATCCACGGGTAGACCGGCAATCTACAGACGGTGTTCAACTGCTCCTCAGCGTGGATTCACACGTGAAGGATTACAAGTAAATCCCGAGGACACACAATTACTACCGCGATCACTTAACTAAAACCCCTACGTCGATTACATTCAAGACAGGTCAACATCGTATTTTCTCGTGCGTGACTGCGACTGTTGTCTTTTCTGTCCACAGAGAATTGTCTTGGAATATACTCGAGTACTGCATAACATTATACAATTGCAGCTCTCACATTGATTATTCTGCCATTGTTTCAGCGCGTTAATAAATTCAAAGTCGAGATCAAAGTCGCGTTTATTTTTTTTTTTGTTACTTTGTTTATAACCAGCAATCTTTCTTCTTATTATATCATTGTGAATATCATCGTTAATGGTTTCTGACGAGTCCATGACGATTATCCGCAGCTGAGATATTCTTCTGACTCTAGACATCGCCAAATAAACTAAATTCGTCCATTCGATACGATCATCAACGATCCAAACAACTGTATCAGTAATAGTTAATCTCTGAAATGAGTGAATCGTCATTGCGTATCCTAGCGTCCATGGAGATTGGTCAACTGCAATAATATCATTTAATACGAGATTATGTTTCTCAATTTGTCCTGTTATATCAACGTCAATATTCTGCCGTCGCATATCAGCTGGTCGATAACACAGCGGCACTGGCAAAGTTGGAAATTTTTCTTTATGTAACTGAAACAACTGGTGTTGAAGTGTGTCTCTATCTTTCTACTTGCTACTATTAAATCGGTTGGTCTCCAAGTTTGTAGAAATTCGTTCAGGGGGTTTCTGAAATCATTTTACGCGCTATTTCACATTGAATTTTGTTCGGTTGTAGTCTGATTAATTTTTTTAATTCCTTTAATTCTGCATCAAGATATCTGTGATCATCAGTTATCTCCGAGTAATGCTCAACAAAATTATTCAACCAATCGTGTGGAGATGGTCCAACAAACGTAGGTGGTTGACCGTGATTGCCGCACATTATCACAGCTGTATTTTTTAAAAACAACCAGTCGAGAAATGTTTTTAATATTTCCAACGATACTGTGCACACTTCATCCCAAATGACGATCTTTGGAATATATGTCTCTCCCATTCGATCTGGAGTCCTTGTGCCACCGATGTATTTGAAAAATCCGTGATAAATACAAGAATTAACTCATCGGTGTTTCATCTCCCTGGCAAGTCTGTGTGTTGGTGTTAGCACAATCATATCATCGTGTTTCTGTCGAAATAATTCGATTACTCGAGTTGTTTTACCAGAACTTCCCGGTCCGTTCAAATAAACCATTTTGTGTCTGGATACTGGATCATACAAGGATGGCTTCGACGATATTCCTGATATCGGACCGCTGCGATAAATATCTTTAACCGCAACATCCGCGGATTCACAATAGCAATGTAACATTTTCTTTTTTATTCTCCACGATCCCCATGATTCATTAGTGCTTGTGAAACGAGCCAGTAATTCTGAATATTTTTTATTCAAGTAAAATGAATCTGTTGCAACTCTAACTGCAGTGTCAGGAAATCTATGTATCATCGATGGCAAATTTATATAAACATAAGCGAGCATTGAAGATCTTAGATGTGAATACTGAGGAGATTTTCCATCCGTGTAACTAACAATTGTGCTCATCCGTTTTCCGTCAGACAAGCATGCGTCTTCCTGATTACAAAATATATTTATCGCAGCGGCATCAGCAATCATTAAATCTAATTCAACATCATTCATAATCAATCTTGCACAATGCCATTTATGATCATATGCTCTACCTTGAGTAAATTTACCGTTTATTCTTCTACTGAAACCTTTTGCGGTTTTTTCACAGTTGCTGAGAATATCGATGATGACATCAACATGAGTATTTGGACATTCCTGCTTATATTGTTTGATGACATCATCTACACTGATACGCTCCGGTGCTGGTAACCAAACGGAAGTCTGCATCCGATATGATATAACTGCTTCACTGACCGTCAATGATATTAATACGTTAATGTCAAGCATATATTGAAATAACACTGTAGGTGCCCAGCGTCGTTCCGAGAAGTGTCTACCAAACCAAACATAACAACACGGATTCAAACGACACTACACGAATGAATCCTATCAGGTCAAAATCGGGTAATGGACCATTAATCGCCACTCGTGTCATCTTGTTTGTAGGATGTCCGAATCTTTTAAAATATCCAGCACACTCACCTACCCCGAGAAAACTTCCCGGATAACACGCGACCACGTCCACGGATATCATCTCGTTGTGGTTATATTCGGCATTCTACAAACGCCATGTCCATACTCAATACAACTCGCCCGAACATCTCTGAGGAACACAGCGTGTGTTGGTCGCCATGAATTTCTCTCTTGCGCGGCGTGGGCAGCAACTAACGGGATTGAAAAACAATTTTTTAAACAATTGCTCAGTATTTTCTGAATATCCTTCCGCGAGTTTTCTCATTGTGAGTTAGAGAGATTCTTTACGATATAAATCACCGTTGGGTCTTACAAATTGATTGTATTCTTCGTCTTCGGAATTCTTAAACAACCACACTGACAACGGGTTCCTTTTTACTTATCTGTTTAATACAATCAAACATACTTTCTGTGGAGTAAAATTTCACGACATGATCTAGTGGAAATATTGTTACCGCGGAGGTCCAAGCATGAGCGTTATGATCAATAATTTCAATCGGTGTCCCTCTCGATTTATTCGGTGATTCATATAAGACCTCTCCGCTTAATATTTTTACAGTTATTGGAAACTTTAATTTACTTGATAACTCAGCGACATTGTTTATTGACGCTCCAGTATCCTTGACCGATTCAGCTCACTTCGGTATTTTTTCACGTCGTAGATCGGTTAAACCGTTTCCATGTTTCACATTTTTAAAATGTTCTGTTACTCGTTCGGCTACATAATTCAGTGATGAAAATCTCATCGGGTCAAGATCAGTAATGTTAGGTCTATCATTTAGTTGATAAATTTCATAAACAACCGCAGTCACAGGATACGATTGGACATAATATGGTCTGTCAATCCCAGTTAACATTCCTGGTTTGGAATCTTTACTTAATACAGCAGTTTTTCCATTAGCAAGGACAGGATCACGTTTGTCATGGATAATCCACGTATCAGAATCTGCTTGCACAATAAACTGTATTCTGAAAATATATGTCTGATTAAGGTAATCGATAATCGTTTTCGCTCGTGTATCGTTCATTGTAGCATCAATGACAGAGTCGACACATTCGATGTTGCGTATAATTTTGAATGTCGACCACACGTGAGATGCTTCATCATCACCAAATTCTCTTTTGGCATCTCTTATACTATCAATCAGATTAGTAAGAGCTCGCCTCAGCAAGTCAGGGGTTAGTCTCTCAAAATCGAATCTAGAAGCTTTCCATTCCTTCATTGCATATAATCTCTCAAATGTATCCATATATAATTAAGACAAACATTTAAATAAAACATATTATATAGTGAATCAATGTAACTGGTTTATGATAGGATCTGTAACAACATGTGGCAAATCACGTGTAAAGGAATTTGGCGGGCAACATTCACAATGTGTTCATAGTGGTAGTTTAGGACCAATACCGTGTCTGCGATGTGGTGTTGGAGTCCGGGGGAAGACTCAGTCGTGCACTCGTTGTGGTGGTAAACGGGATAGAGAGTTAAAGTGATATTATGACAAGAAAAATAATGACGGTGATAGAGTTATAAAACATGAAGAGGATTATTTAAATAAGTTATCAGACATATTATGATTTAAACAAATACATTATATATAATGAAGCAAAATGAATTTTTCCCACATTCCATCATCAAGAATTATGAAGTAAATCGTGATGACACAAATAGAAATTGTAGGTGGAAGAAAACAGCTGGTGAACTTGATAATGCTGGTTTACCGCTGGTGAGCAAAATTATTACAATCACAGATTTGTATTCGAGGTTATTTACGGGGAGATCAAAGACCGTCTTTTGATCGATCATATCATCAACGACAAGCTCAATAATTCTCTTCAAAATGTACAGGCTATCACACAATTAGCGAACATTCTGTACGTGTAAGGGCTGGGAAACATATAAAGATTCCTAAGGCGGTTCAATCTTTAAATATAGCAACCGGAGAAGAGAAAATTTTTCAATCAGTGACCTCAGCTGCCAAATATTTCGGTATTAATTCTGCTTGGGGTACGACGTGTTGCAGATAAAGTGACCAAATCAACTTTATCATACTTTGATGATGCCTAGATTTCATTATATTATATTCCATTGGTGTTAAATACAGATAACAGAGATACCTCTGCCACGATTGTGTAAAATTCAATGATGCTGTTACTTTATTATATATAATACCGGTATTTATTTTTCGTCAGAAAATCCTATTTACATACTACTTCTTTTTCGACCTGAGCGAAGGAGATAATTCTGTAACGTAGCTTTCTCCGTAGTTGTAGTCGTAATTAACTATCTACATCGTAATTAATTAATTAATTACCTATCTACGTCGTAGTTAAATAGTTAACTATATGCTTCGTAATTAAGGACATTTATGGTTTCTATCTTACAAACATAAAAAATAGCTTGGTTACATTGCACAACATGGAATTATTTTTAGATCTGTTACGAGATACATGTATTTTTTTAGACCGGATTTTATCAAGGCAGAACACGCTATTATATCTATATTTTGTTCAGAAACCGATGTTATATATATCTTGAGTTTATATATATATATATATATATATATATATATATATATATATATATATATATATATATATATATATATGTATATACATTTACGGTGTGTTCAGAAACCATCTATCTTGAGTGCAGAAATATATATGTATTTATGGTGTTTTCAAAAAACATCTATCTTGAGTGTAGAAATGTTTATATTTACGGTGTGTTCAGAAACCGATCTGTGGATAACTACATAATAATTTTAAATCATATACCAATAGATTAGAGCCATGGCGCAGTAGTAGAGCGGCTGATTTTCGTTTTGAAGTCAGTGGTTCGAATCTCGTAAAAGGCATATTGTCGATGATACCGATTTATATGTTTTTTTTTTATATACAGTGGGGTTAACATCATGTGTACATCTCTCAAAATCTCAAATACGTGGTGAGTGCGTCTTTTACACTTACCCGGGATTTGATCTTGGGGGGTGTACACAAATGTATTTCGCTTCCAGAATAAACAGTAGCGTGGATGTATAAGCTACACGTCAGATGGGTAAACACAAAAAAAAACATTCAGAAATAATGGTTTGCTAAAAGAAACAGGCATGAAATGCCAACAAGATCATAAGAAAGGTCTCTAGAAAAGACAAAAGTCTAAAACAAAGACAATGTCTCAAACAAGGTTCTCATGAAAGACACACAAGCCAGTGCGGGGACCTATGAATGAAAACCGCTCATCATAGCTACTGTTCATTTGTGGTCTAAGATATTTTTCTTTTAAATATATAATATTCAGTATATTTAAAAATGAATTACAAAAATATCTGTTTTTCACTGACAATATCTTTTGTTTTTTCACTGAAAATTGCTGAATTTGCACGAGTTTTACTACTAAATACCCATCAAAATTAGCAAGTCGAATGATTTTCATGATATTTACTGGTAAATACCCTATCAATGGCTTGTTGCTATCTCTCAGCTTGATCTAATTCTTGTAATTTCTTTTTCCAAATCACATGATGAAAGCAATCTTATCTCCCATCAAGAGACATACTCAAATTGATAGTGATGTCCAATAAACGTAATTGTGTCCATTCCAGCTTTTATTCACAAGAATCTGAATACTCCTTTTCATTCTTCTGTGTTGAGTATTAACACTTTTCTAGAAGATTATTTTCCCATTCGTCTTTAACATGCATCGCTTTCTAGACGCCATTTAAAAAAATTACAATGTCAACAGTTTGATCATGCACACGCTTCGCATGAACAAATTTGTGCAATTTAAAGCAAACGGGGTGCTGCTGTAAACTTAAAAAAAACAAAACACGGACGAACCAATTATACGGATTTTTTTTGTATCGATCATTTATCCATAGTTTTTTCTTGTATCACGTAAGTCTGTATTTTAAGGGTAATTTTCGTAAGACTTACGGCAAACTCGTAATAGTTGGCAGGTCTGAAATTTTTCAGTGAATTCATTTTTACTATTTGAGTAAAACACATCATTCTTTTTGTCGTGTGAAATTACTATGAATCATTCACCTTTATCCTTGCACTGTGTAAGGTCATTTATTTTTATTTTTTGTTGCATTATTAGGTTATGATAATTTGTCCAATATTATGATCTTATACACACGTATTAATCATAATTCTTTTTTCATTCAAGTCATCCATCACTAAACATTGTATCTGTATTACCATTAAATGTTTTATTATAAATCCGAACTCCATCCCTGTTATCTTGTTACTACTTCGTCTGGTGAAAACCTCAAGATTATATCCGTCAGCGTGATTTTCAAGATGGCTGCTGTGGAGGTCATATTAGATGTTGCATCATTCACTTACATTAGAAACAACTAGAGAGTGTAATACATATTTTAGTGAAATCTCCATGTTGATATGACATTCCATTAAGGTGTAGTAACAAGATTTCAAAATGGCCACTGTGGATGGCATTCTGTATGTCCAATCCATCATAATCTGGATGTCTAGTGCTAATGACACTGTTCAAATAATGAAATAATACAAATGGTCAATATTGCTAAATATAACAACTGTGCGAGCAAAATAATTTGTCTGTATATGCATCTTCAACAAGATTACTGCAAATAGCACAATATACAACTGCCTGGTGTTTAATAACCCTCTATTAGGAAAGAACAGGGCATGATTGACTCTGGAGATTCTTGAATAATGGATCTCAATGATCAGAACCTTTGGTCAATGTAAGTGGTCTTCAACAAAAGTTACTAAGCAGAAACAAATATTTTCTTATTGGGCCAAGACCACTGACCTCTAGATCCCATTAATTTACAGTTATCTTTAGTACCCAATTACAAGCCATCCATAATGTTTGGTCGAGAACTTAGTATGACTACAATTTATTCTGTAAAAGTCATTTTTGTTTTCATGCACGATGCATTTGCCTTTTGATCCAAAGCTATCTGGACTTCTTCCATAGTTTCAGGCACATTGCCTTTGCCTTTTGATCTTTTGACCCAATGATATATGGTCCTCTTCCATACTTAAAGTGCAACTCTTTCATAAACTCTGGTTGTGTGGTCTAGAAATATAATTATTATGACAAAGCCATATTTATACTTGTAGCAGAATTAATTTTGTCATTTTCACATATCAATCAAAAATGTATGGATGCAAGCTGGCACTGGTAAATTCCATGAAATGTTACGGATCCTACGCTTTATTGCATCTGGGAGGGACATCACTAATTATTAATGAGGTTCTGTTTGGTCGTGGTGTAAATCTGGATATTATTAACTGAAACGACAATGGTTGAATTTTTGCAAAACCAATGTTCCTGAAATATTTGTCATGAGTTGAAACTTTGTAGAAATTGGTCTATTAACGAAAGCTGAACAAATTAATTCTAAACCATGGTGGTGTGTGTTGTAAACAAAAGCAGTTAGATAAATACCAGTTCTGATTGGGTAAGTTACTGGTTTGGGGGGTGTTTCCCAGACAAGGTCTAGTGTTTTAACAATGCATATTCAGCAGAACAGACAGTCTACGTTTTTGCACAAGGCGAAAAGCCATGACCTGGGGGGAGAGGGTAATGGGGTAACCTCCATGAAAATGATTCATTGGACATGCAGTTGAGAATCTGTGAGAGACCCATACGCAGGGGTGAAAGAGATGGTTCTGCTCAAGTGCATAAGATATATCTCAAAACAAAGCATAAAGCATATAAATCCAAATAGGTTCCATGACTGAACGTTATAGTCCACGGTTGAATGAAAGATTGTATGGCCAAACGAAGAGTGAACAACCAGATGGACCAACAGTGGTTCTGTGCAAGTCGAATTATCCAAAAGGCTGCTTTGATTTTGCGGGTGGCCAGCAACCAATCGTCAAGTTGTTAAGCTATGCCAGACAATTACAATTCGAAGACTCACTCAATGTCATGATGAAATTTACTAGTAAAGCAGAACCGTTAATTGTAATTTAGACCTATGTCTTAATTTATATTCTGGTACAGGTGTGACCGACAGTTGGTTGTGTTCAATTGTATTTTGTTTATCTAATTAAATTGTTATAACCTCCATACATAGGAATTGTGTCGTTCTATTATATATCTCAGCAAAGATCTCCATTTATTCTATCATTTAATTTGTTATCTTAGTATTCACTCGATCTGTTTTACAACACCATTGTACATCCTACTCCAATAACCACCACAACAATAAATAATCTATCACAAGTGGAGGGTTCATCGTCCGGGATAGGGCAATTTGTATAATGAAATAATCAGATCATTGATAGAAGAGGAAAGGAATTATCCAAACATTGATTAATTATGCAGTGTTGGTTACCAGGTGAGCAATATCGATTAAAGTGAATCGAACCATTGTCTCTGCATTTTATACGCTAAATGCATGTAATTTTCTTGCTATTTTATTTTATTGTTGTGATAATAGCATTTCCGGTGCATGTGTCATGGCTTGAGCTATTAGTCACCATGCTTTGGAATAAACGAATCGAATGCTGAATAAATTTGGTGAAATTCAGGGGAAATTAACTGTGTGTTCTCTTGTGCTAAAATTTGGAGAGATATTCAGGCCCTCGCTGCTGATTGTTTGTGTAAAGAATTAGTCTAGTTGGAGTAAACCCAGGTAGGATACGTAGGACAGCAATGTTCGAGCTTGGCAGCAGGCTATCGCAAGTTAGTAGTGAACTTCATGCTTGTTAATAAATTTATATTCATAAATGTTTATCGAACAGTGTAGCTGGTAGATGAATGTATATTTGTACATATACCTTGCTTGATTTATGCAGTATAGACAATGTACTGCATATAGTTATATCAAGTTAATGGATGTGCACAATAATTACAGAGTAGCTCTTGTACTACACCGTATTGAACTGGACAAGCAAGGAAGAAGTATCATTGAGTCCTGTGTGGACATACATTTGTTATATTTGTGGATGCATATGCCTATCCTGTATGGGAAGACATAATCAAGTCCTGTGTGGACATACAATTGTTCCCTGTGTGGATGCAGATGTAGATATATTTCGTGCCTGTGCGCAGATTGTGATTTGAGATAAACGTTTACAAATATAGGACTCCTGACACTTTTTCATATTATATACAGCTTGAATTTAGTGGTGGATTGACATCTTATTGGTTCTTTGAATGAAGTGTTAATAATGTGAATTATGAATTTGCATATGATTTGATACAGATTAAATCTTGTCAATATTATGCATTTGTGTGCAGTTGTTGATTACTCCCCTCGTATACAGGCAGAATGTCAGGCCTATTGCAAGTTGTCCTAGTCAAGTTGTGACAAAGCCTAAGAGAGCAGGTATATAAATATGGTTGAAAGAACTAAAATCTAGGTGATGTCTCACAGACAGTCCAAGATGACAAAAGACAGTTAGGGAATTCAAAATTGATTGGGAAGGACGATTTAATATACGAATTGTTAAGCAAAATGTTAAAGAGCAGGGAACGTGAACATGCGTTACCAATGGAGCGGTTGAGGATCGAAGCCACGACCACAAGGGGGAGATACCCAATATAGCATATGTAGGTGATCGGGTGACAGGCAACCCATATTACCCTGCCCATATTCAATGACAAGGACGAAATCATCAGCAACATTTTGCCTCGGTTTGAAAATTAGGTATTAGTATAGCAGACACCCATAAAACAAGGAACTATTAATAGTTCGGCCTTCTTACAGGGAACCACAAAATACACTTATGATAATATTGCACCAACAGAGGTAGACTACTATGATGCTCTAAATATGGTACAATGCATTGTCAGCTGAAACCTTCCGAAAACCATTAGGAAAAGACAGAAATGCATGGGAAATTTCATGCACGCTATCAATTTTTGATAACTGCATGATAATGATTCATAGGGCGCTAATGTATGAAGGCATACACGAGAAAGCATAGCACTTTCTAAGTATGTACCATAACGATTTAATCTTGTTCAATGCTGAGAGGGGTCAACCTTAGATGAACAAGCATGATGATGGAATGTTATACGAGAGTGCACTCGCACACAACCACTAGGTGTGACAGAGGCAGACCCGGCATCAGAAAGCATAAGAAAGGTAGAGAGGGGCACGCCAAAGATGGAATGATTAGAATTGTGGGAGGCCAAGGGCTGGTAATCAGCGAATATCATCTCAGTTGGATGTGGAGGACACAGGGTGCAGACAAGGATACCCCCAGAGGTAAAAAGCAACTATGATACATGTGCAACAAACCAGGCCATACTGTTATGGATTGTATAAATTACCGTTTGACGTTAAATGCTGTGAATCTGGATACTTTTAGGAAGTGAGAAACAATAGAGGTGATCAACTTAGCAGAGGCCATGACTAATGGCGAGAGGGTAACCATGCTTTCTGGCACCATCTGAAGCTATTTGGCCCTGGTAGAGAGTAATCATGACAAGTCTGGGGATTATACAGGCGATATGGTTCAAATCTAGTTTGTTAGGAGGATGAAGGATGAAAGATTAATATATGGTCCTTAAGATTATAGACTCACCACATGTGAAAGGGAGAATTGAAGCAGTTTGTTTGTCTTGGTTACATTAGAATGCATGTATGCAACCTAAACATATAACGTGTACACCTGTGCATAATTGCAATGCCAGTAGCAGGTACAGGAAAGTAACATTTCCATTGGTCAGAATGCCACCACGTGATCAAAATGAATTGCGTTCATTTCTGTATGAACTGTAAGGAGAACTACTTTTCCACTTCTATAAATAGAGTCACGTGTACAGCATAAGATAAACAATGCCAGTGAAGGCAGACACGAAGTAAACATTAAAGAAAAACAACGTTCTTACATTGTTTATACAAACAATTGAATAAATTTTTCTTCCATTGGTTGAAAGACTGGTATTATGATGACCTTATTTCGATCAAGCAGGACAAACCCAAGTGCTATATATAGCTACGTAACAGAAAAACCCCAAACATGTATTGCTGCGCTCAATTAAGATTTCCATTTTTTAATGATGCAAACAAAATAACATAACGAATAATTGAAAGTTCAATTATAAGAGTTGAACGTTGTTTTTTCTGAGTTTATCGTGGTATAGACTGTCAGTTGCCGACTCACACAGCTTACATAACGACCTTCGGGCGTTATTTGCTGTGTGAATGGGCAACTGAGAGTTTATACCACGATAAACGCAGAAAAAAACAATGTTAAACTTTTACATGTGGGGTCCTTTGTGAGGAGGGCTATGCAGAGCAAGTCAGGGTCTAAGCCACATACACATACAATTTCTCCCATGGACAATTTACTACCTGGCAAGCTGAGGAGATTTCAAAAGTAGGATTTTTCTCTCAACAAGGTATGGAGGTATGAAAACGATGTGTCTGTAAGGAAAATGCCAGATGATGAGAAGTTGCCATCTAAGCTAGGTATTTTACAACAGCATGTCAGGAAAGGAACAGCCATGTTTCAACAAGTTAATGTGCCTAGAGCGATGTGAGCAGAAGTTCTTATGCTGGCACATGAGGGTCTACTTGGAGGCCACATGGACGTAGTCAGGACCAGAGATAGGATTGTGAAGGAGTTCTACTGGTCAGGTGCCTGTGGGGACATTTTTATATTTTGTTTGACATGTCAGAATGGCAGCGGGTGGCACCTTAGATTTCCAATATACCAGTGCCACTAGGAACCACCCATCTGACTGATGAGACTTTGAGTCTGCGTCGAAGATCGGAAATCATTATATACAACTTAATGTTGACTATGCCACCAGGTATCCTGAGGCCAATACGTTAAAAAATAATGAGTAAGTTACGGTGACCGAGGCTTTGTTAGGAGTTTCGTTGAGAGTTGGATATCCTGAGGAGATACTAACTGATCAGAAAACACCACTTGTGAGCCATGTGATTGTCGAGGTAAGCCGGTTACTGTCTCTAGAGTACCTTTCTACCAGATTACCCTTCTGACCAGTGGTGCAATGGTCTAGTACAACAATTTAATGGGATTCTGAAACAGGCTCCAATGAAGATTTGTAAAAACTGACCGAGGTATTGGATATATATCTACATTTACGAATTCAGTCTTGGGATGCTCTCAATTTGAATTATGTATTTTCTTCAGCAATCAGATAGAATTGCCATCTAACCACAAATTGTATACAGGTAAATGAGATTTAGAAATCTATCTTACAATAATTCTATCTTTATGCCCATAATCCCCTTGCTGAATAATGACAACTGAATGAAACCAATGATGCAAACAGTATAGAGCAACCACCAGGATCACATTTGCTTGAACGCGTAACAAAGTTTATTTTCTATAGATCACATCATCAAATCTGCCATGTAGTTATAGGTTACTGCATTTCTATGGGAAAATATAAACGAGATTTTCGGATAGAAATATTGCACAAATATATCCATCCAACAAAGCGGGTTAATATTTTCCCATGAAAATGAAGTAACATTTGTATTATATTCTCATTTTCCTATTCTACCTAACGCTTAATTAAATAAACAAAATATACTACAAGAAAAAAAGTAACTGAATGTGTGCCATATTCCAAACTAAATACACAACTTATGATTCATCACTACATAACAGCGTTATTAATGCGCATATAACTTCGCCCAGATAAATTTGAACTTGGTCGCACGCTAAGCATAACTCTGAAAGAAAATGGCTTTTTAGTCTACTTAAAAGTGAAAGTTGGAGGCGTATTGTGAATGAACAACAACTTTTCTATTTGATATGGAATGAAGAGATTTTGGTATTTTTGTCCATTCTCTGAAATTTTGTGATCATCGACTGAAATTATCTGTGCCAATTCCACATGATATACGTCAGACTGAAGCAGCAAAGGAGAAGCATGTTCACATCTGCAAGTGTGTTCCTGTTCTGTCACTGAACTTTTAAAATCATAATGTGCGGAAAATATGAAATCTTCCAATTGCAATTATCAAAAAGACGCTATGGAATTTAATGGTTATTTCATTTTTAGTGTAAGTATACTTTTTGACATTCTTATTACCAGTTAACGAAGACAGTTTATGCCTTGTCACTTGCATGTTATTTATGATGCCCCTTTCTGGCATCAATAGGTAGCCTAAATCCGAAACACTGTATCAAAAAAGTTAACACGGAATGTGCCAAATCAGCTGATATGTGGCAATCCACAAAACATATTGTTTAGTTCATTCCAAAACAAATTTAATCAAATAAAAAGTAAAGCGTCTACTATTGCTTACAAAGAAGTTCTTAATACACTATTGGACACACGTGAGTTCAACATGAAGTTGCCCGCAAGTGCAATATCGTAGAATACTGAACAAGTCTGACAACGTAAAGTTAATGGAGAAATGAAATGAGCATATAATAACAAATGTTTTAAGATCAGAATGTAAATTAAAAGATACCCCAATCAGGTGCGTATAATTCGGGGACTAGTTTATAAAACACACTCCACCCTATCAAATTCACGTATAATGTTGGGACTAGTCGATAAAGCACACACACTTTTTGTCATGTTATTTATTATACAATTAATCATGTAGCCAGTCTTTTTACATGCTGTTCAGTCTTGTGATTAGCTGTCGTGTTATTAATCAAGTAGCCAGTCCATTTACAGGCTGTTCAGTTTTGCAACTAGCTGTCATATTATCAATCAAGTAGACTGCCCATTTATAGACTGTTCAGTTTTGTGTCTATCGGTCATGTTATTAATCAAGTAGCTAGTCTGTTTACAGTCTGTTCAATTCTGTAAGTGTCATGTTATTAATCAAGCAGCCAGTCCATTTACAGTCTGTTCAATTCTGTACCTAAGTATTATGTTATTAATTAAATCTAGCATAGCAAAGGGCTAATTTCTTCTGAAGAAACAATCCATTCCTTCCTTTTAAACATAAAGATTATGACACTGGTTTAATCAATTTGTAATTGAAATATGCTTTTCTTCTTTTACTGCAAAGGTTACAAATGCATATAGTAGAAACATCCACTTTTAAATGAAATGATATCAATGCATGTAGTACAACCATCCACTTTTAAAAGAAATGATATCAATGCATGCAGGACAACCATCATCTTTTAAAAGAAATGATATCAATGCATGTGGTACAACCATCCACGTTTAAAAGAAATGATATCAATGCATGCAGTACAACCATCATCTTTTAAAAGAAATGATATCAATGCATGTGGCACAACCATCCACTTTTAAAAGAAATGATATCAATGCATGTAGTACAACCATCATCTTTTAAAAGAAATGATATCAATGCATGCAGTGCAACCATCATCTTTAAAAAATGATAGCAATGCATGTGGTACAACCATCATCTTTTAAATGAAATGATATCAATGCATGTAGTACAACCATCATCTTTTAAAAGAAATGATATCAATGCATGTAGTACAACCATCCACTTTTAAAAGAAATGATATCAATGCATGCAGTACAACCGTCATCTTTTAAATGAAATGATATCAATGCATGCAGTACAACCATCATCTTTTAAAAGAAATTATATCGATCCATGTGGTAGAACAATTAACTTTTAAAAGAAATGATATCAATGCATGCAGTACAACCATCATCTTTAAAAAGAACTGATATCAATGCATGCAGTACAACCATCCACTTTTAAAAGAAATTATATCAATGCATGTGGTACAACCATCCACATTTAAAAGAAATTATATCAATGCATGCAGTACAACCATCATGTTTTAAATGAAATGATATCAATGCATGCAGTACAGCCATCATCTTCTAAATGAAATTATATCTATGCATGCAGTACAACCGTCATCTTTTAAAAGAAATGATATCAATGAATGTGGTACAACCATCCACTTTTAAAACAAATGATATCAATGCATGTAGTACAGCCATCATCTTTATAAAAAATGATAGCAATGCATGTGGTACAACAATGCTCTTTTAAATGAAATAATATCAATGCATGAAGCACAACCATCAGCTTTTAAATGAAATGATATCAATGCATGCAGTACAACCATCATCTTTCAAATGAAATTATATCATTGCATGCAGTACAACCATCATTTTTTAAAGGAAATGATATCAATGCATGTGGTACAACCATCCACTTTTAAAAGAAATGATATCAATGCATGCAGTACAACCATCCACTTTTAAAAGAAATGATATCAATGCATGCAGTACAACCAACATCTTTTAAATGAAATTTTATCATTGCATGCAGTACAACCATCATCTTTTAAAAGAAATGATATCAATGCATGCAGTACAACCATCATCTTTTAAATGAAATGTTATCAATGCATGCAGTACAACCATCATCTTTTAAATGAAATTATATCATTGCATGCAGTACAACCATCATCTTTTAAATGAACTGATATCAATACATGTAGTACAACCATCCACTTTTAAAAGAAATGATATCAATGCATGTGGTACAACCACACTCTTGTACAATAAATAGTTGCTATAATTATGTATACATTAACAGAAAGAAAAAAGATCTTTTCACTAGAATAATAAAGTCTGGAAAATAACCATCCTAAAAAGGTTTTTCCTAAACTGACCATCCATTCTGGGGATGTAGTGATACCAAGATGTTCAGTGTGGCTACTGTGGTAACCATGTTGGATGTGCAAACATAACCATTTTTATCTAGGATGCACTAGAGCATGGGATGAATTTGGTACATCATATGACTTACATATAATTACAATAGTGATGTGACCATTCAGTAGGACTAGCAATTCAATGAACTAGAGCATGGGATGAATTTGGTACATCATAAGACTTATAGTTACAATAGTGATGTGACCATTGAGTAGGACTAGCAATACAAATTGGTGCATCATAAGACTTATATATAGTTACAATAGTGATATGACCTTTGAGTAGGACTAGCAATACAATGAACTAGAGAATGTGATGAATTTGGTGACTTATAAGACTTATAATTATAATACTGATCTGACCGTTGAGTTGGAGCTCTATAGTTTCGTATTTTGCATAGGGTTAGAATTTTAAGGAAAAATAATTTCCCTGGCTTTACTCGCTGGTTATACAGGCTATTTAAAAAAAAGACCTTGCATATATTAGGTATAATTCAAAGAACCTTTAGTTCCCTTTGTTTTGGTGTATGATTCATGGTTGTAATATGGGTTATAGAGTACGCAGCCTGGCCTTACTCCAGATGTGCACCTTATAAAAAGATTACTAGCTCCACTTGGTCATTTTCACTTCCTGAACTTAAAAGGTAAATTGTATGAAAAAGAGCCGATGCTTTTTTTTACATTTTATATATTTGGTAATTCATTCATTGCACTTTCAGAACCTGATATTGTCTAGCCTGGCGGCAACATTAATTTTCCTTATTTTAATACCCGCTATGGATAGTGTACTTTAGACTAATTCAGGCTGATTTATTTTGGCAGAAGGGAGCAGTCATTTTTGTTAGCAGTGTGCTGATATCATGTACAATTTCCAAAAGTACAATATCTAAAGAAATATCATCCACATTACATTAATGTAGCATAGAGGTATGCCAACATTCTCTCCATTGTGTATGTTTTAAATGCAAGCAGGTTCAACTTACATATTCCACCCTCTCAAAAGTACATAGTAGCCCTCTTAGTTACAAAGGACTAGCTGTCACGAAATTTGTTATTTTGATTAAATATATATGCTTGGGTTTCATTTATGTGTGCAGCTATACCTCAGAGTGGTTTACATATATCATACATTATTTTGATGCAGTGATTTGGTTTACCCCAAGCCGCATGAGCCAAGTGCTTAAAATGGGAAAACCAATATACCATGATGTCACAGAATTAGGCAATGAAATAACTTGGTTTTGCCTTAGACCTATCTGACTATTTCTCGTTGTACATGCGTACAACGTTATCTAGGGTGAATACGTGTTTTTCCAGGTAAGCGACTGTATTAACATGTACCTCACCAGAGATTACTTGTGACGAAGCAACATTACTAACATGATATGCACGGGTATTCTATCCTGATTTCTGCTCACTCGCCTATGGATTTAAGTAAGATCAATTACTAAAACCGAGACTGGTCGTTTTGGATCACGTCAAGGAGTGTACACTCTCCATTGTTCTCCAGCCATAGGGTCGATTGTATCTGTCGCTGTGATTGTGTCTGTCGCTGTGAAGTGTGATTGCCAATGTGACTGAAGCTGTCTGAAGCTGTTTAAAGTTGTTTAGAGTTGTCTGGAGTTTCCAGAGTATTTAAGGCTACAAGCTTTTGATACTTATGTATGTATGTACATATGTATGTACGTATGTCTGTGCCACGGACGTAGACGTAGCAAATTAAAAATGGTGCTGTATGCTGTCTGTACTTGTGTATACGTATGACTGTACACGTGGTGGATTCATAAAGGGTGCAATCGGACGATAAGAGCCATCTCAAGGAATCGTGCGACTGTACAAGGGGTGTAGAAGCATACGTTTGGATCAATTGTTGTTCCATTGCATTTTTATACTCATAAGATTATTTTGAATCTTCGTTGTGTTCTTAAGATTATTTTGAATCTTTTGTGTTCATAACATTATTTTGAATCTTAGTTGTGTTCATAAGATTATTTTGAATCTTAGTTGTGTTCATAAGATTATTTTGAATCTTCGTTGTGTTCATAAGATTATTTTGAATCTTCGTTGTGTTCATAAGATTATTTTGAATCTTAGTTGTGTTCATAAGATTATTTTGAATCTTAATAGAGTTCATATTCGAGGTTATGTGAATCTATATTTTAGTGTAAAATACTGTTTGAAGCTTAGCTGCACTTCATATTGATTTAATATTTTGGTTTATTTTTGATGTATGAATGTTGTGTAGAGTGATTTGAGTAAATCGTATGTTGAGAGCGTGAGAGAATCATTGTATTTTTACATCATAAATTTTCATTATTAATTCATTCATAAATTGCCATCTTTCTCACTTATTCATTTTAGTCCAAAGGCCTACTCGGTTTCTATCTTGCGACACATGAGTACACAAGCCATGTATTGCAAAATAGCCTGTGTACTTGTAGCCTCACAACAGAGTTAAACATTACACTATGGAAACGTCTTGTCAGTGAGCGGTCCACTTTATGACGCGATATCTCCAGCTGTAAATGTATGTGAATTTGTTAAATATTTATTTTCCTACTAGTATTATAGGAAAACAATTTTGCATTCTCATATTTAATCTGTATTTTATGTAGTTTCGACTTGTGTGGTATAATGCAATGTTATTAGATTTATTGTCTATTTTCTAGTTTACCTGTAGGCAACTTAACATACAAATGCATTTACTTTAATGTTGCATGCATTATAGGATGAGAAAATGTTGTTTCAAGTTATATAAGATTCTCGTCAGATACAGATTAACTTATGAACCTGATAATGTTATTCTTGTACAGTGGTCACCATAGTATGACTTGTACAAAACAATTAACTCCGTTTGCATCACATACATCATTACATATTACACCTGACTGTGCCACATATATTGCACAGATTTAGATACCACATTTACAGCTGTATGGTGCGTGGAAAGGTGAAAGGCTGAAGGGGTGGTAGTTATCTCCGTGTAGGTACCGTATTGAAGGTGTCGTTTTAGCCGTGGTGCTAATTTGGATTGTGCTATACCCAGTGTACTGCTGTCAGTGGTGATATTGGCCCAGAAGAAGATAAAGGTTATCATGTGGTGAATAACCAAGGCTTCGGAACCACTGAGTCTGCAGGGAAGAAGAGGTTCTATGGATAATTAGGCAAACCAGGAGCGGCGGACCATTTTTGGTGGCTCCTTGACCATCTAACAGAGCGTTGGGGCTTGATGTATAATACCTTGTGGATTTGAATTTAATGCCGCATGGTGCCTTTCCCAATGTTTACATATGACCTGTTACTATTTGAGTGAAAAGATATCATATGTCACTTTTCAGCAAACCCATGTTATTTATCGTTATTTCTGTGAATCATTTCGTAATTGGTTAAGTATACATTGTATAATCATTGTGACGAATCACGCTGATGGAATCGTCAATCTAAGTTTCTTGTTTTTGTTTAATTTTTTCAGTTCATTTGTCTGTTTAATTATACTTTGTTCCAGTTAATAACTATTTTATTCATATCAATAATCTATCTCGGTACACATCAGTGTGCTAAATATTCAATATTTGGATCTTCTGCACATGAGTCAGATATAGGATTTTATCTACCTTCAAATCATATTGTTGTTACCAGTGTTAGTGTATTCCTTGTAATCTGACCCCAACTTGGTTCATCTTGTTACACAATATCTTGTTAGCAATAAAACTATTGAATGATGACAGTAAACTCATGAACTGAAGTTAGTTACATCACTTGGCCTTATGAGAAAGACAAACTAGAAGAAAGAACAAGAGCAGAACAAACAAACTTGAGACGAAATGTATTGCGCCAAAAAGGGAATCTTATAAATTATTGAATGGTTAATGTGAATAATGAGAAAAAGATATACTTACATCCATCAGCAGACTGTTCCTAACAAGTAAAGAAAATAATATTTTAAAAGTTATTCATTGCTGCTTATGTGCCACTGTGTGTAAAATTGCACCATGAGTAAAATTGCCACCCTCACTTATGTAGGAGCAAGAATTATCAAGCCCTAATGATACGGGATAAATATAGTGACGTGGTGTAAGGAGTCTGACAGTTTTTTCTAATACTGATGATTCAGGCTAAATGTGGAGATTATGGTGGAAGGAATCTGACGTAGTTTTCACAAAGATTGCTGATATGGGATAAACGTAACATATTTAGCAACAGATGTTACAATAAGTTAGGAGTCCATTGGCGTGGTAAAACATGCAATGGTGATCCTTCCTGAATTATATCAAACACCGCCATGAAGTAAAGTGCATGGATCCATTGATGATTTTATATGACATGCATTCTAACCTATCATATACATGGATCCATTGATGAGTTTGTATGGCATGTATTCTAACCTATCATATACATGGATCCATTGATGAGTTTGTATGGCATGTATTCTAACCTATCATATACATGGATCCATTGATGAGTTTGTATGGCATGTATTCTAACCTATCATATACATGGATACATTGATGAGTTTGTATGGCATGTATTCTAACCTATCATATACATGGATCCATTGATGAGTTTATATGGCATGTATTCTTACCTATCATATACATGGATCCATTGATGAGTTTATATGGCATGTATTCTTACCTATCATATGCATGGATCCATTGAGTTTATATGGCATGTATTCTAACCTATCATATACATGGATCCATTGATGAGTTTATGTGGCATGTATTCTTACCTATCATATACATGGATCCATTGATGAGTTTATGTGGCATGTATTCTTACCTATCATATACATGGATCCATTGATGAGTTTATGTGGCATGTATTCTAACTTATCATATACATGGATACATTGATGAATTTATATGGCATGTATTCTAACCTATCATATACATGGATCCATAGATGAGCTTATATGGCATGTATTCTAACCTATCATATACATGGATCCATTGATGAGTGTATGTGGCATGTATTCTTACCTATCATATACATGGATCCATTGATGAGTTTATGTGGCATGTATTCTAACCTATCATACACATGGATCCATTGATGAGTTTATATGGCATGTATTCTAACCTATCATATACATGGATCCATTGATGAGTTTATCTGGCATGCATTCTTACCTATCATATACATGGATTCCTTGATGAGTTTATATGGCATGTATTCTAACCTATCATATACAGATCCGTTGATGAGTTTATAGGTCATGTATTCTAACCTATCATATACATTAAGAAGTAACAAGAGTCCCTTGAAGGATCTGATGCTCTACTGGGCGAACATAAATTCCAGGAATTCAAGGTCTGTGTAAGACTATCTCTTAATTTTAACTGCTGAGTGTTGAAACCATCTTTGTTATACTTTAATTAGTTACTGTGGTACACATACTGCATATAAGCATTACACTGTTCATTAGAACAAAATAAACATCATAAGAACACTTCTGGTGAAAACCATGTCATTATGATCATCAATTCTGCGAAACTGACAACAAGACATTAATGAAAGTCATCATGGCAGCCATACTGGATGTATGACTGGTGCCAGTTTAATTTAGAACCAACTAGGTATCATCAAAAATCTCCTGGCAAAATCCCCTTGTTGAAATAATCATCCATGCTGGAAAGGATTAAAAACCAGTATTTTCAAGATGTGACTCTCCTTTCAGAAGAAATAACAAGATTTACAAGATGCCAACTGCAGTGGCCAGAGTGAACATCATATTATCACCATTTTCATTACTGACCAACTAGACATCATACCAGTATGACTTCCTGCTCAAACAGAGGTGTGATAAGATTTTAAAGATGAGTGCCATGGCAACCATATTTGATGTCAGACTGGCATCACGTTTATTTAGGACTGGCTAACACTACAACATCTTTAGTAAAACCTCTACGCCGATATGACCAAGCATGCAGAATGAATAACAATAATATGATTTTTATAATGACCACTGTGGCAGCCATATTGGACATCAGATTGGTATGATTTTCATGAAGGACCAATCAAATATCATAAGATGTCTTATAGTTAAAACCCCATCTTGATGTGACAATCCATTCAGGAGGAGTAGATAAAACAATTAGATTATGAAGATGGCTGCCATGACATAAATATTCTACATGAAACTGGCACTATTGTGTTCAGGACCAACTAAATGTCACACAAAATCTTTGAGTCAAATGCCCATTTTTTAGTATGACCATCAATTAATGAGGAGAGGAAATAATGAAAGTTTAAAGCTGGTCACCATATTCTACATAAGATCAGCCCCATCTACATTTAGAACCAATTAAAAAATTATAAAAAAATGTATTTTAGCGACATTTCCTTGTTAACAAGACCATAGACTCAGGAAAGTAGCAACAACAGGATTTTGATGGCCACATTGGATGTCTAAGCATAACCATCTTCATTAAAGTCCATCTTGACCTTCGGATGACCATGTGTGCACAGTTTCATGGCAGACCTCCAAATAATTTAAGAGAAGTTGAGATAACAAGCTTATGCTAATAAATTGACAAACAACGGAATACATATGATGGGTGTATGAAGGACAACAGATCATCCAATAAGCTCATATTGTCTATGACCAGTTGAGCTAAATATCAATATATAACACACCAACATTGTAGTAAAACGTCCATGATATCACATTTCTGCATATCTGACCGGAAATATTTCCAGTAATTATTGATGTAACATTCATACATGTATCTCTACGTGTTGTTTTAAATCTATAAATTATCAGTCAGTGCACTTATAGTGAATATCAACTTTAGCGTTACAGTAAGAAATGTGTTGTCTACAAGCATTAAAAACAATTCAGATTTAATAACGGATTTCCTACAACATTATTATAATATCAAATATTTCCTCTAATCAATCATCAGGGTACAAAATCAGATTCTATTTAAAAGACATGTTCTGTCTGAAATCAGCAAGCTAAAATCCAAAGAACTCATCTGCTCTTACTCACCTCTTCCTGAAACCAGAACTTTAGTACATCATGGGAAATAATCACATGGCTCGTGTCATGGAAATGGCAGGGAACATCTACATTCCCCTGCAGAGTGGCAACAGGGATCTGATAGTCTACACTGTATCTGTCAGACTGAGGACACTGTATAGACAACTCAAATTGCAGTCTCTGTCCTAGGCATCCAATGATACTGCGCAGAGTCGTGGTTAGGAATTCCCGAACCTCGATACATAGTTTGTAAGATAGGGTGTTCTCACTAGTCCCTATCATTGTCACTCGTGCAAATATGCCATGTTCCCTGAATAACAAGGTCAGTCTATGATGAAGGTCAAGGTTGAAGAGACAACAGCCACAGAAGATTAGATTTTCCATCTTCTGCCTGGCAATGGGCCACTGAGCTACACATGAAGCAAGAAGCCTGTGGAAGACAGGCGTGGGTAAAAACTTCCCCATAAATACAAAACAAATGACTGATGTATTTCTCTGCTGAGAATTTGGTCCAAGGGAGATGAGATCTTTTGGTGTTGTCTGGCGCAGCATGCATGGAGCAAGGAAGTAATCCTCCACCTAAAAGACAAAACATCTGAACTTGTCTGAACTTAAACTTAATTACACTCTTACTTACATACAGAGTTCTCAACAAAAATTACCTTAAAAGTAATTATAAGTTGTGTATATTTGTATGCACGAGTTAAACTAAACCTTGCAATACAGAACTTTGGAGGCTTATATTATTTGCATACACACATTAAAACAGCCTTAAAATAGAGGATTTTACTGGTTTTGCATTATTTGTATGCATGAAGGTGTGTCTTATATGTATGCATAAAGGTGTGTTATTTGTATGCTTGAAGGTGCATCTAATATGTATGCATGAAGGTGTGTTATTTATTTGCATGAAGGTGTTATTTATATGATGTTGTTATTATGGGGTTTAACTCCATTTTTCAGCACAAGATAGGCTATACATGGCAGCCAGTATTAATGGTGGAGGAAGACCCTGGAAAACCCCAGAAAGAACCACCGACCCACAAGTGTTATTTGTATGCATGAAGGTATGTATTATTTGGAAGGCTGAAGATGTATTATTTGTATGACTTAAAGTGAATATTAGTTGGATGTATGAAGATGTGTTATTTGTATGCATGAAGGTTTCTATTATTTGTATGAATTATGGTATGTGTTACTTGTATGAATGATGATGTGCTGTTTGTATGCATGAAGGTGTGTATTATTTGTAAGGAGTAAATGTGTGTGATTTGTATGCATGAAAGTGAATATTATTTGGATGTATGAAGATGTGTTATTTGTATGCATGAAGGTTTCTATTATTTGTATGCATGATGGTATGTGTTACTTGTATGCATGAAAGTTTGTGTTATTTGTATGCATGAAAGTTTGTAAGAATGAAGGTTTGTGTTATTTGTATGGATGAAGGTGTTTGTTATGTTTATGCATGAAGGTGTGTATTATTTGTATGCACAAAGGCGTATTTTATTTGTATGCATGAAGGTGTGTGTTATATGCATGCATGAAGATGTGTATTATTCGTAAGTATGAAGGTGTGTATTATATTGAATGCACAAAGGGATGTATTATTTGTATGCATGAAAGTGTGCATACTATGTATGCATGAAGGTGTGTTATTTGTATGCATGAAGGTGTGTTATTTGTATGCATGAAGGTGTTTATTGTATGTAGGAAGGTGTGTTATTTGTATGCATGAAGTTGTACATTGTGTTTGTGTATGCATGAAGATGTGTATTATTTGTATGGTTGAAAGTGTGTTATTTTTATGCATGGAGGTGCATTATGTGTATGTAAGTAGGTATGTATCAGTTATGTACATGATGGTGTGTATTATGTGTATGCAAGTAGGTGTGTATCAGTTATGTACATGATAGTGTGTATTATGTGTATGCAAGTAGGTGTGTATCAGTTATGTACATGATGGTGTGTATTATGTTTCTCAGTTATGTGCATGATGGTGTGTATTATGTGTATGCAAGTAGGTATGTATCAGTTATGTACATGATGGTGTGTATTCTGTGTATGCAAGTAGGTGTGTATCAGTTATGTACATGATGGTGTGTATTATGTGTATGCAAGTAGGTGTGTATCAGTTATGTACATGATGGTGTGTATTATGTTTCTCAGTTATGTACATGATGGTGTGTATTATGTTTATGCAAGTAGATATGTATCAATTATGTACATGATGGTGCATATTATGTGTATGCAAGTAGGTATGTATCAGTTATGTACATGATGATGTGTATTATGTGTATGCAAGTTGGTGTGTATCAGTTATGTACATGATGGTGTGTATTATGTGTATGCAAGTAGGTGTGTATCAGTTATGTACATGATGGTGTGTATTATGTGTATCAGTTATGTAGATGATGGTGTGTATTATGTGTATAAGTCCTGTATATGATGGTATGTATTATGTGTATGCAAGTAGGTGTGTATCAGTTATGTACATTATGGTGTGTATTATGTGTATGCAAGTAGGTGTGTATCAGTTATGTTCATGATTGTGTGTATTATATGTATGCAAGTAGGTGTGTATCAGTTATGTAGATTATGGTGTGTATTATGTGTATGCAAGTAGGTGTGTATCAGTTATGTACATGATGGTGTGTATTATGTGCATGCAAGTAGGTGTGTATCAGTTATCTTCATGATGGTGTGTATTATGTGCATGCAAGTAGGTGTGTACCAGTTATGTACATGATGGTGTGTATTAGGTGTATCAGTTATATAGATGATGATGTATATTATGTGTATGCAAGTAGGTGTGTATAAGTTATGTAGATGATTGTGTGTATTATGTGTATGCAAGTAGGTGTGTATCAGTTATGTACATGATGGTGTGTATTATGTGTATCAGTTATGTACATGATGGTGTGTATTATGCGTATGCAAGTAGGTGTGCATGAAGTTATGTGCATGATGGCATGTATTATGTGTAACAGTTATGTACATAATGGTGTTTATTATGTGTATGCAAGTAGGTGTGTATCAGTTATGCACATGATGGTGTGTGTTATGTGCATCAGTTATGTACATGATGGTGTGTATTATGTGCATGCAAGTAGGTGTGTACCAGTTATGTACATGATGGTGTGTATTATGTGTATCAGCTATGTACATGATGGTGTGTATTATGTGTATGCAAGTAGGTGTGTACGAAGTTATGTACATGATGGTGTGTATTATGTGCATGCAAGTAGGTGTGTGTCAGTTATGTATATGATGGTGTGTATTATGTGTATGCAAGTAGGTGTGTATCAGTTATGTAAATGATGGTGTGTATTATGTGCACCGAGGTAGGTGTGTACCAGTTATGTACTTGATGGCGTGTCTCAGTTATGTACATGATGGTGTGTATTATGTGTATGAATGTAGGTGTGTATCAGTTATGTACATGATGGTGTGTATTATGTGCATGCAAGTAGGTGAGTACCAGTTATGTACATGATGGTGTGTATTAGGTGTATCAGGTATGTACATGATGGTGTATATTATGTGTATGCAAGTAGGTGTGTATCAGTTATGTACATGATGGTGTGTATTATGTGTATCAGTTATGTAGATGATGGTGTGTATTATGTGTATTAGTTATGTATATGATGGTGTGTATTATGTGTATGCAAGTAGGTGTGTATCAGTTATGTACATTATGGTGTGTATTATGTGTACGCAAGTAGGTGTGTATCAGTTATGTACATGATGGTGTGTATTATGTGTATGCAAGTAGGTGTGTATCAGTTATGTTCATGATGGTGTGTATTATGTGCATGCAAGTAGGTGTGTACCAGTTATGTACATGATGGTGTGTATTAGGTGTATCAGTTATGTAGATGATGGTGTATATTATGTGTATGCAAGTAGGTGTGTATCAGTTATGTAGATGATGGTGTGTATTATGTGTATGCAAGTAGGTGTGTATCAGTTATGTACATGATGGTGTGTATTATGTGTATCAGTTATGTACATGATGGTGTGTATTATGCATATGCAAGTAGGTGTGTATGAAGTTATGTGCATGATGGCGTGTATTATGTGTAACAGTTATGTACATAATGGTGTTTATTATGTGTATGCAAGTAGGTGTGTATCAGTTATGCACATGATGGTGTGTGTTATGTGTATCGGTTATGTACATGATGGTGTGTATTATGTGTATGCAAGTAGGTGTGTATCAGTTATGTACATGATGGTGTGTATTATGTGCATGCAAGTAGGTGTGTACGAGTTATGTACATGATGGTGTGTATTATGTGTATCAGCTATGTACATGATGGTGTGTATTATGTGTATGCAAGTAGGTGTGTACGAAGTTATGTACATGATGGTGTGTATTATGTGCATGCAAGTAGGTGTGTGTCAGTTATGTACATGATGGTGTGTATTATGTGTATGCAAGTAGGTGTGTATCAGTTATGTACATGATGGTGTGTCTCAGCTATGTACATGATGGTGTGTATTATGTGCATGAATGTAGGTGTGTATCAGTTATGTACATGATGGTGTGTATTATGTGCATGCAAGTAGGTGAGTACCAGGTATGTACATGATGGTGTGTATTATGTGCATCAGTTATATACATGATGGTGTGTATTATGTGCATCACTTATATACATGATGGTGTGTATTATGTGCATCGAGGTAGGTGTGTACCAGTTATGTACATGATGGTGTGTCTCAGTTATGTACATGATGGTGTGTATTATGTGTATGAATGTAGGTGTGTATCCGTTATGTACATGATGGTGTGTATTATGTGCATGCAAGTAGGTGAGTACCAGTTATGTACATGATGGTGTGTATTATGTGCATGCAAGTAGGTGTGTACCAGTTATGTACATGATGGTGTGTATTATGTGTATCAGCTATGTACATGATGGTGTGTATTATGTGTATGCAAGTAGGTGTGTACGAAGTTATGTACATGATGGTGTGTATTATGTGCATGCAAGTAGGTGTGTGTCAGTTATGTACATGATGGTGTGTATTATGTGCAAGCAAGTAGGTGTGTACCAGTTATGTACATGATGGTGTGTCTCAGTTATGTACATGATGGTGTGTATTATGTGTATGAATGTAGGTGTGTATCAGTTATGTACATGATGGTGTGTATTATGTGCATGCAAGTAGGTGAGTACCAGTTATGTGCATGATGGTGTGTATTACGTGCATCAGTTATATACATGATGGTGTGTATTATGTGTATGCAAGTAGGTGTGTATCAGTTATGTACATGATGGTGTGTATTATGTGTATACAAGCAGGTGTGTATCAGTTATGTACATGATGGTGTGTATTATGTGTATGCAAGTAGGTGTGTATCAGTTATATACATGATGCTGTGTATTATGTGTATGCAAGTAGGTGTGTATCAGTTATTTACATGATGGTGTGTATTATGTGCATGCAAGTAGGTGTGTATCAGTTATGTACATGATGGTGTGTATTATGTGTATCAGTTATACACATGATGGTGTGTATTATGTGTATGCAAGTAGGTGTGTATCAGTTATGTACATGATGGTGTGTATTATGTGTATGCAATTAGGTGTGTATCAGTTATGTACATGATGGTGTGTATTATGTGTATGCAAGTAGGTGTGTATCAGTTATGTACATGATGGTGTGTATTATGTGCATGTAAGTAGGTGTGTACCAGTTATATACATGATGGTGTGTAATATGTGTATCAGTTATGTACATGATGGTGTGTATTATGTGTATGCAATTAGGTGTGTATCAGTTATGTACATGATGGTGTGTATTATGTGTATGCAAGTAGGTGTGTATCAGTTATGTACATGATGGTGTGTATTATGTGCATGCAAGTAGGTGTGTACGAGTTATGTACATGATGGTGTGTATTATGTGTATCAGCTATGTACATGATGGTGTGTATTATGTGTATGCAAGTAGGTGTGTACGAAGTTATGTACATGATGGTGTGTATTATGTGCATGCAAGTAGGTGTGTGTCAGTTATGTACATGATGGTGTGTATTATGTGTATGCAAGTAGGTGTGTATCAGTTATGTACATGATGGTGTGTCTCAGCTATGTACATGATGGTGTGTATTATGTGCATGAATGTAGGTGTGTATCAGTTATGTACATGATGGTGTGTATTATGTGCATGCAAGTAGGTGAGTACCAGGTATGTACATGATGGTGTGTATTATGTGCATCAGTTATATACATGATGGTGTGTATTATGTGCATCACTTATATACATGATGGTGTGTATTATGTGCATCGAGGTAGGTGTGTACCAGTTATGTACATGATGGTGTGTCTCAGTTATGTACATGATGGTGTGTATTATGTGTATGAATGTAGGTGTGTATCCGTTATGTACATGATGGTGTGTATTATGTGCATGCAAGTAGGTGAGTACCAGTTATGTACATGATGGTGTGTATTATGTGCATGCAAGTAGGTGTGTACCAGTTATGTACATGATGGTGTGTATTATGTGTATCAGCTATGTACATGATGGTGTGTATTATGTGTATGCAAGTAGGTGTGTACGAAGTTATGTACATGATGGTGTGTATTATGTGCATGCAAGTAGGTGTGTGTCAGTTATGTACATGATGGTGTGTATTATGTGCAAGCAAGTAGGTGTGTACCAGTTATGTACATGATGGTGTGTCTCAGTTATGTACATGATGGTGTGTATTATGTGTATGAATGTAGGTGTGTATCAGTTATGTACATGATGGTGTGTATTATGTGCATGCAAGTAGGTGAGTACCAGTTATGTGCATGATGGTGTGTATTACGTGCATCAGTTATATACATGATGGTGTGTATTATGTGTATGCAAGTAGGTGTGTATCAGTTATGTACATGATGGTGTGTATTATGTGTATACAAGTAGGTGTGTATCAGTTATGTACATGATGGTGTGTATTATGTCTATGCAAGTAGGTGTGTATCAGTTATATACATGATGCTGTGTATTATGTGTATGCAAGTAGGTGTGTATCAGTTATTTACATGATGGTGTGTATTATGTGCATGCAAGTAGGTGTGTATCAGTTATGTACATGATGGTGTGTATTATGTGTATCAGTTATACACATGATGGTGTGTATTATGTGTATGCAAGTAGGTGTGTATCAGTTATGTACATGATGGTGTGTATTATGTGTATGCAATTAGGTGTGTATCAGTTATGTACATGATGGTGTGTATTATGTGTATGCAAGTAGGTGTGTATCAGTTATGTACATGATGGTGTGTATTATGTGCATGTAAGTAGGTGTGTACCAGTTATATACATGATGGTGTGTAATATGTGTATCAGTTATATACATGATGGTGTGTATTATGTGTATGCAAGTAGGTGTGTACCATAATGTACATGATAGTGTGTATTATGTTTCTCAGTTATGTACATGATGGTGTGTATTATGTGTATGCAAGTAGGTGTTTATCAGTTATGTACATGATGATGTGTATTATGTGTATGCAAGTAGGTGTGTATCAGTTATATACATGATGCTGTGTATTATGTGTATGCAAGTAGGTGTGTATCAGTTATTTACATGATGGTGTGTATTATGTGCATGCAAGTAGGTGTGTATCAGTTATGTACATGATGGTGTGTATTATGTGTATCAGTTATACACATGATGGTGTGTATTATGTGTATGCAAGTAGGTGTGTATCAGTTATGTACATGATGGTGTGTATTATGTGTATGCAATTAGGTGTGTATCAGTTATGTACATGATGGTGTGTATTATGTGTATGCAAGTAGGTGTGTATCAGTTATGTACATGATGGTGTGTATTATGTGCATGTAAGTAGGTGTGTACCAGTTATATACATGATGGTGTGTAATATGTGTATCAGTTATGTACATGATGGTGTGTATTATGTGTATGCAATTAGGTGTGTATCAGTTATGTACATGATGGTGTGTATTATGTGTATGCAAGTAGGTGTGTATCAGTTATGTACATGATGGTGTGTATTATGTGCATGCAAGTAGGTGTGTACGAGTTATGTACATGATGGTGTGTATTATGTGTATCAGCTATGTACATGATGGTGTGTATTATGTGTATGCAAGTAGGTGTGTACGAAGTTATGTACATGATGGTGTGTATTATGTGCATGCAAGTAGGTGTGTGTCAGTTATGTACATGATGGTGTGTATTATGTGTATGCAAGTAGGTGTGTATCAGTTATGTACATGATGGTGTGTCTCAGCTATGTACATGATGGTGTGTATTATGTGCATGAATGTAGGTGTGTATCAGTTATGTACATGATGGTGTGTATTATGTGCATGCAAGTAGGTGAGTACCAGGTATGTACATGATGGTGTGTATTATGTGCATCAGTTATATACATGATGGTGTGTATTATGTGCATCACTTATATACATGATGGTGTGTATTATGTGCATCGAGGTAGGTGTGTACCAGTTATGTACATGATGGTGTGTCTCAGTTATGTACATGATGGTGTGTATTATGTGTATGAATGTAGGTGTGTATCCGTTATGTACATGATGGTGTGTATTATGTGCATGCAAGTAGGTGAGTACCAGTTATGTACATGATGGTGTGTATTATGTGCATGCAAGTAGGTGTGTACCAGTTATGTACATGATGGTGTGTATTATGTGTATCAGCTATGTACATGATGGTGTGTATTATGTGTATGCAAGTAGGTGTGTACGAAGTTATGTACATGATGGTGTGTATTATGTGCATGCAAGTAGGTGTGTGTCAGTTATGTACATGATGGTGTGTATTATGTGCAAGCAAGTAGGTGTGTACCAGTTATGTACATGATGGTGTGTCTCAGTTATGTACATGAAGGTGTGTATTATGTGTATGAATGTAGGTGTGTATCAGTTATGTACATGATGGTGTGTATTATGTGCATGCAAGTAGGTGAGTACCAGTTATGTGCATGATGGTGTGTATTACGTGCATCAGTTATATACATGATGGTGTGTATTATGTGTATGCAATTAGGTGTGTATCAGTTATGTACATGATGGTGTGTATTATGTGTATACAAGTAGGTGTGTATCAGTTATGTACATGATGGTGTGTATTATGTGTATGCAAGTAGGTGTGTATCAGTTATATACATGATGCTGTGTATTATGTGTATGCAAGTAGGTGTGTATCAGTTATTTACATGATGGTGTGTATTATGTGCATGCAAGTAGGTGTGTATCAGTTATGTACATGATGGTGTGTATTATGTGTATCAGTTATACACATGATGGTGTGTATTATGTGTATGCAAGTAGGTGTGTATCAGTTATGTACATGATGGTGTGTATTATGTGTATGCAATTAGGTGTGTATCAGTTATGTACATGATGGTGTGTATTATGTGTATGCAAGTAGGTGTGTATCAGTTATGTACATGATGGTGTGTATTATGTGCATGTAAGTAGGTGTGTACCAGTTATATACATGATGGTGTGTAATATGTGTATCAGTTATATACATGATGGTGTGTATTATGTGTATGCAAGTAGGTGTGTACCATAATGTACATGATAGTGTGTATTATGTTTCTCAGTTATGTACATGATGGTGTGTATTATGTGTATGCAAGTAGGTGTTTATCAGTTATGTACATGATGATGTGTATTATGTGCATGCAAGTAGGTTGTTGTTGTTGTTGTTGTTTTGGGGCTTAATGCCATTTTTCAGCACACGATAGGCTATACATGGCGGCCAGTATTAATGGTGGAGGAAGAACGTGGGAAAACCCCGAAAAGAACCACCGACCCACGAGAAGCTACTGGCCCTGCAAGTAGGTGTGTACCAGTTATGTACATGATGGTGTGTATTATGTGTATCAGTTATGTACATGATGGTGTGTATTATGTGTATGCAAGTAGGTGTGTATCAGTTATGTACATGATGGTGTGTATTATGTGCAAGCAAGTAGGTGTGTACCAGTTATGTACATGATGGTGTGTATTATGTTTCTCAGTTATGTACATGATGGTGTGTATTATGTGCATGCAAGTAGGTGTGTATCAGTTATGTACATGATGGTGTGTATTATGTACATGCAATTAAGTGTGTACCAGTTATGTACATGATGGTGTGTATTATGTGTGTTAGTTATGTACATGATGGTGTGTATTATGTGTATGCAAGTTAAAACTTAGCCTCGCAGGAAAACAGGATATAGGATAAAGCCTTTCCAAGACTCCATCTATGACTTTATTAAGTCCCAACCGAGTCCTTTCCAAGAACACTGCTTGCTTTATAACTTTAATTAGCCACTGGTGAGAAAGAGCTCACAAAATATACTTGTTTAAATTAACTGACCTTGACTTCTTTTGCATCTGGACTGTACAACCTTGGTCTGGCTAAAATGTTCAACTTTTCCATGAGTTGTAAAATAATCTCCTTGTTGTGATGGAAGTCTGGGTGTTTCTCCTTTGTCCAGATGGCATCTAGAAATATATATTATATCTCATAAATATATTCAAGTCAATAAAACAACACAGTGTGTTTATTGGTATATGGTGTATTTTATGCTTACATGTATATTTGTGTATGGTGTATTCTGTTTATGTGTGTGTTTATTGTTATGATGAAAGGCAGGGTGTTTATCTTTTCTCCAGATTGCATATAGAAAGAGATACTGTTTCTCATAAAAATAGTAAAGCAAATAAAACAGCACACTGTGTTTGTTTGTTATATAGTGCATACTGCTTACATGGTGTCCAAGGCAATGATGATTGAGGCATGCTACAGCTGACATGGTGTCCAAGGCAATGATAATTGAGGCATGCTACAGCTGACATGCTGTCTAAAGCAATGATGCTTGAGGTATGCTACAGTTGACATGCTCTCCAAAGCAACCAAGCACAGGGATGGATACCGTAAGAGGCTGACACACCCCTGACAACCTTGGGTCCGACTGAAACTGTGACTGACCTTTCATTGATAATTCATTCAAAGTTTTGGTCAAAATATTTCTGAGATTTCATTGAAAATTTGGCAAGTTCACAGACAAATATCACCTACATTTTGGTGAGATTTAACTGACAGTCCTTGATAAATACAACCATCAAATTTCATGACTACACCTGTCTGTGATTGGTAGTATCCTCCTTGATAAATACAACCATCAAGTCTCATGACTACATCTGTCTGTGATATGTAGCATCCTCCATGATAAAGACAACCATCAAATCTTATGACTACACCTATCTGTGATATGTAGCATCCTCCATGATAAATACAATCATCAAATCTCATGACTACATCTGTCTGTGATTGGCAGTATCCTCCATGATAAATACAACCATCAAATCTCATGACTACACCTATCTGTGATGTGTAGCAGCCTCCATGATAAATACAAACATCAAATCTCATGACTATACCTGTCTGTGATTGGTAGTATCCTCCATGATAAATACAACCATCAAATTTCATGACTACATCTGTCTGTAATGTGTAGCATCCTCCATGACAAATACAACCATCAAATCTCATGACTACACCAATCTGTGATGTGTAGCAGCCTCCATGATAAATACAAACATCAAATCTCATGAATATACCTGTCGGTGATTTGTAGCATCCTCCATGACAAATACAACTATTAAATTTCATGACTGTACATACAATCGTGTCTAAGAAAGAAGTGGTAAACTTAATATTGATATATATGCTTACAAACAAAATACCGGTACCATTTAAAGGTAACTTGTCTTGCCTATGCATCCTAGTTGATATAAAAGGGAAATAACTCTAGGGTAAATACTGATGCAAAATAACATTACAACATAAGTTCAGTTGATGTCAATAATGTTGTCCATGTTTCAATACAGAGCATAAAGAGATGCATTATTTTTTAACATGACTTTTAACACAGTATTGAAATACTGAACCTGCGACCCTTGGAGTTCAAGTCTGAATCTGTACTAACTGAGTTACCATGGTTGCAGGCTGGATGGATAGGACTAATGTGATATGCACTACCATATTCGGAGTGTAAACATAAAGCAAAATAGATGACTGAAAGGAGGTGTAATATTGACTGGAACTAAAATACAACAATCACATCATTCACTTGTGTGACATATTTCCATAGGGTACTACAATCTTATCTTTCCACAGACCCAATCACATTTCAATAGGGTATTATAAACAGAAATAGTCTTGAAAAGTGCACTCTGTGTGTAATATAGAGCACTATAAAAATAGTCTGGAAAACTGTGCTCTATGTGTAATATTTGGTATTATAAAAATTGTCTGGGAAACTCCACTCTATGTGTAATATAGGGTATTATAAACATAAATAATATGGAAAACTGCACTCTATGTGTAATAAAGGCACTATAAAAATAGTCTGGAAAACTGCACTCTATCCGTAATATAAGGTATTATAAACAGAAACAGTCAGAAAAACTGCACTCTATGTGTAGTATAGGGGACTATAAAAATAGTCTGCAAGACCCCACTCCATGTGTGGGGTAGCAATATTTGGACTGTAATTTCCATTGTCAAAAATCTCAGAGTACATCACATATAGTATGATATCACTTATACGCATGAATGTAGTGACATCAGCCTCCAACTATTAATGACTAAATACAAATACTGCGAACAATTTACCAACGCTTAATGTAGGAATGTATTACATTACAAGGGGACCAGGTGTTTGTAAACAAGTTAGAAACATACACACCTATCAGTTGAGAGGTAAGTTTTCCGTTCTCCTTGAATTCAAACCACATGCTCCGGACTGCAGGGTAGTTGTTAAGAACAAATGTCTCGGCAGTGATGAGGGACTTCAGGGCATCAATCAACCATTTTGGATCAAGCACAATCCAATCCCTCAAACTTTCCACACTGAAAATTACAATACAAATGTTTATTATTAGACAGAAACTGGATATGACTGTTCCCTTATCTATGAAGCAGGCTAAATATTTTCATCAGATTTAAGAACAACTATTGGTGAATGAGGGAGTTAACTGAACTACTTATTTTCAAGCTGACTGTAATGGGGACACTCTACATATATTAGGAACCTATAAGAGAGTGGATGGTGCAAGGTGAAGTTATTTACATTTGTAACATGCACGATGGAGAGAATGTTGGTGTACCTACATGTTTTTTCATGCTTATTGGCTGCAAATTCTTTGGATATTGTACTTGTGGAAATTGTGCATGATCTAAGCACATAGCTAACAAAAATGACTGCTCCCTTAGCAGCTATTATAATTGGGAAACAATATTGCCAGACATGGCAATGTCAGTGTTTGAAAGTGCAAAGAATGAATTAACAAGCATATAAAATATAAGAAAGAAGTTATCTGCTTGTTTTTTTATAAAAACAATTTACCTCTGAAGACCAGGAAGTGAAAATGACTGAGCAAAGCTAGCAGTGTTTTTGAAGATGCACATCTTAAGTGAGGCCAAGCTGTATACTATGTGACCCATACTACACACATCAATCATATCACAAAAGAAAGGAGGGGTAGGGGCCTCCGAGTGGCCGAGTGGTTTAAAGCACTCTCCGTCACGGATCACTGCCATCTCACCTCTGTCTGCATAGGTTCAAGTTTCGGACTCAGCCAATGTGGATATGTGAGAAAGCTTGCTGGTAGCTTCTCGTGGGTTGGTGGCTCTTTCCAGGGATTTCCCCGAGTTCTTCCTCCACCATTAATACTGGTCGTCATGTATAGTCTATCTTGTGCTGAAAAATGGCGTTAAACCCTATAACAACAACAAAAGAAAAGAGATTTGGTTTGAATTTGTATAACATAACTTAACCAATTATTCAGACATATGCAGCAGTGTGGCAGTTTATTGAGACGTCTAGCACTGGGCCATCATGCCGCAGGCATGTAGCATAATGTCCCACATGATAACATTATCCTAACACGAACCTCTTAACACTCGACGCCAAGCAAGGCAGCCAGACTTGCCAACCCTAACAAGATTGTCTCAGTGGGGCAACCGTTTTTTTTCCTGTAAGTTTGACCACTTTTCCGTAAGGTGCAACACAATATCATGTACTGCTATTGGTAAGTTGGAAAACGTGTATTTAAAACGTTCGTTATTCCAAACCACAGGGACTCATATTGGTGCTTACAATTTACCTGTTGTACATGTACTAATATAACATAAACGTGTATGACTGATAGTTAAACTGTAAGCACTGATACAAGCCCCTTTGTTCCAAACTGATGCATCAATGGTAAACATTATGTTCATCTAAATAGTGTGTCAAGTACACATACACCTTCAGTTCTAAAGCCTTTGTAGTTCAATGGCTTGTTGCTATCTCTCAACAAGAAGCAACTCTTGGAATTGTTTTCTTCATTTCACATGATGGCAATCATATCTCCCGCCATGTGACACACTCAAATCGACATGTGATGTCCAAAAAAACATAATTGTGTTCCTTCTTGATTTTATTCAGAACAATCTAAATATTCCTTTTATTCTACAGTACTGATTCTTAAAGCTTTTTTAAGAGGCTTATTTTTTCCTATCACTATTAACATGTATCGGAAGCTGGATATAATTTTTTGTAAAAATTAAATATGATATATACTCGCGTATCAGACCTGCATACTGAACAGGTATAAACACTAAAAAGTGCATGACCCGTGTATTGGCTGACCTACAACTCCAAGACATCTCAAGATGCATGAGGTAAGTTCTAAATCCATTTATTTTGGCAAACTTATATTTAAAAAAACAAAAACAACATGTATACTTATCTCGAGGTTGCCGTGCATGATTATTAAAAAGAAATGGTATAAACTTGTTTGGAAAGTAATTTATTTAATTTTGTTTCCATAATGTTTCTGCCTAATTTAGATTTGTGTATAATTGTATGTAGCAAATTGTATCTAAATGTCGAAGGTGTAATCCAGAACTTAACTTTGCCATAAATTTAAAATTTCTTTAGCTGCAAATGTATCACGTGTTTGTTTCTGGACAGTATTTGGGTGTATTTGGGCAGTATTTGGGTATATTTGGGCAGTATTTGGGTATATTTGGGTGTATTTGGGTAAATCGTGCCGCCGCACTGACTCGATTATTGTTTGTTTATGCATTATTGCATTGGACATTTTATATCAGTGCACCGGTAAATACGTTTTTACTTTGCTTTGAAAATGTAAATACCTAACTCATTAAAATGTAATCCCAGTAGGCCAACACAATGAACAAACAAAATGAATATGGTTTGATTCAACCCTTGCAACTAGGCTACTGAACGTATTTACATAATGGCGTGTGACATACTCAAATCGACACTTGATGTCCAATAAATATAACTGTGTCACTTCTTGCTTTTTTGCAGAACAATCTAAATATTCCTTTTATTCTAATGTACTGATTGTTAAAGCGTTTTTAAGAGGTTTATTTTTTATCTTTCGCTATTAACATGTATCGGAAGCTGGATATCATTTTAAAAAATTATATAATTGACAATTTGATCATGCTGATGCTTAGCATTGAAATATATGCACAGTTTGAAACATCTGAGGTACTACTATAAAGTTTATCTAGTTCTCTGACTAAGATCACTAAAGATAATCTGAAATCCTGATCCAAAGCAAACATGGCCAATTACAATATTATCATTTAATTTCATTGGGCTCAATTTTCGTCGTTTTGTAAAAACAAGGCATTTTCTTGAATACTTAAAATCGTAGTTCTGCCTGTCAATGTTTGCATATTAGTAGGTATTTGATTTCATGGTTTAACCTCTACAAATACCCAAACTAAAGAATACTAAAGAATAAAACTATGCCGACAGAAAACGGCGGTTTCTTTAATGTTTAAAGCAATGTTTTTACCATCTGTATGAGCACAAATTAAATACCTGGCAAGTTCAATATTTACACTGTGTTTTTGACCAAGTGAATAAAACCTGTCAAAGCCAATGCAGCCAAAAATACTAAAACAATACTTCCATGTCTATAAGCACAAAGAAAACACATGTCAAGATTAATCACTTTCGCCATTTTTTCGTTTGAGTGCTCAGCATCAAAGGAAGCCAATGCAGCCAACAACACTATGCCAATCGGTTATTAAAGAATAATTAAAGCCACAGTTTCATGAGTTATTGCTAAACAGGTCATGTATACCATTACGGTAAAAGCTGTTACTGGTCCACACAATGCACAATATTAGTACCCATTGCAACCACATTAATCAAGCCAATTCATGCTGAATGGATAATTGCAGATCACGCGACAATGAGTGAAAGACCTAATTACCAGTGGTTTTGAGATAGATGGAGTTGTTTAATTCAGCAATTTGGGATTAAATACCTGAAAAACATTTGTGAGCACAATGAGACTTGATTGAGACAATGCTGATATAGTGGTTTTGTCAGAAAATCTGAAGTGTGAGCTTGAATACTCTGCTGTAATTAGTTATATACTTAGTGTTTCATAAATAATAGTGTTTCAAGTTTCAAAAAATAGTTATAGTATTTTACAGCATTGTTGTTCTTTTGGATTAAAAATGAATGGATAAAAAGAAATGTGCTTTCTGATGGATTTAAAGGTTTCAAAAACAGTTGTTCTCGAATGAAGGATCGATTTGAATAAGTATTAAATTAAATTTTCATATAGTTATTTTTTTATATATTTCATTTTCAGTATTACTATTGTTTGAATACCTTATGCTTTTTCTCTATTTTCTCTCTATCCTTACATATTTCGCATATCAATTTAAGGCAGGGAGTGTAAAATTACAGCTATCAGATACTTTATCGAAAGTGTGCATTGAAGCAATAACAATGATTTATAATTCTTGTTTCAAAAGTTATAAAAAAAAAATAAAAAAACAAACACATGTAAAACCAAATATTTAATTACCAGATTACAGTACTGACCTTGATTTATTAAATACTACCAGGAATAAAACACTAAGAAAACGTGGAGTGGTCATCATCATACGTGGCTCAATTTTCATTGGGGATTTAGATTCGTGGTTTTGGGTAACAAAGAAAACCATGAAAATTGGTCCACCATGAAAACTGATTTACTACAGTATGCAGATTTTACCGCAACAACTATATTTCCATATTTTTTAATTTTATTATGTAAGTCAGTACTTTAAGGATCATTGTCGAAAGATTTAAGCAAAATCATAAGGGTTGGTAGATCTGGGCAATTATTAGTACCATTTTTATAAGTATCTTATATGACTTGGCCAGTGTTCGAACCTGTGACCTCCGGAATATGAGGCAGATGCTCTAACCACTAGTTGAAAGGGAATAAAATGTTCTTTGACAATATCTAAGATAAGCATGATTTGTTTTAAATAACCAGTATAAACAATGACGAAAATGGGGAAAATTATTTTTAAATTCAAACCCCTGCAAAATACAAAACTGAAGAGCACGACCCTCAAAATGCAAACAGTTTTCTTAGTTTTAGAACATCATGTATAATGTTCTGAATAAAATGCTACACTAACATTGATATTATGCATGAAAATAAGTTAGTTATGCTTATTTTGCTTACACAATATGCTTTGAGGTAGTATTACAAGTGTAATGACCTTAATAATGGGGGAAATTAGAAGTCTTATAATGCAGGAATGAATTCAACTTGCATTTAAGCAAAGGAATATATAGTGAAAAAGTTTATTTTCATTCATTTGTAATATTTTTAAAGAAATAAATGGTGACAATGCATTATCACTTTTTTCCATATTCTAATGTCAGAACAATAAGCAAACATTTTAACCTTTGACCTCCATGAACCTCATCTGTTCAATTCCTTTTCAATCTAAAAATTTTACTGTTTACATCTCAGGAATAACTGTGGCAAATTTCATGTTCCTGTCTTTCAGATTAACCTAGGTTGCTATGATGATAAAAAAATGCAATGTTCATTTTTAAAATAGCTCGCTTTTTATCAAAAGGGGTAGGGATGGGGGCTGGGCTTATGAGGCACATTGACACTAATAAATACAGTTCTATTGGGGAAAATACAGATGAATTATTCAAAATGACATTGATGCTTGCCACTTATTTTGGCCATACCAAAAACATTAAAACATACAATAAATAATGTATGTGTTCTTTATGTGGTTACTCTACAAATATGAAATTCTGGGAGAGTAGCAAGGTTAAGGTGAAATTGTTTACATTTGCTTCCTTGTGTTAAAAAAATCAGCCTGAATTATCATCTTTAGCAGTAATTCAAATTGAGAAATACATTTTTCCAGGCTACACAATACCAGCTTCTGAAATCAGTGAATTAATTTACCAAAAATATAAAATGTAAAAGATGTTAACAGCTCTTTGTATTTTACAATTTATCTCTGAAGTTGAGGAAGGGTAAATGACCATGTGGAGCTAGCAGTTTTTAGAAAGCTGCACATCTTAAGTAAGGCCAAGCTGTATACTCTGTACAAAATTTATTACAAATCAAACCCTATGCAAAGTTCAAAACTATAGAGCACCACCAATAGTTGGTTTCACTACAATAATTATTAAGGGAGTTAATTGGTCCAATCAATATCAAGCTACCTGCAATGTCTATTTGAAATCCGATAATAATCAAGGGAATTAATGAGATTTTTCAGTGTGAAGCTGTCTGTCTAATGACCGATGGCAATCATTCTGCTAAATGATGCAGAATAACAACAGTGAAACATGGACACGGTTTTTGTATGACAATGAAACTTGGACACGGTTACCGTATGACAATGAAACTTGGACACGGTTATTGTATGACATGAAACTTGGACACGGTTATTGTATGACAATGAAACTGAGACACGGTTATTGTATGACAATGAAACTTGGACACGGTTATTGTATGACAATGAAACTGGGACACGGTTATTGTATGACAATGAAACTTGGACAAGGTTATTGTATGACTATGAAACTGGGACATGGTTATTGTATGACAATGAAACTTGGACACGGTTATTGTATGACAATGAAACTTGGACACGGTTATTGTATGACAATGAAACTGGGACAACTTCGTCTGTATCCAGCAGCATAAACAATTCAGTTGGAATCATCTAAGATCTCATCATTATCCATTAGCAAAACAAATTCAGTGGAAATCATCCAATGCCTCATCATTATTAATTAGCATAACAAATTCAGCAGAATTCATCCAATGCCTCATCATTATCCATTAGCATAACAAATTCAGTGGAAATCATCCAATGCCTTATCATTATCCATTAGCATAACAAATTCAGCAGAAATCATAAAATGCCTCATCATTTTCCATTAGCATAACAAATTCAGTGGAAATCATCCAATGCCTCATCAACATCCATTACTATAACAAATTCAGTGGAAATCATCCAATGCCACATCATTATCCATTAACATACTACATTTTGTGGACCTCGGATAACAATCATGGGGGTTATTCATTCTATAGAAAATAAAATGGGTGAGTTTGAAAATTAGAGGCAATAACTTTACTTAAATACTGACAATCAAATTCCATAAGAATCTCATCACTACCACCATGTAAACAAAACTTGGTTTAAAGTAATCAAGGGAGTTTATTACAACTATAAGGACTTAAAAAGTAACTGTGTATGTGTGTGTGTGTGATTTGGATTTTTAATATTTAAAAACAAAAAATTCAGTCATATCGCTACAATGTCTGCAGTGTGACAGTTTTAAGCGATGTCTAGCACTGGGGCATCATGAAACAGACATGTATCATGATGTCCCACCCAGTCACATTATCCTGAAACCAGGCTGACCAGTCCTAACACTAACCTCTAAATGCTGAGTGCCAAGCAAGGCAGCTGCTAGTACCATTTTTAGAAGTCTTTGGTATGACTCATCCAGGATCGAACCTCCCGCATCTCCTTTCTTAAAGTAACAGAAAAGAGTGAAAGCCAGACAAGTTTAGCAAAATGCAACAAATAATTTATCTGCATAAAATATAATGTGAAACTTTATGAAGAAACTACTGTAATGTAAATTAAATCCCAAATAATTCTAAAATTTCTATCTCAAATCTAAAAGGATGGATTATTTCCAATTAATTCCAGTGCTGTAACGAATGAATTCCAACTCTTGAATGTGCTGAAGTACCAACAGCCTGGAATAGTGTTGATGTATAAACAGTCTTGATCACAGTGATATAATCCAAACTGTCACTAAATAAATTCACAATAACCCCCAAAAAGTTATTTAGTTTGAATGTATTACTGAGCACTTTGTAATTTCAATGTATAATTTATATAGATAGATCCTGCTACATAATAACTGAAATAAAACTAAGGGACTGATTCCACTCGAGATGTTAAGATAGGAATAAATAATATTTATGTAACCAACTTTCATTTCAAAATCTAAGACACAAAAAGAGGGCAAGGATATTCTGAAATGATGTGTAAAAAGCATTATGAAATTTCGACCTTGCAGCCAAACTTATTTTCTTTTGCCAAAACTTATAGATTAACACTCGTACATCAGTTGATAATGTTTTGAAAGCAAGCAAATCTAGCATCAATGCAATAATAAATGCTGGGTTCAAATTAAACACTACACTCAGCAATACTTGTCAAGTTTATAACACACCCTTTCACAATGCATTATAAAGAGGGTTATAGAAGTTTAATGTGATACACAAAACTGGTACAATAATCAGTGGCCCAAAAGACCAAGAGGCCTTTCTTCCTTACACAAGACTGGTAAAATAATTATTTATCCAAAGTGACTTTCTTTTAACTTCAAGTAAAGAATATTGCCAGTCTTTCTTTCTTAAACAAGACTGGCACAATAATTATTTACCCAAAGGGACTTTCTTTTTTACCTAAAGTAGAGAATGTTGCCTGTCTCATGCTGAAACCTAAGAAACAGCTCAAGTTGTTCTGTGGTCTTGATCGGAACAGCTCCTCCCTGATTCAGTTTCTCAACTAGACTGTGTGGAATGACCTGACAAGAATTAATAAAAATAGTTTTGCTCAGGCTAAATTTTGTCATTAGAGAAATTCCCCATGTGATTTTATTATCTTTTGCAAGACAGGATCACTTTATCTTTCATGATGACTTATTATTGTTAGTTTTAATTACATTCAACACATTTTATTTGTCTCTTTCTCACTCTGTCTCTCTCCATGTGACAATATCACAATTAACATAAGAACTGTAAGGATGATAACATACAAAATTATAACAAGAGGCTCAACATGGTCTTAGATCACTCATGTAGCTGAATCTGTTCAAGAACCAAATACATGATGTTCAACAAATATGACTAAAATTTTAAGAAATGTTCAAAACATATGACTAAAATTTTTAGAAATCATATAGTGAAAACCTCATCTTCATACAACCATCCAAGTGGAGTAGCGACAACAACGTTTTCTAGATGGCTGCTAAAACAGTCATACTGGGCATCATGTCAGCATTCCTTATATTTAGAACCAACTAAACATCATATGAAGTTATTTAGTGAAAACCTCATGTTGATAGGACTCTGCATGTAGGATATCTTGCTTGCTTATCATGCACACAAACAGTAGACATCATATACTTAAATTGGTAGAAAGATTACAGTATTTGGTAGAATATAATTTTCCCTTTCTTGTACCTTGATGCCAGAGGCTTTAAGCTTCATGAGTGCTTCTTCCAAGGGAAGCCAATTAGCAGGTAATTCCTCTCCCCAATATGGCTGCCCTGAGGCCAGTTGCAAAATCTGTTTTTTCAAGGTCTCTAACTGGGGGTCAAGCTGGGAATTGTCAATAGCAAGAAAACTCACAAGGTGTTGTAAGCTTGGTTTATCCTTCAAAATGTGGCAAATCTGCTGAAAATACCTGTTGACAACCTTTTCACGCATATCCTAAAAGAGACAGAATGTATAATATGGAAAAAACACCTGCTGATATAGTAAATAGCATGTCAAGGTTGCAAGATACATGAAATGAATCAGATCTGAGACTGGGATATGAATATACAATTGGTATTGACAATATAATTTTCTGAGGTTTAACAAACAAACAATACCCCTCTGTGTGTAGAAAGCATGCTACTTGTGTATGGATTACAATACCCCTCTGTGTAGAAAGCATGCTACTTGTGTATGGATTACAATACCCCTCTGTGTAGAAAGCATGCTACTTGGCATATGGATTACAATACCCCTCTGTGTGTAGAAAGCATACTACTTGTGTATGAATTACAATACCCCTCTGTGTAGAAAGCATGCTACTTGGCATATGGATTACAATACCCGTGTGTAGAAAGCATGACACGTGGCATATAGATTACAATACCCCTGTGTGTAGAAAGCATGATACGTGGCATATGGATTACAATACCCCTGTGTGTAGAAAGCATGATACGTGGCATATGGATTACAATACCCCTGTGTGCAGCATGGCATATGGATTACAATACCCCTGTGTGTAGAAAGCATGATACGTGGCATATGGATTACAATACCCCTCTGTATCCAGAATTTCATCAATATTTACAAAATTCAAGGACTTTTTACAGTTGGGGAAAAATATATCGTTTCTCCCAACTTTTCCCACTAGTGGGAACCGTGCATACGGACCGCTACAGACAACACATCAAGCCATGGTGACAATGTATACAAAAACTAAGTGTGCTACTGCATACTGACCTCTACAGGCAACACATCAAGCCATGATGACAATGTATACAAAAACTAGGTATGCTACTGCATACTGACCTCTACAGACAACACATCAAGCCACTCTGACAAAGTATGTAACCTAAGGATAATGTTGCATACTGACTTCTACAGCAACACATCAAGCCATGATGACAAAGTATGTAACCTAATGATAATGTTGCATACTGACCTCTACAGGCAACACATCAAGCCACTCTGACAAAGTATGTAACCTAATGATAATGTTGCATACTGACCTCTGCAGGAAACATATCAAGCCATGCTGACAATGTATGTAACCTAAGGATAATGTTGCATACCTACCTCTACAGGCAACACATCAAGACATGCTGACAAAGTATGTAACCTAAGGAAAATGTTGGATACTGACCTCTACACGCAACACATCAAGCCATGATGACAATGTATGTAGCCTAAGGATAATGTTGCATACTGACCTCTACAGGAAACACATCAAGCCACTCTGACAAAGTATGTAACCTAAGGATAATGTTGCATACTGACCTCTACAGCAACACATCAAGCCATGATGATAATGTATGTAACCTAAGGATAATGTTGCATACTGACCTCTACAGGCAACACATCTAGCCATGCTGACAAAGTATGTAACCTAAGGATAATGTTGCATACTGACCTCTACAGGCAACACATCTAGCCATGCTGACAACGTATGTAACCTAAGGATAATGTTGCATACTGACCTCTACAGGCAACACATCTAGCCATGCTGACAAAGTATGTAACCTAAGGATAATGTTGCATACTGACCTCTACAGGCAATACATCTAACCATGCTGACATGTATGTAACCTAAGGATAATGTTGCATACTGACCTCTACAGGCAACACATCTAGCCATGCTGACAAAGTATGTAACCTAAGGATAATGTTGCATACTGACCTCTACAGACAACACATCAAGCCATGATGACAATGTATGTAACCTAAGGATAATGTTGCATACTGACCTCTACAGGCAACACATCAAGCCATGCTGACAAAGTATGTAACCTAAGGATAATGTTGCATACTGACCTCTACAGGAAACATATCAAGCCATGCTGACAATGTACGTAACCTAAGGATAATGTTGCATACTGACCTCTACAGACAACACATCAAGCCATGATGACAATGTATCCAAACACTAAGTATGCCATTGCATACTGACATTTACAGGCAACACATCAAGCCATGCTGGCAATGTATGTAACCTAAGGATAATGTTGCATATTGACTTCTACAGAAAACACATCAAGCCATGGTGATAAAGTATGTAAACTAAGGATTCTGCTGCATGTTAAATAAATGAATATACCTGTTGTATTTTATCCACATGTGTACCAACAAGAATCACAGGTGCAGTCACTGGGATGCCAACTTCTAAGGATGACACTGGGGTACTAGCTCCATGGGATTGCAGTAGAGTGTTAGCAGCTGGGGATGCCACTGCATTATCAGATTTAGAATCTGTACCAGGTGCAGAGGACTGTGCACAGCAATGTACTGAATTGAGCCAAACTTCAACCAGGTCTGAAAGTGAGCAAAGACAAATTTAATTATATTTTACATTCAGTTACTCTGCAAGTATGACTCCAAGCCACAAGGTAACATTAGAAAGGATCAGGGATCTTTCTTTAGTTGCATTTCAGTTAATAGTGGATTCACATCAAAGGCTTTGTTGTCTGAATGCATTATATTAAACTTAATCTGATTTAACTACTTCCTTAATATTTAATGATGCACTCTGCTTGTCAACTGTTTAAGCTTGAATTGTATAAAATGAAGTGGATAAATAATCTGAAACCAAATCTTTCTCGGGTTATGTTCCTTTGATAATCTCTGGTCTTGAAGCAATTAGCAATTTTTTCATTACTGGTACATATAATAATCATTAAATTTCTAGAATACTGAATAATGTAAGCTACAATCTTACTATCGGTTAACTGGAATGGATTAACATTATCTTGAACTTGACACAGACTGTTTTTTTATGTTTCCTAGAAATGGATTAATATTACCACGAAAATGACATTACCTTGGACTTGACACAATTTTACTCCCTCTATATCAAAGAAGCATTCATCATCTTTCACAAAATCTGTGATGTGCTTACTAAGATCTGTGACCAAGAGGTATATAGCACGCCATGTGAGAAAGGTCTGGTGTGTAGTGTAGAATACATATTGGCCTGCAAAGTCCCACATGGCCAATGCTGCATAGTCTACTAAACTCTTCTCCAGCTTGTCTGCCTTCTCAACAACCAACTGAAGGAATTCCATTGTTGCATCAACTTTATTGGCTACATGTCTTTCACCCTCCTGAATGGTAACACCACTTGAATCCTTAGCTGGAGGACTCTGATCCACCTTGAATGAAGAGGATTCTCCTGGTTGATGCTTGGTATTATCAGCATCTTGCTCCAAGTATGACTCGGAAATGCTAGCTGATGTATCATCATCATCACTGTCACTATAATGGAGTGGACCACACAAATCTTCAATGGTATCCCTTTGATAGATAACCTCTGTTTGACCTCTCTGTTCATTGCGGACTTCAGGCCTTTCAGTTTGATGGGTCAGGAGCTTCACGAGACGTTGAACTCGAAACAACTGTTCTGAACCTTTCAGAAAAACAGAAAGATAGATTAACACATATCCAGTCATTTTTGTAAACATTGATATTGGTACATTAGGAAGAATTATGCATTAGTACTCATGTACCTCTGGACAGGCAGAATCATAACACGCTTGTTTTGTTTCTTCATAAAGCTTTGGGATATGTACACTACAGGAAGATTTATGCATCATAACCCATGCACTTTCAACAGGAAGAACCAAATAACTCCTGTCTTTGTATAACTTGGCGATTTCTACATGACAGGATGAATTATGCATCACTACTCATACACTTTGCACAGAACAAACATACAACTCCTGTCATTTCTTTGTAAAACATGGTGATTTTTACACTATACAAATTATTTATCGTCATTACTCATGCACTTCTGGACAGGTAGAATCAGAAAACTCCTGTCTTATCTTTGTAAAACAAGGCGACTAGAAGGGGATTTATGAATCATTACACATGGACCTCGACAGGCAGAATTATAAAATTCCCCGTAGGTTCTTTATAAAACTTATGAATTTGAACAATATATGAGGAATTGTGTATCATTAGACATGTACTTTGGACATGCATAATTATAAAACTCCTGTCTTTCTGTGCAAAGCTAATGTTTTGTACACTGGGTGAGGAATTATGCATTATTACGGATACACTTATGGACAGGCAGAATCACTAAACTCCGGTATTTTGTTTGTAAATCTCAGAGATAATGATGGCCTACCTTCATGCTGTGCTATCCATTCCCCAGTGTCCAGAGCGATTTTGCAACAGTGTTTATATACATCGATTCCCTCTGTACTTGTTCTCTTGGATATATCAACCTGCTGTCCAAGGAGGCGCTTTGTTAGTGTTGTCTTTCCGACCCCATAGTGACCAACCACCATGACTCGGATGTTATAAACCTTCTCCTTTCCATCTTGCAGAGCTTCTTTGTATAGCTGACGAGATTTATCATCCATACGAAGGATCTCCACAGGAATGACAGAGCCTGAAATCAAATAATTTCAAAAACTAATGTAAGACAAATTTTACAAAAAAAATTTTTAACAAAGAGACAAACTGATATTTAAAAGGAAAGTATCACATGTGTGCCATTTTATCTTTTGCCAAACTTTTAAAAATTAAAACACCTGAAAATGAAAGGTTCAAATTCATTAAATAAAATGTTAAATCATTTTGTAATGATGTTATGTATATTTAATTTGTATTGTATGTTGACTTTTCTCCTTGATTATATGTTATGCATATCTCTATTGTGTGAGTGACCTTGGTCAGCAATAGAGTTCATAGCCTTCCTGACTAATAGTATGTTGTAAACAAAAGTTACATAGTTAATACATCTCTATGGTCCTAAATTATATATTAAGATCATTAATACTAGAGGTAAACAAGTTTACATGTATCAGTGTTCTGGACATCACTTGAGTTTGTTGACAACTTTGAGAATGTTCTAGAAATGAACTGTTGACCCTCATCCTTGTCCTAGTATTGTTATAGGTTTTTATATAAGATAATTATAGAAGCAAAGACAAGTAATCATTCCTATTTTAACATCAATATTTGGAGGATGAGTCAGTTTTAGTTAATATTTCAGAGAATTTATTTTATTTTATTCACTAGAATTACAAAAGTGCTCAATAGTTTTGGAGTTAATCACTATTTTTGGGAAAACTGAATCATTATAATGACATTTAGGATAGTATTAGTGTGATACATCAAAATTGTCAGTACATCAGCACTTTCTTTGTTATTGACACATAAACACATTCAGAACAGGAATTCATCTGGAACACAAGTGAAGTCAATTCAAAACTCAATGCATTGGAATCTGTGAAAGAACTTTTAGGATTCCTTGGGATTTAATTTACATTACTGTAAGTTCTTTTGAAATGTTCTTTTTGTGTTCTAGGAACAAGTAATCACAAAAATCTAAGAATTTCTTAAAATGGGGACCTATAACGAAATGCGCATACTCCAAATTTATTAGAGTATTTACTGTAACTTTGTAACAAATTTTGCTTTTTTCATTGGTAGTTCATCTAACCTGGCATTAGACATCACTTATGAATTCTTGCCTGCATATGGTGAAAAACTAAAAATTCTACACTCTTTAGCTTCTGCCGTTTAATTGTACATGTAATATGCACACCAGCACTGATTATGCGTAGGTTTGCCTGTTGTTGTAGGGTTTAATGCCATTTTTTCAGAACAGGATGGGCTACACATGGTGGCCAGTATTAACAGTGGAGGAAGAACCTGGTAAAATCCCGGAAAGAACCACCAACCCACTTGAAGCTACTAGCTTTCTCACATACCCACACTGGCCAAATCTGAGGCTCAAGCCCACATAGACAGAGGTGAGATGACAGTGATCCGTAATGGTGAGTGCTTTAGACCACTCGGGGCCCCTGGTTTTCCTCTATAAATAATTATCACAATTTCAAGTATTATTTTGTATTAAACTATATCTACATAATTTATGATGAACAGTGGTATTGCAATTCAGTAGCATGCTACAAGTGGATTCGCAAATTAACAGGGTAAAATTATTGCAATTCAAGAAGTAACCCTACTTTTTAGTTTTTGTTTAGATTCTTACTTTTTCAGTTTATCTTAACAGTGAAATAAAAATTATATACTGCACAGTGTACTTTTAAATGTGCAACTTTGAACTAAGTTTGCAAGAGTTCTAATGCATCACTGCTTTCCAAGTGCACAATGTCAAAACACTTTTGCACAATTGTTTTGAGATTTGCACACTGATAGCATTTCTGCAAAATTTTCTTGAGCAGTGCGGATTGTCAAATGATGAGGAGGATGAAGGGCTTTCAACTTTCAATTAATAACATGGTGACTTCAGAACAAAAACTTGAGAATAATGCCAAACTTCATGTTAAAACCAAGAAGAAAGATGATTCTTGATTGGTAATTCTGCATGCATCTAATGTGTGTGGTATTCAAGCAAAGTAGGATATTATTCTGTATGTGTGTTGTGATGCAGGAGTGAGACTGTTGTGATGCTGGAGTGAGACTGTTGTGATGCAAGATTGAGACTGCTGTGATGCAGGAGTGACACTGTTGTGATGTTGGAGTGAGACTGTTGTGATGCAAGATTGAGACTGCTGTGACGCAGGAGTGGGATGGATGTGATGAAGGCATTAGACTGTTGTGATGCAGAGAGAGACTGCTGTGAAGTGAGAGTCAAGCTGATGTTATGCAGGAATCAGATTTATGTGATGTAGGAGTCAGACTGTTGTAATGATTGAATTAGACTGCTGTGATGCAGGAGTCAGAATGTTGTAATGATTGAATTAGACTGCTGTGATACAGGAGTCAGACTGTTGTAATGATTGAATTAGACTGCTGTGATGCAGGAGTCAGACTGCTGTAATGATTGAATTAGACTGCTATGATGCAGGAATCCGATGCTATGATGCAAAATGTTATCCTTGACTAGATGGTTTCCCTCACAAATCTAAACATGACCACATAATTGTCCTTCAAACTCCATATCCCTATAATTATACTATCTATAAGCGATACATTTATGTCATAATGGAACAGGGTGTCTCTTCTAAAAAAAAGAATTGAAAGGAATTTTTTAAAATAAAAAACAAGGAAAAGTACAGCCATATTCAGATCCAAACTAAAGAACAATACGGGAAAAACGGAACACTTGGTAGATATACTCAAATCGTGACCAGGCATTTTTTCCAGTGATCCTGTTAAGTCTGAATATTTTTATTAATTTCATAATTTCCGTCTTTGTCGGACCTGCTTTTCTGATGACCTGTATTGCAACACATCTTGAGGCAGGCAAATTCTCTCTGGGTGATTCTTGCCTTGTGCCAGTAAATACATACTTGAATAAACTCTTAGCATCTAGAACATTAGTAATCCGATACTACTGATGCTAAGATTTAGCTAAGTAGAACAAACTTTTGATCAAAAGGATCAGGCCTAAGCCTAGCGGTCAGCATATTGCCTACTAAATTTGCAGATTTCCAGTGATAGTTTACAACACTAGCCTCTCACTATGGCTCAACTTCCTCTTGTATCGGTGCTCTTTTTTAAAATCATTTCAGATGCTTTAAGGATTAAGAAGCACATTATCTTCAATTATAGGAGCCAATAAGAAATTCAAAGGTCCAGTGGACTACTGTTGCTTACATATTACCAGTCAGCAGCTAAACAGAATCAGTCAAAGACCTCAGACCAGCGTAAGGTTCAGGTCCTGTGGGAGTTGAAATCCTCCTGCTCAGGCACAGATTCCCTTTAAGATTTTGGACATTCAAGTCTACATTTTACCTCTACTTTAGGGAATAACTACAGGTGATTTTGCTGAAGATTTAATATTTTCTTCCTTACATTTTCTATCAATAATCATCAACCCTATGCTCTTCACTGGTGCACACTCCAATCAAAATCAAATTTCTCTCATCTAATCAAATCTTAAAACAACCACATACCTTGAAATATGAACAAGCCAAATGTGTAAATTCCTAAATGACTGATGCTTAAATATGTTATGAATGGTTACATTGCCACTTTAATTTTATCTACTGTTCTATAAGGCAGCCACAGTTGTGGGGTAGATAATATGTCATACACACAACCAGCGTATGTAGCTGTGCTATAAAGCACCAAATAAAATGAAATCTAATGGTCTATATATACTGGTCTTATGTCAGAATCAGAATTTTGTACATCAGTATATATTGTCTAATGTACATACTCTAGGAAAACCTCACAATACTCAATTTATTACTACACTTGTTACAATGCATGTAGTTACCGTTACCTTGGTTATCAACAACAGAGTCCACTGGGACCTGTACAACTGGAGGCACCTCTCTTTCTACGCTTGACTGCCCTTGATCTACCTAGATGACAAAAGAGAGATCAATTAGCTGACATGCACTTACAAAGAACCATAAATAACATTGCTACATTATGGTGTATAGTCATGCCTTGGCCAATCTCTCCATTTACACTGTGCCCTAATCCAATGGGCGGTAACATTGGCCAAGCTGGTAGATGACACTTTAGCTTGAGACAGAAACCAGGAGCCAAGGCATACAATAGGAGACAGCAGACCAACCCTACTGCTGCCTGCTGAACTCTTGTGTTGTCTTGTCTCTAAGGAAACTGTGCAAGTTCCCATCCTATTGCCGAGTGCAGATGGAACAGAAAATCTGGACAAGATTATGCCCAGGGAAACTCCTCAGCCTGGAGAGAATTGTCTCATCTGCACTGTCAAAAAGGCTTGAGACAGCTCTGGGTGAACATAGCAGTCAATTTTGTCCAAGCCTCCTCCTCCATCACCTAACCTGACTGGTCGGAAGGAGTCAGAAACCCTAATGGAAAGGAAAGGACCACTGCCACTGGTTCCTCTGGGAACTCAACTGAGTCCACTATGATGGTGATGAAATCATCGTCCTTAACCCTCACCAAAGGCAAGAGGGGTTCCATTGTCCCTGTCTAAATGGGGTTGTTCTCAACTTGAAGATGCTCATTGGGGTCATGAGACTAACCTAACTAGTGGGCCTCCTAGGCTAGTGGTATAACTGAACCCTTAATTGATGATCTATGCAGCAAGTTGTTCATCCTTCCTTCTTTCTGACTCCAGCCAGAGCTGACAGAGTAAGTCTGTAGCCAAGTGCCACATCTACTTAGCCTTAAAACTAAGTGTTACCTCTAGGGGCTTAAAAATTGTGTAAAACAGAAGAAAAAAAAAAACGAGCATTCAAGTTTTCCAAATGTAAAAATTTAAATAAAACACAAAATCAAATAAAGGCCAAGAATAAAAAAAATGTACAGCATATGAATCCTTGGACTGTAATTCTAATTCTACTTGAATTATCAATTTCTCACTAATCTGAAATCTGTTCCAAGGTATTCCGATTCTAGAATGCTTATGTGTTGCCATGACAGCACAACAAAATTTAACACAATTATTGTTTTTCCTTCAATGAAATCTTGTAATAAAGAATATCACTTAATACTGGACAGTTTCACTTAGTCAAATGTAATTCACTAAATATTCAACTCCTTCAATATAATCACATAATCCCACAGTACTGATTGTTTAAATCAATGGCTGGGATTGATCACAATTAGCAGTTTAGAAAAGCTTTTGTTGTGACCAGTGTCCTCTCATCCATGAAATCTGAAGGTTTCAGAAATCAGAGATAGATATCCTCTGATCAAAGAGAAAGAAGCTGGTCAGTTGTGGAACATGAGCCAATAGGGCTGCGACAAATTAGTGACACCTAGCCGTCAAACCTCATCACCTTTCCTTAAATGCATTTTGAGTGTATGGTCATCTATATTACAAGATTATCTCCATAACTGCATCATCAACTTCTTTCTATTCACTGCATGCAGGAAAATAGCCGTGCATGAAAGCATACTTGTTATGGATATGGATGGGAGATCAGTAATTCATCTGTTTGGGCAGCATTAAGATCACTAAGACTTGTTTATGTATATATATCACCAGTTACCCATTATTTGTCACCTAAAGTAACACCCAGTTGAGTGCTAGAGTTGATGGCCCAATCAGTCAGGTCTGGGAATAGCTAGAGCATTGATGGCCCATACAGCCAGGTATGAGAACAGCTAGAGCATTAATGGCCCATGCAATCAGGTCTGGTAACAGCTAGAGCATTGATGGCCCGTGCAGTCAGGCCTGGTAACAGCTAGAGCATTGATGGCCCATGCAGTCAGGTCTGATAACAGCTAGACCATTAATGGCTCAGTCAGGTCTGGGAACAGCTATAGTATTGATGGCCCGTCAGGTCTGGTAACAGCTAGACCATTAATGGCCCATGAAGTCAGGTCTGGGAACAGCTAGAGCATTGATTGCCCATGCAATCAGGTCTGGGAACAGCAAGAAACAGGTGGGCAGTTTATTTTTCCACTTGTTGCAAATAAATCCACCATCAGTCATCTTAGACCACACTGTGTGAAGCAGTTGGCCTCTCATTTAAACACAGCTGCCTTCCAGAGACTGTATAATTAGTTTTAAATCTTAAAGGTTAACTATCTGAACATTAAAGTCTGTAAGAAGCTGATTTATTTTGTCATACAGTTATGGTCCCTTATCCCTGCCAACTCTGATCATTAATCCAAGCAGTCACATTCTGTTTCATAGCCATTAATCCAAGCAGACACATTCTGTTTCATAGCCGTTAATAAATGCAGTCACATTCTGTTCCATAACCATTAATCCCAGCAGTCACATTCTGTTTCATAGCCATTAATCCCAACAGTCACATTCTGTTCCATAGCCATTAATCCAAGCAGTCACATTCTGTTTCATAGCCATTAATCCAAGCAGTCACATTCTGTTCCATAGCCATTAATCCAAGCAGTCACATTCTGTTTCATAGCCATTAATACAAGCAGTCACATTCTGTTTCATAGCCATTAATACAAGCAGTCACATTCTGTTTCATAGCCATTAATCCAAGCAGTCACATTCTGTTTCATAGCCATTAATCCAAGCAGACACATTCTGTTTCATAGCCGTTAATCCAAGCCGTCACATTCTGTTTCATCGCCATTAATCCCGGCAGTCGCATTCTGTTCCATAGCCATTAATCCAAGCAGTCACATTCTGCTTCATAGCCATTAATCCAAGCAGTCACATTCTGTTCCATAGCCATTAAACCAAGCATTCACATTCTGTTCCACAGCCATTAATCCAAGAAGTCACTTTCTGTTTCATAGCCATTAATCCAAAGTCATATTCTGTTTCATAGCCATTAATCCCGGCAGTCACATTCTGTTCCATAGCCATTAATCCAAGCAGTCACATTCTGTTTCGTAGCCATTAACCCAAGAAGTCACATTCTGTTTGATAGCCATTAATCCAAGCAGTCACATTCTGTTACATAGCCATTAATCCAAACAGTCACATTCTGTTCCATAGCCATTAATCTGCAGTCACATTCTGTTTCATAGCCATTAATACAAACAGTCACAAGCAGTCACATTCTGTCTGATAGCCATTAATCCAAGCAGTCACATTCTGTTTCATAGCCATTAATTCCAGCAGTCACATTCTGTTCCATAGCCATTAATCCAAACAGTCACATTCTGTTCCACAGCCATTAATCTGCAGTCACATTCTGTTTCATAGCCATTAATACAAGCAGTCACATTCTGTTTCGTAGCCATTAATCCAAGCAGTCGCATTCTGTTTCATAGCCATTAATAAAAGCAATCACCAGAAGATACAATTCTCCCTACTTAATTTAGATTATAAAATTCTTAGCAAAATTTTAGCCAACAGAATAAAAGAGGCAATGGAAGAAATAATTAATCCCCAACAAACATGTGGTGGGAAAAAAGTGACATTTTAAATAACACACTTTCAATCAAAACCATTTTTGACTACATGGAGGAAGATAAAATAGGAGCTGCTTTCATTTTATTTTACCAGGAAAAGCCTTCAATAGGATAGAAATAAATTACATTATAAACATTGTAAAAAAATTTGATTTTGGCAAAGGTTTTATCAATTGGATTTTGACACTTTATAAAGGCGTAAGCTCCCACGTCCAAACAAATGGTGCTAAAACGAAGTCTTTTAAAATATCAAGGTCAGTCAAGCAAGGCTGCCCCATATCTATGTTGTTATATGTTCTAGGAATTGAAGCATTACAAAGAGCAATACAACAAGATGACCAAATAAAATGAATTAAGATACTTAACATGAATACAGAATGTAAAACTTTTCAACCCGTGGATGATTGCTCTCATATTACAACTACCAAATCATCATATTTTCATCTTATCAACTAATATACTAATTTTGGAAAAGCCTCTGACTCACAAATTAATGCAAATAAAACAGAAATCCTACTAATTGACAATTGGAAAAATAATTCACATGGACTAACCAATGAGCAAATAAGACACCAAGTAAAAAAAAAAGTGCTGAGAATAATTTTAGGAAAGGATAATAAAATATTTAATTTTGCACAAATTAAAAAGAAATTGGAACGTCATAAGGAAATGTGGACAGACAGAAATCTCAGTTTTACACACAAAATTAAAATACCTAAGTCATACCTTTACAATTCAATACGGTATGAACTTAATGTAATAGACTTTGAAAAAATATACCTGGAAAAATTGGAATCAATAATATTGAAATTTATTTGGAATAAGGTTTATAGAATATCTAAGGACACACTACAAAAACAAAAAATCAGAATTAGGGGGGCAAGGACTTTCCAACTTGATACAAAAACAACAGACTAATATAATGTACTGACTAAATAGTTTAACCCCTAAACCTACCTACTTTTGGCAAAAACTATATATTTACTGGTTAGGAAAATCACTTACTAATAAAATTGATATCCAAAAAATTAAAAATCTAAAAATATCAGTTAAACCCCCCAAATGTACATACAACATAACCTTGACAATTAAAAAAATTCAATCAAATAAAGATTTATGGCAAACTACTGATAAAAAGATGATAGAAAAACAAATAACAGGCACAACTAATTACAAACCCAAACATATTGAAACCAAAGTAACAAATGTAGATTGGCCAAGTATATGGAAACATTGCAAGGGGATCAAAGAGCCCAACAAACAAGCAAACATATATCTTTATTTACACAATGCATGGTGGACAGATGAAGAAGCCTACAATAGAAACACGATACCCCACTTATCTAAATGCTTTCTTTGCAAAACTGCAATTGACAGTAAAAATCACATAATACTAGATCGTACACACCCCACCAACCAAAGACAAAAATTAATAAATACAATTATTAGAAAACAAGGTAATTTCAATCCACTTCAGCTACCCTACACCAACCAAATTAATGACAAACAATTATACATCGAAACAATAAACTTTATATTTATGGCAATAAATGAGAGAAGGAATAAAAAAGGTTACTAAAACCCTATTAAAAAAATACATTAGAACAGTCTGGATAGCCTAAAGGCTAGATCAAAAACACCAGACTTACACCCTACACTAGGAAATTTAATTACAGAAAAACACATTAGAACAGTCTGGATAGCCTAAAGGCTAGTTTAAAAACACCAGACTTACACCCTACACTAGGAAATTTAATTATAGAAAAACACATTAGAACAGTCTGGATAGCCTAAAGGCTAGTTTAAAAACACCAGACTTACACCCTACACTAGGAAATTTAATTATAGAAAAACACATTAGAACAGTCTGGATAGCCTAAAGGCTAGTTCAAAAACACCAGACTTACACCCTACACTAGGAAATTTAATTATAGAAAAACACATTAGACCAGTCTGGACAGCCTAAAGGCTAGTTCAAAAACACCAGACTTACACCCTACACTAGGAAATTTAATTATAGAAAAACACATTAGAACAGTCTGGATAGCCTAAAGGCTAGTTCAAAAACACCAGACTTACACCCTACACTAGGACATTTAATTATAGAAAAACACATTAGAACAGTCTGGATAGCCTAAAGGCAAGTTTAAAAACACAAGACCTACAATCTCATTTTAGGATGTTTTCCATCACGTCCGCATGATAGAAGATTTCAATCCCTTTCTAGCTGTAAGCTAGAATACAGTTGTAGAACTAGGTGGCAATCATTAGACGAATCACATGTAACACATACTTCTTCCTTCAAGAAAAAGAGGATAAATACATCTGCAGATTTTTGGAATCCGCCGCTGTAGCCTCTCTTTAATACATGAATTACACATGTATTACAAAAATTTAAATCAACAACCATAAAAGAAAACAATCTGACAATTCTTTAAAAAAAATAAATAAAAAAAAACAGTTTTTTAATGGCGGGGTGTGGTGATGGGAATGTGAAAAGTGACACCTTAACAGGACACACACTGACCTCTCCATTAATAACCAAAAAGAAAATAACAAATACGGCTGAACTTTAGAATTTATTTCAAAATTTTTAACTGTAAAATATGAAGTCTTGTGTACTTCAAATGACTTAAATTTTATAATTCATATGAAAAAAGAAAAATCACGACGGGTCCGCACTGGAGATGTCAACCTTGACACCTAAACAGGACTCTAGCTGCGGGCCCCAAGTGATTTAATGCTAGATACATAGACATCAACAACTCATTATCAACAAAATTGTACAAAATTAGAAGATAGTGGCATAGTAAAATAGTGGGGATGTCATAACATGACATCTTAAAAGGACACACACTGACCCCTCCACAAACAACTCAAAAGAATAGCAAACATGACCTGATTATATAAATCACATAATATTTTAACCTAACACTTTTTAGAAAAATTTATCTTTGGCTATTAAGAATAAAAAACAAAAAATGTTAATGTTGAAAAAATATGATGGAGATTTCAAGCAGAAAGTTTCAAATAAATATTCTGTTCTTGGACTTTCCACCATAGTATAAACATTCAAAATTTCAACTCAAAATTTTAAATTAAAGTCACTGAATATGTCATTGAATTGAAGACAATAGTCTGGTGTAAAACCACCTGCACCCCTGTGCATTCAGATGCACACCATCTAGGTCCATGTAAACACCATGGAATCCATCCGTCCTACAAAATCTAATTCGGCTACTGGCCGACAAAACTCGACATAACTCCAATTCACTTGGTGGACCCTCCATCCATACTGAGAATGGGTCATCCCTCATGGATGGAACCCAGGCAATAATGCTCCAATTAAAACAAACTGGACACCACGATCCAAAAACTGTCAACTCAATTGCAATAATTGATTCACCACTATGTTGGGCTCAAGGGCCCCTATGTCATTTTCACCCAGTTTGATAAAAATAATATCCAGCAACGGATCCAAAGTTGTTGGCCATGAAATAAAGCTCACCACTCTTGCCCCCGGGCATCCGTCCATGGTGACCAAAATATTACTTGGCTGGCAACATAACAGAAACAGATTTCAATACCGATTCAATCGGTCAATGAAACTTTGTCCAATAACATGAACATACATTCTCTTTGTAATGAACACAACTGAATGTCCAAAATACGACCGGATTTAAACCCACCAATAAAAAGCAAGGATACATCTCATTATCGTTTATGCACCAAGGCACAATATGATAGAAAATTTTATAACAACTGAACAACCAATTTAACATATTTACGTGCTACAGCACAATCAAGTAAAGCTGAAAAGGTCTGAAATTTTCCAGTGTAATGGAAAATTCCAAATCCAAATGGACAAAATAATATGCTAAGGCATATACAAGTAAAACTTAATTAAGATAGAGTTATTCCTATATAAATATAGAAAAAGTATCCTACCCCCCTTTTCTATGCTAAGGCATAATTTATTATATATATGCACAACATACACTCACCAAACAGAAAAACTGCTTTTAGACAGTTATTCTTCTTGGGAAGTTTTAGACAGTATATAAACAACTCTTAGATTTGACCTAGCTATGCTGTCTGAAAAATAATGCATGCATAGATTACACAAACAAAAGAAGAAAGAAAAACACATACTCCGACAAAATGACTCTAGCAAAGTCACTTTTAAATTAATATAGGGAGAGGTAAGGAAAACTATTCCAGGGCTGTAACTAGCCTTTGGAGTAATTGTACAACCCTAAATCTGAAGCAACAATGGTAGAAATCAAGCCCACTGTCAGCACGGACAAAGGGAAGAAAGTATGCCAATGTCTGCTTCTTTTTGGGATAAATAAAAAAACTCTAATAATCTGATGGATAAAAAAGAAATCAACCCTGCAACATTTTATATCACATTACTGTTTTTAAACAATAACACCTACAGACCTCTAAGGGTGACAGGGGAAACCCACACCAAAACACACTTTTAGAGATTAACAGGGTGTCACTTCAAAGTTCTAACCAGCTCTATATGCTGGGATGGAGCTTAGGAGTGTCAACAGAGCAAGGATAAAACTCAATCCAAATGTAGTCACATGAGATAAAAAGAGGGTTCTGTCTTTACAAGTCAAAGGATTAAAGTCAAACATTCTCAAGAGGCTGTGGAGCTTTACTTGGCACTTATCAAGTTCATGTTTTGAATTTGTGGTTCCGTCAAAAGTATTGTGAAACTGAAAACAGAGTTATGCCTTTACAAACCATGAGCTTATCAAGCAACGTGTTCTGGCAGAAAACTTGGAAAATATCACTTGGCAATTAAATCTAACATATGGAAAAGAAAAAAAAATACAAAACTTGTAATGTATCAATCACTGTTTATAAAGCAAATCACAAATATTCAAATCAATACATCTTGCTAGCATCTGAATCAAAATAGAAGCAATATCTGGTTCATGATTTTTGTCTGTTGTCTAAAATGTTTGTTCAGGAAAAACAATAACCCAACATAAATGTTTCATTTTCTTCCATCTTGAGAATCTGCAATGCTATGATATATCCAGGAATATTGTTTGATATCTTAATGCTTAAAATTGTTACTATGACAACATTACAAATATTGAGTGGGTGGAAATCTGTATGTGGTCCATGATAAGGAGTACTTACAACTCCCTGTTCTTTGACAGCTGACGTCTTCTCAGTAACAGGCTGTTTTCTTTCATCACTCACCAGAACTTCAGGAACTCTGTGCTCTCCTACACAAAAACAGAACAAACTGTCAGCTTATTGATAGGGACAATTTAAATGGAGATATTAAAATATGAATAAACAAGTCTGCAGTCAAATTAGTTTGTGAAATATGAATATTTAAATTATGTTCCTTTCTAACGGAATATCAAGTCAAAGTTTCCTCATACACGTAATAATTGTGGAGTACCACAGGGCTCTATCCTTGGACCTCTGTTATTCATTCTATTTATCAATGGTTTACCTCTTAAGATTGGAATTTCAATTTCATCCACTGACTTCTAAGCAAATGATACTACACTGTCTTGGATGGGTAAAACCAAAATGATACTTCAAAATAACTTACAAAATGCTCTCAACAGACTTCAAGTATGGTGCAAGGAAAACAGTATGATAATAAATACAGAAAATAACGAAAGCTTTACTAGTTACAACACAACAAAAATGAGCAAGGCAAGAAAGGGACAAACTCCAGGTTCTATTTGACAGTGTGAGCCTTAATATGACCTCTCAAGACAGAATTCTTGGTGTATTCATAGATAACAATCTTACTTGGTCTATTCACATGTTCAAAAAAGGTTAATTCTTATCTTTGGCTACTGTGGAAAATAAAAAAAAAACATACATTCCACTTAGTATAGGGCCATCTTTTATAAAAGTTATATTCAGCCATATCTAGACTACTGTAATGTAATTTGGGGTAATACCTCTAATTCAAACATAACAACACTCTTATGACTCCAAAAGAGGGCTTGCCATTTAATTCTAGATCAACGTATAGATAATTTTCAGGATGCAGTGAATAATATAAAGGTAACTTTAACAATACATGAAAAAATATTTCTTAGAAAGGCCAAATTGATGTATAAAGTATCTAGAAAAGCAATTCCTGTCTATCTAAGCAATATCTTTCACCAAAGTGATGCTGATGGTACTCCAAATTTAAGGTCCATAAGAAGTAAAAATTACAGTATACCAAGGCCAAAGAAGGAATTGTTTAAAAAAAGTTTTCAATATACTGGTCCACCGGTATGAAACAACATTCCCAGTGACATAAGGCAGGCTCCTAGCATTTCTTCTTTTCCTAATCAATGTCTTAAATGGATGAAATCTTTAGAAAATTGAACAGTTCTAGTACAAAAATTACCGCCTGCTTTTCTGTAATTTTACATCATTTTCATAGTTGAAATTTTCAATGCAGGATGATATTATGTTTTCACAGATCCCTGTGCATGTGTTCCAAGCCTGATAATTGGTATTTTAAAATTCCTTAATTATTTAGTGTCAAGCCAGATTCTTCACATCAAGTTGTATATGCTGTGCATATTGTACATAATTATTACTGCGTTTGTATGGGAAAATATAAACTTGTTTTGTCGGATGGATATAATGCACTCCCAAGGTCATGCAGTACTTACATCTGAAAATCTTGTTCATATTTTCCTATAAAAATGCAGTAACCTATAAATATTGTATAGAATTTCCAGAATAATTTTCCTAATTGCAAAGTCAGTCACGTGATCGGAGTATTCTAATAATTATGTCCATCTGTATATCAACAATTCGCTTTATGTGGCTTAATCAATTTTGGGAGGCTCTTTAAAACAAATTCCACACTTCTTTTATATCATTCGAAACTTGAAAGTGATTTTCAGTTTTCTCTGTCATCATTTATATGTTTATTTTGACGAAGTCTGAAATTGGGCAACATGCAGGTATAGAATTATCCCCTCCATACCTATGACACTAAGATCAGGAATTTATATATATATGCACATGACACTAGAATCAAGCGATATGCTATGCATATGAATACCTCTTCAATGCACATGATATCAGGATTGGGCAACTGGGTAGGCACATAAACACCCCACTCTCTACATGTACCATGATGATTGGACAACAGGTTTGGCATTATACATATCCTGTATATACACATGATACTAAAATATGAAACATACTAGGAATATCAATATCTATGCCTGCATATGACACTAAGACTGGACAACAGGTAAGCATATATACACTCCATCCTATATATGAATCTAGAGTGCTATGAATATAAATATGCTATGCCAGCACAGGACATTAGGACTGGGCAACAGGTAGGCATATAAACACTCCCTCACCTACATGCATGACACTAGGATGATATATATATATATATATATATATATATATATATATATATATATATATATATATATGCTCTGTCTGCACCATGACAGAAACACTGAGCAACAGGTTAGGCATATAAACACCCCCTCTCCTATAAGTTAATCTGACTGAGCATGATGCTGGACATGAAAGCTATACACATGCTACTGAAGGACATCACATTAATGCTGATATTCAATTACAGATGCAAATACAGTATGACTGTAATTAATTAATTAATTATACCAATTACATTGTATTTGAACCCAAGTCTGCTACATGTATCTGTGACTGGTTCCTCTGTTCATAGGATATATGTCACCTGCATATATACCTGGTGTAAAAGTGCAACATAGAGTCTGGGCTAATGGATATTTATTGGATATTAGTGTCGGTGCATTTTACTGTGGGAACATGACAAACATGATAAACATAAGATGCAGTGACTGACAATAAAAAAAGATAACTGTAGTTTTTGAATTCTCAATTTCATTCACTGTATATCTATGTAATCTGTTCTACATTTACCCCACTCCTGGAACCACACTGGTGGCCAAGTGGTCTAATGCTCTCACCTTTATAGATGACTCTCACATCTGCATGAATTGGTCTCAGTGTGAAAAAGCTTGTTGGTGGCATACCAGGTTATTCCTCCACCAAATATACTGGCCAGCAAGTATATACTATCATTACTGAAAAACAGTGTTAAAACCCACAAGCCAAACCAATCATGTCTTCCTCTAACCCGAACCCCCAGGTCCTGTACTAGGTTTCCTGGCTAATGGCTTATATGGAACAGATACCACTCACCATGCAGTTATGTTACAAAGCAGGTTAGCATGAGACAGAGGGTGATTAAAAGCCAAAGGGTGCATAAGAAAGCAAAAAGCAAGCATGTTGTAAATTGCATATAATTAGCATGGTGTTTATTTTTGATGCAGAAGTGCTTAAAAAAATGAATCTGATGCAAACAAAACCCAATTTATAGTATACATTGTGAGATTTGCTAATTCGTGTACAACCAATGATATATTTAACATAAAACACACGCTAACCTTTTAATAAAGCATAATGAATACATGTTTTAAATATCAACATGTGTATCATATTGGCAGACAAAAATCAAGTCACACTCTTTAGTTGTATCATATTGGCAGACAAAAATCAAGTCACTCTCTTTAGGAAAATATATACAGAAATATTGTGCAGCATTTCTTTCCAAAAAGTTTGTCCCAACCATGCACTGTAAAATAATTTCCAATGGTTGAGTAATAGATAACATATAACTCTCTGCAAAAAGTAAATTGTGGAGTTTACTACAAGAGCAAATGTGCTTCAGTTGCTTACACCAGTCTAGATTTGTATTAACAAAATAACTTGCTAAAATGTCAGGTTAGCCAAACCAAAATGGCAAGCCTATTTTAAGATAGCGGCAAGCATGCAATACAACTTTACCGCAAACTCAGACTTGAAACTGCAGCAAGCTTGCAGAAGCTTAATTTGTTCATTTTAAGCTTGCACAATCTTACTAATTACAAGCTTGCATAATCTTACTAATTACAAGCTTGCATAATCTTACTAATTACAAGCTTGCACAATCTTACTAATTACAAGCTTGCATAATCGTACTAATTACAAGCTTGCACAATCTTACTAATTACAACCTTGCATAATCTTACTAATTACAACCTTGCATAATCTTACTAATTACAAGCTTGTACAATCTTACTAATTACAAGCTTGCACAATCTTACTAATTACAAGCTTGCATAATCTTACTAATTACAAGGTTGCACAATCTTACTAATTACAAGCTTGCATAATCTTACTAATTCCAAGCTTGCACAATCTTACTAATTACAAGCTGGTACAATCTAACTAATTACAAGCTGCACAATCTTACTAATTACAAGCTTGCACAATCTTACTAATTACAAGCTTGCACAATCTTACTAATTACAAGCTTGCATAATCTTACTAATTACAACCTTATGCAAGCTTGCAAACAAAGCTGGCCTATCTAGATGTATCATAAGAACTGATATGGCATCAAATGAATTATTCTATACATGGTCACATACATCCCTATTCTAAATCTTGATGTCCACAAAATTATCAGTAATATCACATATTAAAATTAAAATGTCAATACATGGTGTACATTAATTAGCATGAGATCTTTCTGTCACAATGAAAGAAAGAATACAGTCATCAAATCATTTAATCAGAGAAAAATAAGAACATGTGAATGGGATGTGTGGGGAAACTCTCTACATTTTTGTTCTGTATTGCTTTTTAAATGTCTTTACTAATTCACTTACATATAGAAATCCATTTGGGGGAAGGATAGTGTCAAATGGTTAGGTTCTCTCTCTCTCTCATCTGTCAAAATCATCTCTCTCTCTCTCATCTGTCAAAATGATACACTATTAGCTGAAGAGCAAGAATGTTAGCCATTTGAATTACACTGAATCACCTCTTCTAAACAAAATCCTCTCAGTATAAAATTATGCATCCACCTCTACTTCTGGTATGATTCAGGTATCATCCATTGAAAATGATTACAGCCACATTGTACTATGTAACCAGGAACAATATTGACTATTTACCTCCTTGGCAAAAGACATTTCATTTTTAGTTCAACATTCAAAAATCACTTAACATGTCAAAGAAACATCTGTGTTATTCAAGATCATCCTTTAAGGAGATCATAAGTTTTAGCTTTGCCATCCATTTTGAAATGGTCAAGACAAATGTCAAATTAATGTCTGGTACTTTCGAGGTTTAAACACAAAAAATGCATTGAAACTTGATACTGTAAGGCATTTTGAAATATAATAACTGCCATCTTCTTTGGGAGTGAAAGAAATTAGATGTAAAATGGTTCAATCTGATATGTGAGAGGAATAAAATGATCACAAGAATAATGTAAATATGATTAACAAGCATGTGTAATTTTATAATCTCGTGACCCTATTGTCGATAAGTGACAGCACTGCACTGATTACGGTACTGCAGTTTGGCAACCACATCAGTAAATGATAATGATCTTTATAGTTGTCATCTCAAGGATTGTTAAAGATACATTATAAAGTCATTATTGGACGCATTTAAATTGTAAACGTGAAACTGCACTTCCGCCCCACCGTCGCGTAGCTTAATTAGCACGAGATCGTAAATGCAAAATACAACACACTCTTTAAGTTTACTCACCAACATGATAACTCCATGATTTCAAATTATTTTTGGTTCTAGAATCGGTTGCTGCATATATATTGGTTCTGCTTACAATGAAATTTCCCAAATTAATGAGCTACATTTAAGACGGTTCAATCTTGAAAATTCCACCTAATTTAAACACAAGACTACCATGGTCATTTTGTGTTTCTTATGCCTCAAATATTTTGTGTACATATCTACAAATTCGTAAACCAGTCTCCTGACTAAAAGAAGGGAAGTAACTGCCATTAGGCCTCGGTACTGAATCAAGTCTCTGTCACGGAAAAATCGCATTAAGTCTTGCATGCCTTTTATTACCTGAATTCTTTCTACAAAAAAAATCAAAATTCACAAAGATCAATTCTTTATTGAATGCTGGCAGAATGGGATGGATCTATACACAAATGTATGCATTTTAATTTTTATGTAGTGTCTAAATAACTGACAAAATTATTTTTTTTTTCTTTTGGCAGCAGACTGTCATTGAAACAGATATAGATCCATTCTTTCTAAAACTTAAGTAATCATTACAAAACTACAGAAAAACTAGTTGATGGTGCATACATTGTCGGTATAAGGCATTTACAAGCACATGAAAATTTTGTATGGGATGAGCTATTTACAAATTCCATATGGATTATTCACAAATTCCATATGGAATTTTAATTTTATTCCTTATGGACAACCTACATATCTCATGAACTAATTTGCATATTCCATGAGATTTTCCATACAGAGTACGTAAGGAATCCATAACATTTCCATATGGATACACTGAAATCCATAAGAGTGCTTCAGCAACAGAATAAAAATGTCCAAATGGATATTTCTGTAAAAGTACCTGTGGATTCCATATCCAATCCATGTGGAAAACTTCATATGGGTTCCCACATCTGTTGCACTTCTGTGGTGGATACAGCCTTTGTACCATTATTTTGTTAAAAATCGATACAAAAAGATGGCTGCCTTTATTTTCTGTAGCTCTGTCTTCTCAATCTCCAGTATTCTTATCCCATTTAGAACTGGGCCTAATGGGTGGGTGCCCATTCTGGCTTTGGTCACCTTTATGTTAAATTTTCTATCAAATCTCTCCACTATTGCTTGCAGAGGTATTTCTAGAGGTTTATCTGATAAATGTAGCTCGTTGGTCTGTTTTTTTTTATTTTTCTTAATGCTGGTGTCAGTTTCTTGATGTTTACTGTCTCTCTTCCAATGATTAATTCTCTGAATGGCTGGTTCCCTTTAGGTCTTAGTATCTAGCCTTGAAAGCACTTCCTCTTGAGGGATTGAGTTAGGCTTACAAAATCTTTATTCATTATTTGTAGTGATGTCATCACTGAGGCCATTCCCAGTCTTCTTTCCATTTCTTGTGTATCTTCCATGTAGGCACATTCAAGAAAGGATCCTTCCTCTGTCTCTACTTTCCTTGTCTTGAAATATTTTTCTAACTTTGATTTTTTGTGTGCAGCAGCCATTTTGATTTTCTTCTTTCAGCTTGTGAGCTCGTTCACTTTTCTTCTTTGGATTATTTTGGTTATATATTATTTGTAGTATTTTTTCTTCAAATATTCATCAGATTGTTGCAAAAACATTCCAAAAATGTAGTTGTTTTGCCTATGTAACAAGAATGAGTTTCAGAAGTGTAAGACTTTTAGGCTGTTTTTATATCTGTATTCATGTGTTCTTGTTTATAATAAGAATCACATGCCTTGCCTCTGTAACATGAATTATATTAAAAAATTATTTGCATAATGCTGGCATTAATAGAAATAAAGAAGTAGTTATACAATAAATAATTGTTATAATATAATTTCATTATACATAACAATTTATAACCAAGTTATTAAAAGTATTATGATAATGATTTTATCACTTTTTCATCCCTTATGTTTATTATATAAGTTTGAATAATATTTAATTCTTTTTAAATAATGGTACCAAGGGACATAACTCAAATTTCACGCTAGCATTTGTTTTTGAGGTTTGTTAGTGTTTTAGGGTTTAACGCCATTGTTCAGCACAAGATAGACAATACATGGTGGCCATTATCAATGGTAGTGGAAAAACCCAAGAAAGCCCCAGAAACAACCACTGACTCGCAAGAAGCTACTGACAAGCTTTCTCACATACCCACACTGGTTGAATGTGAGACTTGAACCATTGCTGACAGTGGTTTGTAATGACAAGTGCTTTAGATCACTTGGCCACTCATGGCCCTGGGTGGTTTGTAGAAACACATTTTGTATTTAAAAACTGGATACTGACACAGCAATTAAACAATTAAAAACTTTGAAATTTACATGACTATCTTTATTATTTTAACAATTAAAAATATAAATAAATACATTATACATAATAATATAAAGTAATCAAACTATTTATCTTTATTTCTTCATAAAGTTCTATCAATCAAAAGCAAATCTTGATTCCCTAAATTTCCATTTATGATTAACACAGCTAATATCCTAATATGAAAACACAGATCAGCATACATATGCTTTAGTAATGTTATCAATTGGCATTTTGATAAATCCTCCAAGTATTTTTCACAAGAACCACATTGACAAAAATAGCTCAGCAATATTATACGCAACCCCCACCCCACTTATATCCAATCTAACAGTAATATTCACAAAACTTTCACTGAAATTCAAGTTGACATCACAACATATATGGGCATTCTTATACGTGTAGTTTTGACATAACAAATATTGATGAATGGATGATAGGCAGAGTACAATACACAAAGGAAGCATGGTCAGAACATAAGCTTGACTGGCCTTTAGCAAGGTGATCTATGGTTAAAAAAAAGCTTTCAAAATAAAACTACTATCTCATGCAACCCTTACCTTGACTGTGCTGTTTGGCAAGTTTCTTTTGGGAGCGACCAAGACCCAAATAATGCATCAACTTACGTATCAACCCTTCTGAAAAATTAAACACAATTAGGTTGGACTGTTTCTTAAACACAACTAGATTGGACTGTCTCTTAAATACAACACTTAACTAGATTTAGTACATGCAGTTGATTGCTGCCAGAGATAGATGCCGAAACAATTTCTGGCCATGACAAAATATATAAACAATTTTCAAATATCCTTAACCGATTAAAAGAAAATAAGAATAGCTCACATAACAGTTAATTTTCTACATCTATATACAAACACACATTTTGTATGGGAAACAGAAATAGATAAGTCTCTCAAAGACGGGACAGACTGTGCCATGGAGACATGCAGCTACGTACAGGTGTTTTAGTCAGCTGTAAAATTCCCCATTTTCTTGAGTGAACATCTGTATTATTTTACCTAATTTGATGCAAATCCTTAAGATCTATATTATTTTACCTAATTTGATGCAAATCCTTAACATCTGTATTATTTTACCTAATTTGATGCAAATCCTTAAGATCTATATTATTTTACCTAATTTGATGCAAATCCTTAAGATCTGTATTATTTTACCTAATTTGATGCAAATCCTCAACATCTGTATTATTTTACCTAATTTGATGCAAATCCTTAAGATCTATATTATTTTACCTAATTTGATGCAAATCCTTAACATCTGTATTATTTTACCTAATTTGATGCAAATCCTTAAGATCTATATTATTTTACCTAATTTGATGCAAATCCTTAAGATCTATATTATTTTACCTAATTTGATGCAAATCCTTAACATCTGTATTATTTTACCTAATTTGATGCAGATCCTTAACATCTGTATTATTTTACATAATTTGATGCAGATCCTTAACGTCTGTATTATTTTACATAATCTGATGCAAATCCTTAACGTCTGTATTATTTTACCTAATTTGATGCAAATCCTTAATATCTCTATTATTTTACCTAATTTGATGCAAATCCTTAATATCTATATTATTTTACCTAATTTGATGCAAATCCTTAACATATGTATTATTTTACATAATTTGATGCAAATCCTTAACGTCTGTATTATTTTACCTAATTTGATGCAAATCCTTAATATCTGTATTATTTTACCTAATTTGATGCAAATCCTTAATATCTATGTTATTTTACCTAATTTGATGCAAATCCTTAAGATCTATATTATTTTACCCAATTTGATGCAAATCCTTAACATCTGTATTATTTTATCTAATTTGATGCAAATCCTTAATATCTATGTTATTTTACCTAATTTGATGCAAATCCTTAACATCTGTATAATTTTACCTAATTTGACGCAAATCCTTAATATCTATGTTATTTTACCTAATCTGATGCAAATCCTTAAGATCTGTATTATTTTACCTAATCTGATGCAAATCCTTAATATCTGTGTGAATGTTTATGTATGTTACCTAGATGTACATTAAATTCCATCCCTATGAAATATAACATATTTTCCTTTCTCAGACAGCTGATGTAATTTTCTATTTTACTACTGACACATTTTCACTCCTAAAATAAAAATATCTAGTTCATAGGTAATGATTTCCCTAATAGATTGGAGTGAGTAAAGTACATTTACCTGACAATCTTGATATAGGTAATGATTTTCCTGATACATTGGAGTGTGTAAGGTACATTTACCTGACATCTTGATATAGGTAATGATTTCCCTAATACATTGGAGTGTGTAAAGTACATTTACCTGACAATCTTGATATAGGTAATGATTTCCCTAATACACTGGAGTGAGTAATGTACACTTACCTGACAATCTTGATATAGGTAATGATTTTCCTGATACATTGGAGTGTGTAAAGTACATTTACCTGACAATCTTGATATAGGTCATGATTTTCCTGATACATTGGAGTGTGTAAGGTACATTTACCTGACATCTTGATATAGGTAATGATTTCCCTAATACACTGGAGTGTGTAAAGTATATTTACCTGACAATCTTGATATAGGTAATGATTTCCCTAATACATTGGAGTGAGTAAAGTACACTTACCTGACAATCTTCATATAGGTAATGATTTTCCTGATACATTGGAGTGTGTAAGGTACATTTACCTGACAATCTTGATATAGGTAATGATTTCCCTAATACATTGGAGTGTGTAAAGTACATTTACCTGATAATCTTGATATAGGTAATGATTTCCCTAATACATTGGAGTGTGTAAAATAAATTTACCTGACAATCCTCATATAGGTAATGATTTTCCTGATACACTGGAGTGTGTAAAGTACATTTACCTCACAATCTTGATACAAAAATAGCAGTGTGAAAGACCATGAAACCTAAAAGATTGGTTTAAAGGTAGGAAAGGTCTTGACTGGAGATGTAGCACAAGATGAATATTCTGAACATATTAAAAGTCTAAAGGGACAAACTTTATGAGTTCTATTTATTTGTAACTGTTGTACGTCATCTAAAGGGACAAATTTTATGAGCTCTATTTAGTTGTAACTGTTGTACGTCATCTAAAGGGACAAATTTTATGAGCTCTATTTAGTTGTAACTGTTGTATGTCATTTTCGTTTACAGGTTGAAGTTGTCATGTGTTATACTAAATATCTCTTACAATGTTAAATTCTGTAAAATGGTTCAGTCTGTTGTAAATGAACTTTTAAGTTTGTTTTAATTTCTCTAGGAGAGCAGATTGTGTATTACAATACCATAGGGACTATGCAGTTGTTACATCTATTCTTTAAGCAGCGGAATAATTCATTTAGTATCTTCATTTCAAACAAATTATTCATTTATTAGATAAAATCATGAGCAGTATCTAAACAAGTTTATTATTTATTCGTGTAAATCAAAATGTATTTAATTTTTAAAAATATTTCCAGATTGAACCAATATAAAGTTTTAGTATTTCATCACTACTGTAATAATTAGGAAAGACAGAAAAATCATATCAAATCATTAATACAGTTTATACAATTTACTACATGTACATTGTACTTAGAAAACATTTTATAAAATTAAACTTCACCATCTGTCTAAGAGTTCACTCAAAACTGATGAAATTGTCCTTTAATTTTGCTAACTTCGCCAATAGCTGCAAAAACCTGACACTTCTTTAGGTTTCCCACCTTATAGTATATAATGTGATATTGTCAAAATCACTTGTCAGAAACTTATTTGTTTTATTATTCACGTATTTTTCCCTGCAGAAAATAATTTAAAAATGTATCTATTAACATGCGTCACTGAAAAGGCACTAATGGAAGTGATACAAAACCATTTACTTATCTTTAATTTCCGATGTGTGCGACAATTCGTAGAATTACACAAACCAGCCGCTCTGTCTATTTATTTTGCTAGACATGATCGTGCAATTTCCGAATTGTTGCTTTATTCCAATTTGTAGCCTTATAAATGCAATAAAACTAACACGTAATACTTTAAAAAAAAAAAAAAAAATACATAACAATTGAATACATCCAACCGGCCATCTTTGTAATCTATATTTAACCAGACGCACGCGCATGGAATGAAAGCGACACCTGGTGGATACACTCGGTATAAAATGTCGTCGTCCTTCTCAATCGTTGATAAAATATGTCTATAAAATCTGTTATTTTTATTTACATATAAATAAATATATTATAAATAAATAGTACGAATAAATGTAAATTACTTAACAATATTAAAGTGAACTTAATATAAATTTTATAACAACAAATACTGTTTTATTTATATGTAACTTCATATCAACATGACTAAACTGTCATGTTGACATTTTGTTTTCTAAATTTAAAATGAAATCTTTGAGAATTTTCAATAAATGAAGTTTGTAATTTTATTTATGACGTCATTAAAAGATTTTTATGTCAATAAAATATAAGAAATATGAATTACCTTGATACTCGTGTTGGAATACAGTAATGTCACTACTCTTATAGCGTGTGGCATACAGACGTCCATTGTCCCAGAATATGGCTTCGAGATACAATGGAATTTCCGGTGTGAAAATGGCGACAAGTTGACATGAAGCTGTAAGTTGATGAATACAGGAATCAGGGAATCCATAGTTACATACGAAAATATCCCCGTCTTCATTTATAACGATTGATGTCGGCCATTGTAGACGTTGATGTTTGTATGTATATTTACATTGACTGGGATTCAAAAAGTCGAATCCATATACACCATTATCAGGGAATTCATAACCAGCATCACACGTGACATAAATCATGTTGTCTTTTGTTGTCATTCTACTCATCCATCTGTCCCCTTCACAAATCCGGTGAATTGTGTCAACATGTCCGTCATCAAGTGACACAACACACCAGTATATCGTGCCCTGTCTAAAACCACTGACAACAAGACTATCATTCATTCTGACAACACCAAGATATTTATCCATTACTCCCTCTAGACGTAAAGTCCTGGTCGTTTTAATATCACGTGACATGTCTGTAGTATTAATGGCCATCATTTTTATCAGACCGTCTTGATGAAGGACACAAATTGTCATGGCGTCTATCAGACACATGTCACGTGGTACTGACTCCGGTCTGTCTGACGATGCCAGGTATTTTCCATCTTGGAGTCGATAGATCTTGACTTTCCTCGTAATGAAGTCTAGGACGACTATCTTGTCTTGGCAGACGACAATAGAGTTGTACAAGGGGGACTCGACGGCTGTGGAAATAAAGTGATATAAACATAAATACACATCTACACACAAATATTAAACATATATAATTATGTTAAATTATGAAATAACTTGTACATTTGCAGTGTGTAAGTATTAATACATTAACAATAATTTAATTAATTATATTTATGACTTTAAAAATTAACTCCTGTTAAATTTTTGATACTTATTCTATTGTTCTTAATTTCACTCTCACAAAAAAGAAATGTTCGTGGTGGTTATCGTATTACTAAATTTGCATATTTATATTTATATTAAAATACTAAATTAACTTGTATATTTACGTGATATAAACATTAAAATGATGCATAATATAAACGCTGATACACATCTACACAAACATACCACACATGTAAACTTTAAATACTAAATAATTGACCGTTACAACCGTCGTAATGACGTCAACATTGTATTATTATTACAAGAGAGATTTACAGCAGACATCACACAGACCCAGTAATCACACTATTATAGTTCTGTACTGTATTTTAGTAAACTGAAGATACCAATAATAGTGTGTTAACAGGTTCTGTGTGGAAACTGCTATAGTCCCTCTATCATTTGAAGGTGTTATATTAAATACATACAACAAAATAATTACACCTTTCCTAAACTCAAGGTACTTAACCTGAAATCACCCAATAACCATATATATACTTAATATGCATGGAATGACAAACTGAGACATGTAACTTACTTTGACTCGGCGACTTAATTTCCTACCTATCCCCCGCCTTCCAAACATGGAAGAACATCTTAGCACCTGTGTTATTATCAGAAAGCTATTAAGATAACCAAGCTGCAACAATAATTTTATGACAGGGTCCACCCTTGCCCCTCCGTCATAACTTGGAAAACAGTGTGATCCCTGGTTTTACAGCTAAATACACGCTTGTCTGCAATGTGGCAGTTTATAGTCTAGCACTGGGGCATCATGCCACAGACATGTAGCATGATGCCCCACCCAGTCACATTATCCTCACACCGGGCCGACCAGTCCTAACACTAACCTCTTAATGCTGAGCGCCAAGCGAAGCAGCTGTTAGTACCGTTTTTGTACGTCTTTGGTATGACTCGGCCAGGGATCGAACCCATGACTTCCCGCATCCAAGGCGGACGCTTTAACCACTAGGCCACCGGAGCGGTGCTTGTTTGGTATGAAAAGCCAAATTAATACATGCAATCAAAATTAAGTAACTTATCTCCTGGGCCATTGCTTGAAAGGCATATGGAAAATGTTGTCAACCACGTAGGCACAGTGCACAGAAAAGGGACATCATCACAAAGAGGGGGTGGGGATTGGAGTCAAAATGAGAAAATACACGAGTAGACTACCTGTTTTGCAAAGACAGAATACTGGATGTTGGTTAATAGGTAGAATTTTTGTTAATATCGGTCGTATCGGCCGCTAAATTACGAATAGTCATTTAGATTTAATTTTAAACAAAACCTTCCCCAAATAAAGGTCACTTCGACGGCGTATGACTATAACAGGATCGCAACATAAATTTTCTACCTTTTTTTCCATTGAAAGGAAACAATCTGTGCGTTGAATTTTTCAGTTAAATTATGAAGCATCTAATCCTGGTTAATTACGTTTCCTTCATTCTTGGAAAAATTGTTTACCAATATTTGCGCTTGCCTTACAGAAATAAAAGGGAGGAGGTTAAACTAAATTTAATAATAATAATAAATCGCTCATATAATATTTCCCTGACATACTCTACATTTTCTCGTTACCCTATATGTATGTACTACCCTGAGTATTTCAATGTAAGTCCGTGTAAATAAACGTCTTCATTCATTTTCTTGTCTGCTGCATTTTCTTACATTGGTATGCCTGCCTTGGATCATGACGTCTGCATTGACAAGAACGCTGGCGGAAACATGCAACATGGAGAAACGTACTTATTTACAAATCCGCGAAGCCCGATGTACTTAAGCTTACATGACACGGGTCAAAACAGCGGTAGCGATTTATTCTGACAGTCTTAGTATCGATGTTTGAAAGAGCGCGTGTCTTCAACTGTAACACAAACTCCGCCTAATAAATCACTCTCTGGGAACAAAGAAAATGTCAAACATAACGGAAAACAGATTAAACACAAGTTTATGTTTTAAAGATTGCATTTATTGGTAAATTAGGCTACTTTATTATATAAAACAAAATTACATCGTAAGCTTTCAAGTATAGAGATTGAACCCAGGCTGGTCTAACATTTACAGCTTTGTTTTACAAGGAAATATATGAATCATAATTAAGTTTATAAAGCAAGATAAGCCGAAGGGTTTCAGAAGGTTTTAACCTTCAACTTTCATGTGTTGATGACGACGTTTGTTTCACTAAAGTTAATTACATACATTTTTCTTAAAAAATTCCCTTATGTTTACGTAACATCACTGCAACTCTTTGATAGGTGTAAGTACACAGTGCAAGTTTCCTTGTTGAGAGAGAATTTTCAGATTCACTTGACGTTTTAAAATATCTTTTGCCAGTAGCTCGTTCTGCAGCAACGCTACATTGTATACATTTTTACACGTACGCTTTGGAGAGAAAAAAAGGCTTAAACTTTCATATCCGTAACTGACATGCGAGCTACTTACGAACCATATATTCATTGCATTTAGAAATTCCAGCAGTAAATTGCGCAAAATTTAATTGGGACATAATTGTTTGAAGAAAAAAAAAAAGAAAAATAATTATACTGGAATTGTTCCATCTAGGTAAGCCTTATAACTGAGCCAAATGTTCTTACCGCAAATTATAATCTGTCCGTGTATACATATAAAGTTTGGCAATATATTGCACAGTACTAAATACAAAACTTCTACTTTATCATTTAAATTGAAGCTTAAAACAAAAATGTCCAAATTTAGGTAAAAAGAGTTTCTTCAAATCACTTGAAACCGCGACTGAAATTTGTAAACAAGCGAACACATTGTTCATTTGCGTCGTCACCTGAATGTGAATGTGTAATATCCTTCACATAACTTAGAAATTACAGGTCAATGTGAAAGTTGATACAATTGATACTATGATGTCATGTTATCTCGTCATGCCATTTATCGCGTCATGCCATTTATCTCGTCATGCCATTTATCGCGTCCTGTCCTATTATCTCGTCATGCCATTTATCGCGTCCTGCCTTTTACTGTGGTATTCGAGCGTATACGTCGCATCTTCTTACTGAGTCATATCTTTGTAATATATACTGAGTAATATACTGAGTAATATCTTTGAAAGGATGCTTACACACACACACACACACACACACACATACACACACACATACATACATGCATACTGAAATTTTGACACCAAAGGTTTCCAGCAGCTCAAGAAGTTTAGGGTATTTGGGGTTGTATTTGTGCGCCTGTATGCCATATTGATGACAATGCTGCAAATATCACTATATGCTATAAAACACCTAGTTCATTCCGACTTACCGTATGTCTGGTATTTCCTTTGTTTGTCAGTCTCGAGTAAAGAGTTACTTTATTTAGAGTCAACCTTAATACCCCGACCTATTTGGTTAAGGGTTTGATGATGATGATGATGATGAATTCCTACACCGATTGCGAGGTGAGTATCATACTTGATATAATGTTTTAATAATAATAATAATAATAATAATAATAATAATAATAATAATAATAATAATAATTTAACGATGATAACGTAATTGGCCGTGAAAGACCCATCTGCCACGTGGTCCTCAATTCATAGAACTTGTTATGTTAAAAAAGACACTTACAATCTAGAATAATCGCACACGTACTCACAGATTTAAAATGAATTCATATGTTTAACTATACAGGTCAACAGCTATGTAAATGAACAGTATACTATACACAGGTATACACATTTTAAATATCAGAAGTCGTATATACATAGTCCGATCAATCAACCAACCATCCCCAACCCTATGATCTTTGTTCATACGATGGACAATATCTAAACTGCCAATCAATATCGTCATGGGTGAGGGGCTGATTTATCGGCCTAGTATATACATACATCGACCTACATACAACGAATAAAAACATGGACATGTTATTTCTGGATACAATGATAAAGTTTTATATGGGGGGGGGGCTTTAATATGCCATTCAAGCCGATCAAGATTTTTTTTTTTTTTTTTTTTAAAGAAGCAATGCAATTTGAATTGCGCATTATCAGAGATAAGGAATTCCATAAGGTAGGCGCTCATACAGTGAAGAACCATTATAATGGTTGGTTTTCGACCACCTAATCTGGAGATCGTTGTTAGTTGTTGCTCGGAGATTACGCTAAGTATTTAATGATCTTAGTTCAATTAGATTAGAGATATGGTTCCTGTAAAATTAAGAAGGCATTTTTGTATAGTAACCATTGCAGATGTGAAGACAAATCATGCGAGGGAGTTACAATAGTTAGTTTCAGAACTATTCGGGAAGCCATTTTCTGGAGGTTGTCAATTCTGGATAGATTATAATTGGATGCGTTTTCCCATATAGTTTAGCCGTAATCTATCAATGATGGCATATATCCCTGAAAATAAAGTTCAAATGACTGTGGAGGTAGAAATTCGACAGTAATTTTAAGAGTAACTCTATTGACTACCATTACACATATATGAGTGATACGTGTAATCCATTTCAGATGTAGTTAGTGAATTGTTGCATCTAGGTCACATACTGTAAGAAGTGGTACAGTGCATCAGTCCACAAATTTTAGCATACTACTGCTAACCTTATCTCCATAATTATTCCTCGACAAGAAAATGATAGTCGAGGGGTTAAATTATCTACCTCTCTCTTCTACTGCCAAATTAGATTGGTTTTTTTTTTTTTTTGGGGGGGGGGGATTTCAATTTTCCTTGTGACATAGCTCTGTGGTATCTACGCTCCATACATCATCCATCCCGTAGGTTCCCTGTGTCACTATTAAAAAGAGTGAGAGAGAGAGAGAGAGAGAGAGAATCAAAAACGAAAAGGAGACAGAATTTAAAGTTTATTTGATGGGGGGGGGCGGTGAAGTTATTTGTTGTTTTCGTTTTAGAGAGATACAGGAGGTGCATTATATACGTTGTTTTGTGTACAATAATATAAGTTATTACTATATTAACTGCAGTAAAAGGTTGAGGCCCAGCCACACATTGGCTAGAACAGCCCCCTAAGCGGGCAAGATAACAGGCCTCTTCCTTCCGCAGCTTTTTTGATCCAGTACATGCAATTTTCATTATATTTAAGTATATTAAAATATATTTATTAGATTTAAAAGTTATTTTGAGACTTATCCAGATACCCCCTTCTCGCCCCCCCCCCCCCCCCCCGTCAGGGGTACGCCCCGGCAAACGCACTGTTATTGTTGTTATCGTATTTTTTCCAAATTTCCCATATAAATATAGCAAGCGAAAATGACAAAAACCTCCAGGGATTAATGTGTTAATAAAGTTAGTACAATCAACTGCATGTTGGAGCATTTTTATTTCTTTCCTTAAATTAGAGATCCGTATCCTTTCTATTTTTGGATTATTTCTTATTTTGTCACTGAGTATTTCAATTGCGCTATTACATATAATAGCATTGATAGTGGACACTCTGCCTCACTGACCTTTGTATTCAAAATTCGTCCTTAACAGCTCCATTTATCTGTCGTCTTGAGCTTATTCCACTCTACAGGATTTAGTTCCACTTCCGAAAATCATCTCCGAAAGCAAATCTTTCCACTACGTTTTGCATATAGTTACATTCTAATCTGTCTAAGGCTTTCTCTTGGTCAAAGAGTATCATGGCACACTTTTGTCCTGTTTTGTTTATATAGTTTATTTATGTTTTATATTTAAAATATTATTTTGGATGTATCTCCCTTTTTCTCCGCAAATCTGGTTTTCATTAATTATTCTTCCCATTCCAATTTTCACTCTATTAGATTGTATCCGACTAAGAATTTTGAAATCATTGTTTAGTTGTGATATTGGTCTCCAGTTTTTCAGCTCTTTTCTGATGCCTTTTCCTTTATAAAATATTGTGATTATTCCTTCTTTCGTTGTTATAGTCATTACTCCCTCTATACAAATATTGTTATGCAGTGATTCCAGAATCGGTGCCAACTCAACCTGGAATTTTTGGTATAATTCCGAAGTGAGTCTATATTTCCCTGGTGATTTCCCTTTAGCCAAAGATCGCAGTTTTTATTATTTCTTCACTCGTCACACTTGTCCTTGTTTTCTGACGAGATCATATCACAATGGGATTAATTATGATATTCAGCTATATCATTATTATTTATATTTGTGCGGTATATAATTCTTGGTAGTATATATGGATATATTTCATGATTTCTTTCGGTTGTTTGTAATTTTATCTCTCCCTCCATAATAGTTTATATATGCTTTCCCCACGTCCCCTTTTCTTAATTCCTCTATTTTATATAAGCCTTCTGTCTTTTTATATAGATGGCAAATTTTCCTGCCCTTATGTTTTCCTGTGAGTTTTGTCCTCTAAAATTTAGTCATTTTAACATTCTTTTTGTTCTTCTTTTGTTTCAGTATATTCTAGTTTCCTTTTCATATCTTCTTTTTAATTTTTTAATTTTTCGTTTTCTTATGTTTGTGAACCGTATCAATAGATTTTTAATTTTCTTTTTTGTGTGTCCCATTCTTGTATTATGTCCTTATTCCTTTACTCCAAAAACGATTTAAACGCCTAATAATTTATATGGTCAGATACATTTTACTTATTGATTATACATTTTTATACGACCTATATCCAAATTCGAATGTATATTCCGTCCATATAATATTTAAAATCCTGCATATGTCTTTCAATTTGTGTTGTTTCATAAAGATTTTAATTTCCCCCATATTTTGTTGATCACTAGTTGTTAAATCTGAGGTTATATATAGTATGTCTTCTACCCAGTTAAAATTCCCCATTATGAAAGTATCCATCGTAAAGTGTTCCAAATAAGTGCTTAAATTGTCATTAAAAATCAGTTGTTTTTTTTTTCCTTTGTGGAGGGAAATAAACATTGACTAAGTCCCAATTTTTAAATTTGATGTAAATCATTCGTCCCTTAAAAAGTTCCCCCCTCATTTGCTCTTTCCCATGTTACATTCCTCTTATTTTATATTACTATTACTACTCCTCTAAGATCATTACGGTTTTCATTGATAATTAAAGATGCATTTCGTTGCCTCTCTAGCTTTCGTTTCGGATGTAATTCCATTGTTTGTTTCTTCTTGTATACAAGTAACATCATATTCCTTTATTTCCATTAATACATTTTTTAATTTATCTTCATTTATCCTATTTACATTTATATATGCAATGCGCAAATTTTTTTACCTCAATGTTGCATACTTTAAATTAGCCGATTCTGTTATTTTTATTTCACTAATAATAAATCTCTAAGTTTTAATTTATTGTTTTTTTTGTTGTTTTTTTTTTCTTATAAATTATGCATTATTTTCACTCTGGCCGCTCTCTGCTTGAGCTTCTCTTTTTGACAGTATTTCATTTATTTCTTTACTGTCAGTTGTTTTTTGTTGTGTTCAGTCTATTGGTTGGTCTGCCCCATTTGTTCCCGTTTTGTCTCCGCTTACGTCCGTTTCCATTCATGTATCATTTTCCCAATCAGTTGTCTCAGCTAAATGTGAGTCATTTTGAGTCCGTTTTTCCGAACGATTCATTTGTATTTATTGATTAATTTTTGTTTAAATTGATGTGTGGGTATTACTGTCTATAGTGGGTCTTTTCTCCTTCTTTTAGAGTCCCCCCCCTCCCCCGCAATGATTCTCCTGATAGAGAATTCGTCCGTTTCTTTTATTTGTAGGCAGGGCTCAGGGTTCTGGACTTCAGATCTATCACGTCTACAAGCACACCCCTCTCCTCAGGCATTTCCTCTTCTACCTCTGATGAGGACATTCCTTCCCGTGCCATCAACTTCGACAGCATTAGAACCTATTCGTTTCTAGTGTGCTTTTTTTTCTCTTCGCCTTTTTGGGGATGAGATTTTGGGGCTTTTGAAGTTTTCCCACTCTAGATATTTGCTAGTATTGGATTCTGTTTCCAAAATCGCCGAATCATTATCGATGCTCGGCGCTTGGATGTAATACGCCACTTCCCCTGTGGGGATTTAAGGGCTGTCATAAATTGTGTTAACTGCTGAATTTTGCAAAACCATGTTTTGAGTTTCGATATTTTGCAATTCTTCTCTTAGTTCTAATGCTACATTTCTTGTCTGTTGTTGTTTACAATGTTTGCGTACATCTTGGGTGCTGATGAATTTTTGCACTCTTTCGGATTATACCTTGATTTTTTTTTTGATTTTTTTTTTGGGGGGGGGTATTTTGGACATATCCGGTCTGCTTTGCAACCTCTGTACCATGTTTTCAGCAGAAAACCCATGGTGTAGAAAAAGGTTGGAATTTTACAGCGTCTTCTTAACTATGGTTAGGATTTTAATTCCTGTTTGCACCATTTGAAAACCCCATACTGTTGCTACTCTGGGACTTCTTACTTTAACTTTGAGGTTTTTTCCAGTTTACTTACTATTATATCATTTCCAGTCTCTATAGGGAGGCAAGATACATAGATGTCTTTCACTTTCGCCTTTACCTCTCGTATTATTGGAGGGGCTTCTGAATTTTTGGCTGTATATCCCTTAGTTTCTGAATTTTGGATTTGGAATTTTTGGATTTTTGATTTTCTTAATTTCTGAAATTTTGCCTGTATAGCCCTTAATTTTGGCTAAATAGAACCTTAATTTCCATTTCTGTGACATCTAGCAAGGGCACGTTGTAGTTTTTCCGGGAAGAGAATAAATATATTTCTCCCCTCAACCGTTTTGCAATCCTGCAATGTCATTGGTGTTAATTCACATGGTTTTGAGTGCTCTTAGGATATCAGCTTGTCTGGGGCACTCATTTATATCCCCAAAATCTATCTGCTGACAACTCTGGGAGTGATATGCGACCACCATTTGGTGGTCTCATCCCCCTTCTCACTTTGTCTCAAAGAAGTTCCCCAGCTGTGCCCCTTTGTATGGGGATGGTTGATTTGGTATTTCTAAGTACATCTCACTTTGTGTACCTGAGTATATAAGAAAATTCGAAAAGTATTTGATGAGTTGTTCTCACAGGTGTAGTGTCACAACAGAAACAAATGTCAAAGCAGTGATTCAGGATCTCCTGCAATGTTGTAAGTGACGTACACTTAAGTCCACACAAATGAAATGAACAATTTAAAGACAAAAAAGGAAAATAAAAAGGAAAAATTGGAAAACAAAGGTAACAAAAAAAGAAAAAAATGTGTAAAGTCAAGGAAAAAGGTAGGTTTATCTAAGTTTTGTACTTTACCAATTCCTTCTTGTGGATTTTCTTTTGTTTGTGGGTGGGGTGGGGGAACCAGACAGATGCCCCCAATTAAATAAAATAGAAAAGTACTCTTATGTGTTCGTGCTGCCCCCATAGGTGTGTATGTTTGTATTTGTTACTTGTTGTGGACTTTCGGGCAGTTTGTTTCGTGCGTGTCATTACAAATAAAAATCGGAAGACTTTACCTCTCAAGAATTAGAAAATAATTTAAGTTGGCAAAATCCTGATTGTTTCTTTTGGCGGAGTCTAAATTACAAGAAGCCACTGACGATTCGTTCAGTGTACAAACGGTCCCTAACGAGACCATAATGAGTGGGGTGAGACAAAGCTGGATGAAAACCTTGAACTTAAACCATACGACCTACAATTACCCGGTTCGTTATAATATTATATTTATACATTCCACGGGATTTTTTTACCGTGTTAAACGACACCAATGATACAAAGTTGAAATAGTTTGTACAGGCTAGATCGTGTATTTGGGTTTTACGTTTGTTAAAGCTATTTGATCTGAAAGTAATTTATAAAAAAAAAAAACAAATAGAGTATAAATATCAGGAAATCCCAATCAGAGGGTAATGTTAATAGATGGACTGTTTGTTCTAAAGCACGAATACAACAGGACGTATTTCACATCTGGAAAAAAGATATAATCTTAACATCACGGAATCAGAAGAGTAAAATTATATTTTATTATAAATATTTGCTTCTTTTCAAGACATCCAAAATATTGTTTAGTATCGTTAGGTGTGACGGAACCCTTGGTGGAGGGAGTCGCTCTGGCTACCATACCCAACCCTACACAAACTGAGATATGTCCCTGTTGCCGCTTTGGTTTGCAGTTAAACCTATCATTATGACCATCTTTATGTTATAAAATATGCGAAAGCCCCCACACCCACCCTCAGGTTTTGCTTGTCAGTCAGCATGCCATTTTTACCTCAATGGATCTCTCTCTCTCTCTCTCTCTCTCTGTGAATCATGTCATATAACGGTATATCTGCACCTATGATGGTAAAACTGACCGACAAAACTGGTTTCGGATAGAGCCACTGTCAAATCCTGCACAGAACATATAGCAGGAATCAGCTTCGATGAGAGAACAACTAATTCGATTGGGAGACAATGACCCACCTGCCTCTAGAACACTGGAAATAACTCTACATAGCCTTTACAGTTATTTGGGTTGTATTGTTATCTCCCTTGAAATAAATAAGTCTAGTCTCGTTAATCCGTTAGGACTGAATTCTTTAATGGAATTATTCTTACAGTGTATTTGAAGGCCATTTCACAAAATGTATCATTTCTCATTATACACTCTGAGGTATTTTTCCAAATAGTTAGAAGACTTTCCAAGACATACAAGATCAGACAATGAACATATATTGATAGGAAGGACATCTGCACGACCCTAAATTTGTAGGAGAAAAGTAATACTTTTGTTTTCTTTTATAGATTTTGTGTCAAATTCGTCATCTGTGTGTAATCAACATTGTATTGTCAGAGAAAGGTATAGATACATGGATCACAGTGCAAAGGAAAATATATTATTTATAAAAGTACTAAAATAAGGGGAAAATATTAAATTATGTATACCGTTTATTTTCATTACAAATTTACAACGGTGTCGTCAGCTATATACAAAAATAAATGTTCGATGTTTTGCTGTCAAAGCTGCCAAATGAGAAATAATCACTTGGAAACGTCATATTTTTACAGCTGTTGTAACATTTACGGCTTTTCAGTGCAGTAACTTCAGGAATAAGCCATTACACAGTTATAACCATTCTAGCCCGTCTACTAGGCAAAAGCGTAGCTATCGCAAATCATTTTCTTATGGATACGAAATATTTGCTATCGATACATTTGCAAAATTATAGAGCCTTTTAAGGTGGCGCTGTACAATCTCCTATTTGGATAGGGCTAGAATTTGAAGGAAAAGAGTTTCTCATATTTTACTAACTGGTTATATTTGATATTCAAAAGACCTTGTATATCTTAGGTATTGTTAAAACAACTTGTAGATCCCTTTACTTTGGTGTATGATTGATGGTTGGAATTTTCTTTATTTTGGTGTATGGGTGCGATTTGATTATAGTGTATACAGCTTGCTCTTACTTCAGATGCGCACCTATCGAAAAACTGTTAGCTCCGCTTGTTCATTTTGACTTCCTGGACATTCAAAGGTAAATTATAAAATAAGAGCTGAAAACTTAGTTTATTTTCATTTTATGCATCTGGTAGTCTATTCGTTGAACTTGTGTTATTTAGTCTGGCAAAATTCCTTTTCCTAATTTAATAACTGTTAATGATTGTGCAATGTAAACTAACTGAGGCTGATTTTTCGAGCATCTGAGAGCGGTCAGTTTGGTTAGTTTCGTGCTTAGATCATGTGCAATTTCCACAACTACACTATCCAAAGAAATTTTAGCTACAATACAAGAAAGTAACATAGAGGTATTCCAGCATTCTCTCCAGTGTCCATGGTGCAAATGCACACAGCTTCACCTTACACTCCCTTAGAAGTTCAATATATATCTTGAGCACCCCTATCAAGACCATTACATTTTTTAATGAAATTATTCCTATAATTTATTCTAAGGCCATTTCACAAAAGTTTAACCAATCTTCATTAGATACAATGTTGTATAAGAACGGTCATTTCACAATAATGGACCAATCCTCAAGACATAAAACTCTCTGTAAGAATGACCATTTAACTACACTGACCTGTCTTCTTTAGATTTAACTCTGATGCAGTTTTCCAGATAGTTACAAGGATTTCCAAGACATACGAGATCAGATCGAACTCTATAGAAGAAAAGTATTATCTTGTTATACATAGATTGTGTCACATTTTTGACCTGTTCGTAATCAACATTGTATTGTGTTGTCAGCGAAAGGCAATATTACATGGATCACAGTGCATACGAAACAATATTGTTCATAAAGTATTACAATAATTTTGAATAAGTATTAACGAATATAAACAGAATATTAACGTTAAAAATTATTGTTGTAACACTTTAACAAAAAGGACGTTATTTAGTGAATAATGTAGTAGACAAACGATTTATTTATGAACCTAATCATCATGGATTTTCAGAAACAGCAAAACCCCATCAGATTATTTGCACCATTTGTTTCCATATTAAAGTTTTCACAGGTATCATCATCTCTATAAATTTAAATGTTTGATACTTTGCAGCCAAAGCAATCAAGTGAAAAATAAGCATTTGTAAACGTCTTCTGTTTACCGTGAGTGTACCATCTACGGATGTGCAGTGCAGTAACTTCAGGAATAAGCTGTCACACAGCCATACCCACTTACTATATCCCCTCGACAAATGAGTAACTGTCACACAGCCATACCCACTTTACTCTATCCCCTCGACAAACGAGTAACTGTCACACAGCCATACCCACTCAACTCTATCCCCTCGACAAATGAGTAACTGTCACACAGCCATACCCACTGTACTCTGTCCCCTCGACAAATGAATAACTGTCATACAGCCATACCCACTCTACTCTATCCCCTCGACAAATGAGTAACTGTCACACAGCCATACCCACTTTACTCTATCCCCTCGACAAATGAGTAACTGTCATACAGCCATACCCACTTTACTCTATCCCCTCGACAAATGAGTAACTGTCACTCAGCCATACCCACTCTACTCTATCCCCTCGACAAATGAGTAACTGTCACACAGCCATACCCACTTTACTCTATCCCCTCGACAAATGAATAACTGTCACACAGCCATACCCACTTTACTCTATCCCCTCGACAAATGAGTAACTGTCATACAGCCATACCCACTCTACTCTATCCCCTCGACAAATAAGCAACTGTCACACAGCCATACTGATTCTACTATATCCCCTCGACAAAAGAGTAACTGTCACGCAGCCATAACCACTCTACTCTGTCCCATCGACAAATTATTAACTGTCACAAATGAGTAACTGAAACAAATTGTTTTATTATGCATACGAAATGCTTCCTACAGATATGTATGTCTGTAAAATTACGGAACGACTTAAGTAATATACAGGCAATTACAATTATTTATTTTAAATTTTATGAAATAAATAATATTTCAAACCATTTTTAATCGTACTATTATCTTGCCTTAAACAAAACAAAATCTTATTTCAAATATGAATTCGTTTAAACTTAATAATATGTCGATAAAACGAAATATTATTCGTTATTGTCCTTAATTTAAACATGTGCGTTAGAATCAATACGATATTGAGGGGGTTGATTTAATGCATAGAGTTTCCATAATTTTGTACAGGTGTCCGTACAGTTTCCTCGACCTATTTTCTGAGAGGTTCAGTGCTTATAATTGCAAGTTTCATCGATGTTGATATTTGACTTCTCTCGATGAAGTGTCAGCAACGTTTCAGTTTTTATTTGGTAGTTGTAATCTTTACTGAGTAATCTCTTTTATCGTTAAAATATGTCCCCGTAAAGTATTTTCTTTTTTCCACAATGACCATTAAGTACAAATGCAGCTTTAAATGTTTTGAAGACAATACAGACTATAAGCCGGGATAGACATATCGATAGATATATCACAGATAATCTAGTCGTTAGAATGTCCGCAACGGATTCGGGAGGGTGGGTTCGATCCCCGGCCGAATCATATCAAAGACATATACAAATGGTACTAACAGCTGCTTCGCTTTGCGCTCAGAATTAAGAGGTTAGTGTTAAGACTGGTCGGCCCGGTATCAGGATAATGTGACTGGGTGGGAGATCATGCGACATGTCTGTGGCATGATGCGCCAGTGCTAGACATCACTATGAACTGCCACACTGCAGACATCGTAGCGATATGACTGACATTTGTTTAAAGCTACGCTAAAAATCCAAATAATACTCCCTCTCTCTCTCTCTCTCTCTCTCTCTCTCTCTCTCTGTAAAGCCAACAGACTGACTGAAAAACAAAGAAACAGAGATGAACAACGATACAATCTTAAAATCAGTTAGGTCATACACCTCATTCTGCCCTACTTGGTATATATATATATATATATATATATATATATATATATATATATATATATATATATATATATATATATATATTAAGTAACATCATTTATTAGTGATGTGTGGTTAGTCGTGCGGGAATATGGGGCTCGTGTATGCAGGCAAGGCGATGGGTGTCGTTTACCCTCGGACCTGGGTCGAATCTCCGTAGAGTACGAATTAAGAATTATCTACCCTGGAAGATAGTATTATTCTTCAATGTAATCCAGGGAAAACACTTTCCATTCTGTCTGTTGTATCTCTCTCTCTCTCTCTCTCTTTATATATATATATATATATATATATATATATATATATATATATATATAAATGAGATACATGTGTTAAATGCGTTTCTGAACCATGGATTGCATGCAAGATTATGTGCGACCAGTCCATTGTGACGGATACTTGCCCTGGTTGACGGTGGGACGGGGTGGATCGATTATTCAACCTCTGACTTCTGCACATGTCAGTAAAAGGAGAAGGAGAAAGTGTATATATCAATGAATTACTAAAGAGCAAATGGGATTTTGTATGTAATACATAGATCACTTACTGTTTTCAAGTGTCAAAACCCCAACCTTGACCAGATCCCAATCAATTTCTTTCTGTCCTCCTGTTGCCATGGCGACGGTGTAATGTGCTTAAAGTGTTATTGAATGCAAGTGGAGGGAGTTGTCACCCTAACGCTATGCTGACACGATGATTGGGCTGCAAAATATAGATAGCAAAATACTAGCTGTGTCCATGTCATGTACATAACCATCATTAAAAGATTTACATAACTGTATAAATATTACCTTGTATCCATGCCATGTAAATAACTACCATTATATGTATAAATCATTGAAGATAATCATCTTGTATCCATGTCATGTGCATTACTATTATAATTTATAAGTTATTGTAGTTACATCAGCTTGTATCCATGTCGTGTACATAACTAACTTTAAAGGCATAAATTAATGTAGAGAGATCAGCCTGTGTCCATGTCAGGTACATAACTATATTGTGGATGGGGAAGTTAATAATGGGTGTAAATTCTGTGATAAAGGGATTGGGGGTGGGTGTCAATACTGCAGATAATTGCTGTTAAAGAAGCTTCATCTAATGTTACTGACCTCACAATTACGAGATATGACGTACAAGTGATACTTTACGTTGTAATCTCACTCGTTCAAAATGAACAACTTTCTGTGCATTAAATGACTAGGTATGAGTTAACTGTTTTTTAATACGTGGACATATGTTTCAGTTAGATTGTACATATCCGCATCTAGGTTTAAAACAGCTGTAAATTCAGTTATCAATGTATCCATATTGCACAACTCCTGAACGTTTTAGTCACCATGACATGAGTAAACCTACGACTCTGCACATTCGGTACAGCGTGATTCCAATTTCATACATTGACTCAGTTGGAGGTCAAGCAATTGTGAACACATGTAATATGAATATGTATTTGTGTGATGATATAGCAAACACCCAGTTTTATAATAGTAAATAGTGGACTGATACTTACAAAATATCGATAAATCCCTTAAAATATATGTTTCTCAAGCAAACCAGAATGTATTCTCTGTAACGATCGTACTTGTCTCTAAGCAAAGTCTTGTTATCATTCACAGAACCAACCAATCATTGCATGACAACAAGCTATGCTAATAATAGTTGACCTTATTTGGCTAGACTTTGGCGTGTACCGACAAATAGTACAATGACTATTCAAAAAATTCAGTTGACTTTAGTTACGACATGCATATGTTCCTCATGTTTACCTAGGCATACAATATGGCTGATATAGAGATTAAATCTAATAAATAAATTCCAATATCGACGGTCAGTACTGGCAAGCAGGTATCTCAGCTTGACTGTAGTAACCTAATTCCATTTTTCTGTCTATCTAACATAATATATATATATATATATATATATATATATATATATATATATATATATATATATATATATATATATATATATATATATATATATATATATACTACTGTTACCGTACAGTTACTAGGACTTCCTTACTACCACTACTACTACCGTATAGCTACTCTTGCGTCTGAACTACTACTACTACAACTCCTAATAGTAATACTAATACTACTACTCTGGTGTTTATACTACTACTACTACTACATCTGTGGCGTTAATACTACTACTGTTACTACTACAACAGTATTGATATTCCCACTACTGTACTGTTACTACTTCAACAGTATTGCTACTCCCACTACTGTAGTGTTACTAATACAACAGTATTGCTACTCCCACTACAGTAATGTTACTGCTAAAACAGTATTGCTACTCCCACTACTGTACTGTTACTAAAACAACAGTTTTGCTACTCGCACTACTGTACTGTTACTACTACAACATTATTACTGCTCCCAATTATATAATGCTACTACTACAATAGTATTGCTACTCCCACTATTGTACTGTTACTACTAAAAACAGTATTGATCCTTCCACTACTGTACTGTTACTACTACAACAGTATTGCTACTCACACTACTGTACTGTTACTACTACAACAGTATTGTTACTCCCATTCCTGTACTGTTACTACAACAGTATTGCTACTCCCACTACTGTACTGTTACTACAACAGTATTGCTACTCCCACTACTGTACTGTTACTACTACAACATTATTTCTCCTCCCAGTACTGTATTGTTAACACTACAACATTATTGCTACTCCCACTACTGTACTGTTACTACTACAACATTATTGCTATCCCCAATACTGTACTGTTAATACTACAACATTATTGATGTTCTCACTGTTTGTACTGTTGCTACTAAAAAAGTATTGCAATTCCCACTACTGTACTGTTACTACTGCAACAGCATTGCTACCCCGACTTATGTACTGTTACTACTACACCATTATTGTTATTCCCACGACTGTACTCTTACTACTACAATAGTATTGCTACCCCCACTTCTTGTATTATTACTACTACAACAGTATTGCTACTCCAACTACTGTACTGTTACTACTGCAACAGTAGTGCTACTCCCACTTCTGTACTGTTACTACAACAACAGTATTGCTACTCCAACTACCGTACTGTACTGTTACTACTACAACAGTATTGCTACTCACACTACTGTACTGTTATTACAACAACAGTATTGCTACTCCCTCTACTGTACTGTTACTACAACAACATTATTGCTACTCCCACTACTGCACTGTTACTGCAACAACATTATTGCTACTCCCACTGATGCACTGTTACAACAAAAGTATTGCTACTCCCACAACTGTACTGTTACTACTACAACAGTATTGATATTCCCACTACTGTACTGTTACTACAACAGTATTGCTAATCCCACTTCTGTACTGTGACTACTACAATAGTATTGCTACCCCCACTTCTGTACTGTTACTACTACAACAGTATTGATACTCATACTTCTGTACTGTTACTACAACAACATTATTGCTAGTCCCACTTCTATACTGTTACTACTACAACAGTATTGTTACTCCCACTACCGTACTGTTACTACTACAACTACCATTTGTCACCATGGAAGCCGTTGTTTATGTTGCCAGTACTGTATTATTCGCATGCACCCCAACCCCACCCTACCACGTTAGTTTGTAAGCTTACGTTTTTAGGGACCCAATGGGAACATTTTCAGGTTAGAAATTATACATTGATGGATAAGGCAATCAATGTTTTTTTATTGAAAAAATGTTTTTTATTCCGACAGCTTACTGCTATGATGAAAACGGATACGATACGATTTAACAAGGAAATACATGTGGTTAGATTCTTCCTTAGGTTGCTTTTGTTGTTTAAAAAATAATTCAAATTGAAAATGTCGACTGCTACGAAAACAGAGACACAGTTAAGATACACTCCGTGTACCAGCACGCAAGTTCAATAAAAAGCCTATTTAGATATGCAAATACAGGCATATACAAAACTCATTACATGTATGCGGTGAACGAAGTCGTGTGACCCAGTTACTATGTGCAAAGTAATACGCAGAACAAAACACGACCGTGGAGTATAGTGTATAAAGGTACCAACTGTACAACCCTAAGTGGGCGGAGCATAACATATTCAGAAATAAACAACACAGCTAGCTGTGAATGGTCCATTGTGTAAGAGTTCTAGTTTTATGAGGCTTAAAGCTTACGTTTCCTGGCAACATGTGAGACTATGTTAATTCATATTTAAATCTTATTTTGTATTTTTAAAGATTTTTTCAAATGTGATACACATCTTTGACGATGCAGCAGTTGTGACTGGATAACTATTACCCCTGTTTAGTCTCAGCAGAGTTACCTCTCTTAAATGCAGCGGGGTACCTGGTTTTGTATTCTTCAAACTGACAACATAACTTTGTTTTCTATGACAGAGTATGACGTGCATTCTGGAGTAGGATAGAAAGTATATTTATTTCACCAAACATTAGCATTAACGTGTATAGAAAAATAATTGGTACCGTGATACCACAGTCATATATCGACTACAAGAAAGCGTGGCCTTACTCCTGTCCATAACTCAAGAAGAGGAAACTGAAATAATCCGATAAAAACTGCACATGGACATTGAGGTGGACACATTGCAAATGTTTCTGACCAAGGTCAGAAGTTTTGGACACATCCAACATATATATAGAAATAAAGTTTGTAAGGAAATTAAAAACAGTTAAATATACATTTACAAACTATTCTTACTTACCTATAAAAACTAGATGACACATTTCATTCTCTGATCTTTAACAAAAGTTTATTTTTTACAGTTTGGACACACAAACACTTATCTTGACCTGAAACCAGCCCTGCATACAGGTCCATGAATGTTATATTGACCTGAGACCCGAGACTTGACATTTAGAGCTAGGTCCATGAAAGTTCTAAGTGACAACACCAAGCCATGATGTACCGCTATACCAAGTGACAACACCAAGCCATGATGTACCTCTTTACCAAGTGAAACACCAAGCCATGATGTACCCCTATATCAAGTGACAACACCAAGCCATGATGTACCGCTATACCAAGTGACAACACCAAGCCATGATGTACCGCTATACCAAATGACAACACCAAGCCATGATGTACCGCTATACCAAGTGACAACACCAAGTCATGATGTACCGCTATATCAAGTGACAACACCAAGCCATGATGTACCGTTATACCAAGTTTTATGTTTATAATGGCATTAACATTTTTGCAGGTTACAGTGACAAACAAATATAGGTCTATCGCTTTTCCAAATTTGCTTTGTAAATGAATGTTGATTCAATCAAGGCTAGTTTTAAACATGACGTTAGAACTTGGTCACGTTGGCCTACCTTTCAGGCTACATTGACTTTCCTTGTTGTGCATCTTGAACAGTCCTGGCATGCAGTATACTATAGCTTTTAATGTTAAAAATGTTGACATGAATATACTTTCAGCCGTTGTATACAATAAATCTCAAAGAAAAGTCACAAATGTCTTTTGTGAGTAAATATATAATTATTTGCTTTGGTCTCTTCAACATTCGTCATTGCAAGCAAGGGACTCTCCATTTGAATAACGTCAAAATATAAGTTTTAAATCCTCTATCAATGTTCACGGATCCACTAATGTAAAAAAAACAAAACAGCTTAAACCTTCTGTCAATGTATACTTATCCACGAAAAAAATCTTAGGTACTTTAAGTGACCTTTATAAAATGACTTCGGTGCCTTTGTTTTGTATCGATTGTAACTATTTATCGAGTTCAGATTGGGCCACAGCGTAAAAGTATACATGTCAGATTTCAAATGCCTTGGTTACCAATCTTAAACTCTTGAAAGAAAACTTACATCCAGACTTTGGATCTGGATCTCTTCCTCGTGACATAACTCGTCCAAATAAAATAAAAGTTTCTCTAAGTTATTTCCCTTTAATAGAAAACTGTTTTAGAAGCATTTCATATATATATATATATATATATATATATATATATATATATATATATATATATATATATATATATATATATATATATATATACATATACCGCTCCGACAACAAGATTTTACCGATAACAAGAGTTGCGTGATCAATAAACTACCACCGTTAGATCACTACTACTACTACTGCTACTACTACTACTACTACTACTGCTACTATTACTACTACTACCATCAAGTGATTTGTAACCTTTCCCGAAATAGGGTACTAATATTAGTGCTAACTGCCACCATCAGACCAATACTACAATCATCATATCACTACTGCTACAACCATCATCAGATCACTACTACTACACCCACCAGACAACTTCTACTACCACCATCATATCACTAGTACTACAACCGTCACGTCATCTACTGTTGCTTTATTGTATTATAGAAGTAGCAGTTTTATACTGTGAAGTTTAAAATAAATGTGTTTTGCTACAAGTTTCTTTGAAGCAAAAACTGTTGGGGTAAGCACCTGTATTCTATCAAACCCCACAATATCTACAGTTCAGACACAGCTAATGTGATCTAAAACCCCACAATATCTCGAGTACAGGGACAGCTAACGCAAACAATAAAACACCGCAATATCTACAGTTCAGAAACAGTTAATGTAAACTATCGAATGTCTTTGTCTTCGGTTGAAACAAGTTTGTACGCTTCATGGCTTCAATAACCAGTTTAACTCTGGACATGACCTTTAGCTCGGCCTTGTCTTTGGAAGACGTGTTTCCTTGCGCATTTTGATGATGTGATTAGACACGTCCTTTAAGCTGGGTCTTCTCTTTGGTATAAATTTTTTATGCGTATTTTGATGATGTGACTAGACACGTCGTTTAAGCTGGGCCTTCTCTTTGGTAGACATTTTTCTATGTGCATTTTGATGATGTGATAAGACAGGTCCTTTAAGCTGGGCCTAGTCATTGGTATACATTTTTCTGTGCGCATTTTGATGATGTGATTAGACATGTACTTGAAATTCGGCCTTGTCATTGGTAGACATGTTTATGTGCGTTTGTTCATGATGTGAATTGATGTTCAGGACAAAAATGCAATTCCTAACAATCTAGCGTGTTGGTTTATATTTGTTTGCATCTTTGTTTGATTGATTGCACAGAAACAACTTGACATTAGCAAATGAAATTGTGTTGTATTAGTGTATATGTTAGTTGACATAGTCCCAATTTCACCAACACAAGTCTTACAGTTAACTATAATCATGAGGACATTTAATTGATCAATCTTAAGTTAAATGTCAGCCAATCAGATTGTTGGATTCTACATTTAAATTTAATCCAAGTCTTAAGTAGTGTTGGCGAAATCCAGGCTTAATTTTGTTTATTGGCCAGAAAAGTTATTGCTCTATATTTTGTTAAAGGTGTAAACCTTTTTAGTACATATTATGCTTCATATTGAAAATGAAACTCTCTAAGCATGTTTACATGAATATGTTTATGACCGGAATAGATTCTTAAATATTCCAGATGCAACTATTCCTTAATTACATTTTTGAACTTTTTGTTGTTGAAAACCTTGCTAGCGCATTTACGCAGAATGCAATGCAACGGACAAATGAACATTGATTGCATGTTTGAATCCACATTCAGACATCAGGATTAGACCGTTTCGGTGTCCTAGTGATTAAAGTATCCGCCTTGGATGACGGAGGTTGTGGGTTCGATCTCTGGCTGAATCATACCAAAGAATTATAAAAATGGTACATACAGCTGCCTCGCTTGGAGCTCAACATTAAGAGGTTAGTGTTAGGACTGGTCAGCCTGGTGTCAGGATAATGTGGCTGGGTGAGACATCATGCTACATGTTTGCGACAGGATGCCCCAGTGCTAGACCACTATAAACTGCCACACTGCAGACATCGTAGCAATATGACTGAAACATTGTTTTAAGCTACCTTAAAAATCCATATATCTCTCTCTCTCTACACACACACACACACACATCAGGATTATATTACGAGTGCAGCGTATATTAGACAATACTCCAATTGATATGAGAACAGACTTTGTATCTATTATAAAACATATTAATGATACATTAAAGACCTGCGTATACAACCTCCGTTATTAGAAGAAAAAACACGGAGAAGATCGATTCCGAGAAAGGCAAGATAATTATATTCGTCGACAGTTACATATATCGCAAAAGCAGAGAAAATGCTGACGGAAGTACATGCTGGAGATGCTGCAAGCGTATCCATGCTGTTGTTTTTTTTGTAGTTTTTCTTTGTTGTTGTTTTTATCGCGAGTGAATATTTCACACGCAATAAAATTTTAACACACGCCACATCGTAACACGCTGCCATGTAATATATTCGACAATATAACCAAATATAAATGGTCCTCAGAAACTTATAAATGAAAAGGGTATCCGATTTACCCCGTTTTACATAGGAGTTCTCCTTGTACCCATAATCCCCCCCAATAAAACAAACACCCCCCACTCATCCCCCAAAAACGGAGGATTCATGTTAAACTACTCTTATCCATTAATCACACGTAATGTTAAACCTTTGTACATATTAATAAAGCATTCCCATATTGTCACTATGAATTTCAATATGGCGGCTTAATGATAAATTCCAGGTGTTCCTATGACCTTTTTAACGTGTAAGATAGGAAGTACCCTTTGTCGTTAATGTGTCATCGTTTACCATGCTATACTATACTCACACGTGCTATAGATTTACTATGTTATGCTGTACTTACACGTGCTATAGATTTAATGTGTTATAATATACTCACATGAGTTATATATTTACTATGTTATAATATACTCACATGTATTATATATACGATATTATATCGTACAAATTTCCCATTACAAAAATTAAGTTGAATATTTGCATATTTTGTGGTGTACATTGCATTAGTATATAAATAAATTATCCCTATTTCCCTGATATCTGACTTGGGTAAACATTTGCTTCTGGTTCTGTCCAACTTGAAAGCCCTAAAACAATGGTTACATCCCCTTACAAGTACTATCGTCTTGTTGTAATTTACCTGTCCACCAGATGTCGCTTGCCAGCACACATCCTGGAAGAAATTCAGACGAAAACAAGGAGGGGCTGATTGATTTTCAACCCAAACAGGTGTGATACTCACTTTCACACAACTTTGACAACTCTTTAGTGGTGTGATATATCGGAACCAAGAAGTACCGAGAGAAAAACGGAAGATTTGAGGTAGGCAAAATATGTTAAACAGAATGCCACCCCACACAGACTGGTTACAAATGAAATGAATATTGTATATGAACGGCACTCATTTTCGTCGGTAAATATGGCAAAAGTAATGACAGCACCCCTGTCATTCTCTTGACTGGCAGACGGGAAATGAATCTTAGCATTGGTTTTCCATTTTCCGACTGACAAGAAATTTACCTTGAGGAAAAAGACGAGAAAATTAAAAAAAAAAGAAAAATCACTAAATGGTATGTCCTTTAAGTTACAGTCGTTGGACCCCACTCCACAGTCCATTTCACCTATTCAGCTACTTGTTTTCGTATTTTCATTTGTAACGAGCTCCTTTTGGACGCAAGCTTAAAGGAGTGTGGAGAGGATAAGATTTTCGTAAATTCTCTTTCAGTTTTCTTTCTATATGTTTTACTTTTCTTTAGAATATTTATACTTTGCTGCTCTTCTTATTTGTAAACAAAGGTTCCAAAACTTACAGAAGAAAGAATTGCTAAGTATCATGATGCATTTTCTTCATGACAGACAAAACCATCCATACCTCGAATTTTTTAATATATATCTGGATATTTTGAAGTGATTCCACATTCATTTTGGGCAAGGTACATTAGGTTAAGGTGAAAATTTTAGGTGAATTTTAATCCTACATGCAGCCATCAAGTTATTGTTTGGTATCCCGCATTTAGTTTGGGCAAGGTGTAGGAACATCTTTTTGTCATCCCGCATTTGGTTTGAACAATGTTTTTGGGATGTCTTTTTGTCATCCCGCATTTATTTGAGCAAGGTATGCTGGCACTTCTTTTTGTTATCCCGCATTTGGTTTGGGCAATGTGCAGGGATGCTTTTTTATCAGCCTATACTTGGTTTGGGTAAGGTGTAGGGTGTCTTTTTGTTATCCCGCCTCTATTTGGATTTAGATACCGACAGGTCAAGTGTTCTTATTTCCAGTGTACAGATAGGAATGTAGATACCGACAGGTCAAGTATTCTTATATCCAGTGTACAGATAGGAATGTAGATACAGACAGGTCAAGTATTATTCTTATTTCCAGTATATAGATAGGAATGTAGTTTCAGACAGGTCAAGTATTCTTATTTCCAGTGTACAGATAGGAATGTAGTTTCAGACAGTTCAAGTGTTATTCTTATTTCCAGTGTACAAATACGAATGTAGATACAGACAGGTCAAGTATTATTATTATTTCCAGTGTACAGATACGAATGTATATACAGACAGGTCAAGTATTATTATTATTTCCAGTGTACAGATACGAATGTAGATACAGACAGGTCAAGTATTATTCTTATTTCCAGTGTACAGATACAAATGTAGATACAGACAGGGAGAAACATTTGAAATTGCATGTAGCAATTCTTCATACCATGTCATGTATATTCATGCAGTCATCATGTTATCTTTTGACATCCCGCACTTGGTTTGGGCAAGGTGTAGGTATGTCTTTTTGACATCCCACTTTTGGTTTGGACAAGGTGCTGGGACGTCTTTTTGTTTTCCCACATTTGGTTTGGGCAAGATGCAGGGATGCATTTTTGTCAGCCTGTATTTGGTTGGGGCAAGGTGTAGGGATGCTTTCTTGTCAGCCCACATTTGTTTTGGCACGGGGCAAAGTTTAGGGACATCTTTTTGTCATCCAGAATTTAATTGGTCGGTGGGCAGGGACTTAATAGAGTTTGTTGACTCTTATCCGTCATGAACCAGTTAAGTTTTGTTTTTTTGGCATCCCGCATTTGGTATGGACAAGGTTTTTGGGATGTCTTTTTGTCATCCGCATTTACTTTGGGCAAGGTGCTGGGACGTCTTTGAGTTATCCCGCATTTGGTTTGGACAAGGTGCAGGTATGCTTTTCTGTCAACCTGTATTTGGTTGGGTAAAGGTGTAGGGATGTTTTCTTGTCAGCCCACATTTTATTTGGGCATGAGGCAAAGTGTAGGGACATCTTTTTGTCATCCTGCATTTAATTGGTTCCTGGGTAGGGACGATAGAGATAGTTGGAAACTAACTCGTATCCTTCATGAACTATTCATGCTTGGGCAGGGATATTAGGTTTAGGTGAAACATTTATTGTCATTTTCGTGTAAAAACTTTAGAAGCAGAAGATACTAAAAAGGACATTTTTCAGTGTCCATATAGGAATTTTCTTTCATACAGGTCAAGTATTATTCTTGTTTTCAGTCTCCATATAGAAATGTAGATACAGTCAGGGAGAAACATTTGATTTGCATGTAACATGTCTTTATACCATGTCATATTTATTGGGAACAAAGCATATACAATTTGGAAACTGGATTTTGTTTTTATTCTCTATGTGACAAGTACTTAATGTATACAGTGAAATTGTAACACAACAGCAAAATATATTGATACTGATTTTGTCAGTGTTATGGGAACTCTAAGATTGAGTCAATCATTTACACTAATGCAATACATGTATCGTGTAATAAAACAGTATAATTTTTTGATTGTTATTTATGCATGTATTTTACTTTAGCTGTAAGACTGCATTGGTCATCTACACAGATGTCACTAGTCTCATGTAGCAAACATTTTGTTGATATGGATTAGATTGTGCATATGTCACAAGAGCAGTGAGACTGAGTCAGTCATTCACACAGATGTTACTAGTCTCATGTAGCAAACAGTGTGTTGATATGGATTTGATTGTGCATATGTCACAAGAGCAGTGAGATTGAGTCAGTCATTCACACAGATGTTACTAGTCTCATGTAGCAAACAGTGTGTTGATATGAATTATATTTGTTACATGTCACAAGAGCAGTGAGACTGAGTCAGTCATTCACACTAAGGTCACATGTGTCTCATGTAACAAGACAGCAGTTGTTTGAGAATGAGTGTATGTATGTCACCAGAACCATGAGATTGGGACAATTATTCACACTGGGGTGATATGTGTCTCATGTAACTAAACACCGTTTCATTGCTAATGATTATTATATATGTTAGGAGAGCTGTGAGATGGAGATAATCATTTACACTAATGTGATATGTATTTTGTGTAATAAAACATCGCATTTTATTGATGTTTGCATAGATAGTCACGGTTAAGGTAGCTGTAATGAGTTAGTCATTTACACTAATGTGATGTGTGTAACAAAACAGTTTATTGATATTTGCATTTACAGTCCTAGTTAAGGGAGTTGTAAGGAGGTAGTCATTTACACTAATGTGATGTGTGTAACAAAACAGTTTATTGTTATTTGCATTTACAGTCCTAGTAAAGGGAGTTGTAATGAGGTAGTCATTTGCACTAATCATTGCATTGTTTGAAGTAGTTCCCTCACTGACTAAATTCATTATTGCACTGTTTTATATTGTTCTCTTACTGACTAAATTCATCAGAGCACTGTTTTAGGTTGTTCCCTTACTGACTAAATTCATCATTGCACTGTGTTAGGTTGTTCCATTATTGACTAAATTCATCAGTGCACTCTTTTAGGTTGTTCCATTACTGGCTAAATTCAGCAGTGCACTGTTTTTGGGTTGTTCTCTCGATGACTAATCTCATCACTGCATTGTTTGAGGTTGTTGTTTCGCTGGCTAAATGGATCTGTGGAATTTTGGAAGTTATTTCCTCACTGACTAAATTGATCTGTGCATTGATTGAAGTTATTCCTTCACTGGTTAAATAGATCTGTGCATTGTTTGATGATGTTCTCTCACTGACTAAATTGATCTGTTCATTGTTTGATGTTATATGTTTTACTTTTCTTTAGAATATTTATCCTTTGCTGCTATTCTTATTTGTAAACGAAGGTTCCAAAACTTACAGAACAAACCATTGCTAAGTATCATGATGCATTTTCTTCATCACAGACAAAACCATCCAAACCTCGAATTTTGTTATATATCTAAATATTTTGAAGTGATTCCACATTCATTTTGGGCAAGGTACAGTAGCTGAAAACGTGAATTTTAATCCTTCATGCAGTCATCAAGCTATCTTTTTGACATCCCGCACTTGGTTTGGGCAAGGTGTAGGTATGTCTTTTTGACATCCCACTTTTGGTTGGGGCAAGGTGCTGGGACGTCTTTTTGTTATCCCACATTTGGTTTGGACAAGATGCAGGGATGCATTTTTGTCAGCCTGTATTTGGTTGGGGCAAGTTGTAGGGATGCTTTCTTGTCAGCCCACATTTTATTTGGGCATGAGGCAAAGTGTAGGGACATCTTTTTGTCATCCTGCATTTAATTGGTTCCTGGGTAGGGACAATAGAGTTAGTTGGAAACTAACTCGTATCCTTCATGAACTAGTCATGCTTGGGCAGGGATATTAGGTTTAGGTGAAATATTTATTGTCATTTTTCGTGTAAAAACTTTAGAAGTAGAAGATACTTAAAAGGACATTTTTCAGTGTCCATATAGGAATTTTCTTTCATACAGGTCAAGTATTATTCTTATTTTCAGTGTCCATATAGAAATGTAGATACAGTCAGGGAGAAACATTTGATTTGCATGTAACATGTCTTTATACCATGTCATATTTATTGGGAACAAAGCATATACAATTTGGAAACTGGATTTTGTTTTTATTCTCTATGTGACAAGTACTTAATGTATACAGTGAAATTGTAACACAACAGCAAAATATATTGATACTGATTTTGTCAGTGTTATGGGAACTCTAAGATTGAGTCAATCATTTACACTAATGTAATACATGTCTCGTGTAATAAAACAGTATAATTTTTTGATTGTTATTTATGCATGTATTTTACTTTAGCTGTAAGACTGCATTGGTCATCTACACAGATGTCACTAGTCTCATGTAGCAAACATTTTGTTGATATGGATTAGATTGTGCATATGTCACAAGAGCAGTGAGACTGAGTCAGTCATTCACACAGATGTTACTAGTCTCATGTAGCAAACAGTGTGTTGATATGGATTTGATTGTGCATATGTCACAAGAGCAGTGAGATTGAGTCAGTCATTCACACAGATGTTACTAGTCTCATGTAGCAAACAGTGTGTTGATATGAATTATATTTGTTACATGTCACAAGAACAGTGAGACTGAGTCAGTCATTCACACTAAGGTCACATGTGTCTCATGTAACAAGACAGCAGTTGTTTGAGAATGAGTGTATGTATGTCACCAGAACCATGAGACTGGGACAATTATTCACACTGGGGTGACATGTGTCTCATGTAACTAAACACCGTTTCATTGCTAATGATTATTATATATGTTAGGAGAGCTGTGAGATGGAGATAATCATTTACACTAATGTGATATGTATTTTGTGTAATAAAACATCGCATTTTATTGATGTTTGCATAGATAGTCACGGTTAAGGTAGCTGTAATGAGTTAGTCATTTACACTAATGTGATGTGTGTAACAAAACAGTTTATTGATATTTGCATTTACAGTCCTAGTTAAGGGAGTTGTAAGGAGGTAGTCATTTACACTAATGTGATGTGTGTAACAAAACAGTTTATTGTTATTTGCATTTACAATCCTAGTTAAGGGAGTTGTAATGAGGTAGTCATTTGTACTAATCATTGCATTGTTTGAAGTAGTTCCCTCACTGACTAAATTCATTATTGCACTGTTTTATATTGTTCTCTTACTGACTAAATTCATCAGAGCACTGTTTTAGGTTGTTCCCTTACTGACTAAATTCGTCATTGCACTGTGTTAGGTTGTTTCATTATTGACTAAATTCATCAGTGCACTCTTTAAGGTTGTTCCATTACTGGCTAAATTCAGCAGTGCACTGTTTTTGGGTTGTTCTCTCGATGACTAATCTCATCACTGCATTGTTTGAGGTTGTTGTTTCGCTGGCTAAATGGATCTGTGGAATTTTGGAAGTTATTTCCTCACTGACTAAATTGATCTGTGCATTGATTGAAGTTATTCCTTCACTGGTTAAATAGATCTGTGCATTGTTTGATGATGTTCTCTCACTGACTAAATTGTTCTGTTCATTGTTTGATGTTATATGTTTTACTTTTCTTTAGAATATTTATCCTTTGCTGCTATTCTTATTTGTAAACGAAGGTTCCAAAACTTACAGAAGAAACCATTGTTAAGTATCATGATGCATTTTCTTCATCACAGACAAAACCATCCAAACCTCGAATTTTGTTATATATCTAAATATTTTGAAGTGATTCCACATTCATTTTGGGCAAGGTACAGTAGCTGAAAACGTGAATTTTAATCCTTCATGCAGTCATCAAGCTATCTTTTTGACATCCCACACTTGGTTTGGGCAAGGTGTAGGTATGTCTTTTTGACATCCCACTTTTGGTTGGGGCAAGGTGCTGGGACGTCTTTTTGTTATCCCACATTTGGTTTGGACAAGATGCAGGGATGCATTTTTGTCAGCCTGTATTTGGTTGGGGCAAGTTGTAGGGATGCTTTCTTGTCAGCCCACATTTTATTTGGGCATGAGGCAAAGTGAAGGGACATCTTTTTGTCATCCTGCATTTAATTGGTTCCTGGGTAGGAACAATAGAGTTAGTTGGAAACTAACTCGTATCCTTCATGAACTAGTCATGCTTGGGCAGGGATATTAGGTTTAGGTGAAATATTTATTGTCATTTTTCGTGTAAAAACTTTAGAAGCAGAAGATACTTAAAAGGACATTTTTCAGTGTCCATATAGGAATTTTCTTTCATACAGGTCAAGTATTATTCTTATTTTCAGTGTCCATATAGAAATGTAGATACAGTCAGGGAGAAACATTTGATTTGCATGTAACATGTCTTTATACCATGTCATATTTATTGGGAACAAAGCATATACAATTTGGAAACTGGATTTTGTTTTTATTCTCTATGTGACAAGTACTTAATGTATACAGTGTAAATGTAACACAACAGCAAAATCTATTGATACTGATTGTGTCAGTGTTATGGGAACTCTAAGATTGAGTCAATCATTTACACTAATGTAATACATGTCTCGTGTAATAAAACAGTATACTTTTTTGATTGTTATGTATGCATGTGTTTTACGTTAGCTGTAAGACTGCATTGGTTTTCCACACAGATGTCACTAGTCTCATGTAGCAAACATTTTGTTGATATGGATTAGATTGTGCATATGTCACAAGAGCAGTGAGACTGAGTCAGTCATTCACACAGATGTTACTAGTCTCATGTAGCAAACAGTGTGTTGATATGGATTAGATTGTGCATATGTCACAAGAGCAGTGAGACTCAGTCAATCATTCACACTAAAGTCACATTTCTCATGCAACAAGACAGAACAGTTTATTGAGAATGAGTGTATTTATGTCACAAAAACCATTAGACTAGGTAAATCGTTCATACTAATTTGACATGTGTCTCATATAACAAGACAGCAGTTTTTTTTTAGGATGAGTGTATGTATGTCACCAGAACCATGAGACTGGAGCAATTATTCACACTGGGGTGACATGTGTCTCATGTAACAAAACACCATTTCATTGCTAATGATTATTATATACGTTAGGAGAGCTGTGAGAGGGAGATAATCATTTACACTAATGTGATGTGAATTTTGTGTAATAAAACAAAGCATTTTATTGATGATTTTATAAACAGTCCTAGTTAAGGAAGCTGTAATGAGCTAGTCATTTACATTAATGTGATGTGTGTAATAAAACAAAACAGTTCATTGATGTTTGCATATACATTCGTGGCTAAGGTAGCTGTACTGATATAGTCATTTACACTAATGTGATGTGTGTAATAAAACAAAACAGTTTATTGTTATTTGCATGTACAGTCCTAGTTAAGGGAATTGTAATGAGGTAGTCATTTACACTAATCATTGCATTGTTTGAAGTAGTTCCCTCACTGACTGAATTATTCATTGCTTTGTTTGACTTTGTTCCCTCACTGACTAAATTCATCATTGCAAGGTTTTAGGTTGTTCCCTTACTGACTAAATTCATCATTGCAATGTTTTAGGCTGTTCTCTTTCTGACTAAATTCATCATTGCAATGTTTTAGGTTGTTCCCTTTCTGACTAAATTCATCCTTTCACTGTTTTAGGTTCTTCCCTTACTGACTAAATTCATCATTTCACTGTGTTAGGTGTTCCCTTACTGACTAAATTCATCATTGCAATGTTTTAGGTTGTTCCCTTACTAACTAAATTCATCAGTACACTGTTTTAGGTTGCTCCCTTACCGACTAAATTCATCAGTACACTGTTTAGGTTGTTCCATTACTGACTAAATTCATCTGTGCACTGATTTAGGTTGTTCTCTCAATGACTAAACTCATCACTGCATTGTTTAGGTTGTTCCATTACTGACTAAATTCATCAGTGCACTGATTTAGGTTATTCCCTCACCGACTAAACAGATCTGTGCATTGTTTGAAGTTATTCCTTCACTGATTAAATAGATTTGTGCATTGTTTGATGTTGTTCTCTCAGTGACTAAATTGATCTGTGCATTGTTTGACATTGTTCTCTCACTGACTAAATTGAATTGTGCGTTGTTTGAAGTTGAACTCTCACTGACTAAAATCATCTCTGGATTTTTTCACATTGTTCTCTCAGTGAATTAACTGATCTTTCCATTGGTTGACGTTCTCGTACTGACTAAATTGATCTGTATATTGCTTGAAGTTGTTCTCTCACTGATTAAATTGATCTGTGTATTGCTTGAAGTTGTTCTCTCACTGATTAAATTGATCTGTGTATTGCTTGAAGTTGTTCTCTCACTGATTAAATTGATATGTGTATTGCTTGAAGTTGTTCTCTCACTGATTAACTTGATCTGTATATTGCTTGAAGTTGTTCTCTCACTGATTAAATTGATCTGTGTATTGCTTGAAGTTGTTCTCTCACTGATTAACTTGATCTGTGTATTGCTTGAAATTGTTCTCTCACTGATTAAATTGATCTGTGCATTGTTTACATCTTGCTGTCTAGAAGGTATGATGACTTGCAAAGGGTGAATTTGAGTTCTAAAATTTAACTTTATGAAAAGTTAAACTTACAAATGCAGAACTAGGTTTAGATATATATTAATTTTTATTTGTGAATTTAATTTTTACATCTTTACAATTTCCACTTATTTGTATCATAATAAACAAGTCATCTGAGTCTATAGACTAGTAATAACATTCTCTGCTTAAATGTTCAATGAAAGTCATATGAGTCTATAGACTAGTAATAACATTCTCTGTTTAAAAGTTTTAATGAAAGTCATCTGAGTCTATAGACTAGTAATAACATTCTCTGTTTAAATGTTTCATTGAAAGTCATATGAGTCTATAGACTAGTAATAACATTCTCTGTTTACATGTTTCATTGAAAGTCATATGAGTCTATAGACTAGTAATAACATTTTCTGTTTAAATGTTTCATTGAAAGTCATATGAGTCTATAGACTAGTAATAACATTCTCTGTTTAAATGTTTTAAAGAAAGTCAGATGAGTCTATAGACTAGTAATAACATTTTCTGTTTAAATATTTTAATGAAAGTCATATGAGTCTATAGACTAGAAATCACATTCTCTGTTTAAATGTTTTAATGAAAGTCATCTGAGGTATAGACTAGCAATACTATTCTCTGTTTAAATGTTTCATTGAAAGCCATGTGAGTCTATAGACTAGTAATAACATTCTCTGTTTAAATGTTTTAATGAAAGTCATATGAGTCTATAGACTAGTAATAACATTCTCTGTTTAAATGTTTCATTGAAAGTCATATGAGTCTATAGACTAGTAATAACATTCTCTGTTTAAATATTTTAATGAAAGTCATATGAGTCTATAGACTAGTAATAACATTCTCTGTTTAAATGTTTCAATGAAAGTCATCTGAGGTATAGACTAGCAATACTATTCTCTGTTTAAATGTTTCATTGAAAGTCATGTGAGTCTATAGACTAGCAATAACATTCTCTGTTTAAATGTTTTAATGAAAGTCATATGAGTCTATAGACTAGTAATAACATTCTCTGTTTAAATGTTTTATTGAAGGTCATCTGAGTCTATAGCCTAGTAATAACATTCTCTGTTTAAATGTTTTATTGAAAGTCATCTGAGTCTATAGACTAGTAATAACATTCTGTTTAAATGTTTCATTGAAAGTCATCTGAGTCCATAGACTAGTAATAACATTCTCAGTTTAAATGTTTCATTGAAAGTCATGAGTCTATAGACTAGTAATAACATTCTCTGTTTAAATGTTTTAATGAAAGTCATCTGAGGTATAGACTAGTAATACTATTCTCTGTTTAAACGTTTCATTGAATGTCATGAGTCTATAGACTAGTAATAACATTCTCTGTTTAAATATTTTAATGAAAGTCATATGAGTCTATAGACTAGTAATAACATTCTCTGTTTAAATGTTTCATTGAAAGTCATATGAGTCTACAGACTACTAATAACATTCTCTGTTTAAATATTTTAATGAATGTCATATGAGTCTATAAACTAGTAAAACATTCTTTGTTTAAATGTTTTAATGAAACTCATCTGAGGTATAGACTAGTAATACCATTCTCTGTTTAAATGTTTCATTGAAAGCCATGTGAGTCTGTAGACTGGTAATAACATTCTCTGTTTAAATATTTTAATGAAAGCCATATGAGTCTATAGACTAGTAATAACATTCTCTGTTTAAATGTTTCATTGAAAGTCATGAGTCTATAGACTAGTAATAACATTCTCTGTTTAAATGTTTCATTGAAACTCATATGAGTCTATAGACTAGTAATGCCATTCTCTGTTTGAATGTTTTGTTGAAAGTCATACAAGTCTATAGACTAGTAATAACATTCTCTGTTTAAATGTTTTATTGAAAGTCATATGAGTCTATATCCTAGTAATAACGTTCTCTGTTTAAATGTTTTAATGAAAGTAATCTGAGTTTATAGTCTAGTAATAACATTCTGTTTAAATGTTTCATTGAATGTCGTGAGTCTATAGACTAGTAATAACATTCCCTGTTTAAATGTTTTATTGAAAGTCATCTGAGTCTATAGACTAGTAATAACATTCTCTGTTTAAATGTTTCATTGAAAGTGATATGAGTCTATAAACTAGTAATAACATTCTCTGTTTAAATGTTTCATTGAAAGTCATGAGTCTATAGACTAGTAATAACATTCTCTGTTTAAATGTTTTAATGAAAGTCATATGAGTCTATAGACTAGTAATAACAATCTCTGTTTAAATGTTTTAATGAAAGGCATATAAGTCTATAGACTAGTAATAACATTCTCTGTTTAAATGTTTTAATGAAAGTCATCTGAGGTATAGACTAGTAATACTATTCTCTGTTTAAATGTTTCCCTGAAAGTCATATGAGTCTATAGACTAGTAATAACATTCTCTGTTAAATGTTTTATTGAAAGTCATACAAGTCTATAGACTAGTAATAACATTCTCTGTTTAAATGTTTTAATGAAAGTCATATGAGTCTATAGCCTAGTAATAACGTTCTCTGTTTAAATGTTTTAATGAAAGTTATTTGAGTCTATAGACTAGTAATAAGATTCTCTGTTTAAATGTTGCATTGAAAGTCATACAAGTCTATAGACTAGTAATAACATTCTCTGTTTAAATGTTTCATTGAAAGTCATATGAGTCTATAGACTAGTAATAACATTCTCTGTTTAAATATTTTAATGAAAGTCATATATGTCTATAGATTAGTAATAACATTCTTTGTTTAAGTGTTTTAATGAAAGTAATCCGAGTCGATAGACTAGTTTTAACATTCTCTGTTTAATTGTTTTATTGAAAGTCATACAAGTCTATAAACTAGTAATAACATTCCCTGTTTAAAAGTTTCATTGAAAGTCATTTGAGTCTATGGACTAGTAATAACATTCTCTGTTTAAATATTTTAATGAAAGTCATCCGAGTCTATAGACTAGTAATAACATTCTCTGTTTAAATGTTTTATTGAAAGATTTATAGATGGAGAATCTGCAGTTTTGAAATTTCAGTAGTTCTTGATTTTCTTTATCACTGTTACCATAGAGAGGACATCAATATTCCAGATGTGGAATGATATATGCATATATAATATCTTCCTCTCTTTTTATGGGAGATAATATTGTATTCTGTGGAAGAGATAAAACAATGGCTTTACTTTTTTGATGACCTTATCAACATACATGCAATGGAATGAAGTTAAACATATGACATACATGCATGCTGTATCTAATTGAATGCCCAATGAAGTACTCTAAATCCAGTGAACTGCAACTAATGGCTGATGGCTGATGCAAAGAAGGCATTAAAAGTTTTGACAAGTACAATGAGGGATTGACAGTTTGGTCAAGTACAATGATGGATTAACAGTTTGGAAAAGTACATTGAGGGGTTAACAGTTTGGACAAGTGCAATGAGGAGTTAACAGTTTGGACAAGTCATATGTATTATCATTGAAGAGTGTGTTTAATCATCATTTATATCAGTCTATGTATACTGAATCCAGCCCACATGCACACATACTTGGGTTTTTGGGGCTCTAGAGTACAAACCAATCGAGTGTACTGTGACCCATATTTGATAATATAAGATGAGACAGAACACTTGAATACAAGATGTATGTTTAGCTAACACAGTAGAGTGGTCACAACACACTACTTTAATTTCAGTAACTTGTAAATGCAAGTGTTGTTAGGATGTGTAGAAGACAAAGTGAAGCAGACGTTGGCTGTCAACATATTTACAAGGGTGTTTGTGGCTATAGGAAGAGTGTTTGGATATCAGTCATTGGCTATCAACATGTTTATAGGGGTAGGTGTGGCTGTATGAAGAGTGTTTTGATATCAGTCATTGGCTGTCAACATCTTTACAAGGGTAGTTGTGGCTATAGGAAGAGTGTTTTGATATCAGTCATTGGCTGTAAACAATATTTATAGGGGTAGTTGTGGCTATAGGAAGAGTGTTTGGATATCAGTCATTGGCTGTCAACATGTTTACAAGGGTAGTTGTGGCTATCGGAAGAGTGTTTTGATATCAGTCATTGGCTGTCAACAATGTTTATAGGGGTAGTTGTGGCTATAGGAAGAGTGTTTTGATATCAGTCATTGGCTGTCAACATGTTTGTAGGTGTAGTTGTGGCTATAGGAAGAGTGTTTTGATATCAGTCATCGGCTGTCAACATATTTACAAGGGTAGTTGTGGCTATAGGAAGAGTGTTTTGATATCAGTCATTGGCTGTCAACATGTTTATAGGGGTAGTTGTGGCTATAGGAAGAGTGTTTGGATATCAATTTTTGCTTGTCAACATATTTGCATGTTTACAAGGGTGTTGTGACTATAGGAAGAGTGTTTTGATATCAGTCCCTTTACATGAGCAGGATGATGATATTTTGTTAAAAGCCTTGCGTTTTCATCTGTCACGACCTCTACGGGGAAAAAAGATTCCTCATCTTTTAGGTACTGAAGATGTGCATGACGATGTGTGTGTAGCTTGTGACTTACACCCTCACCGGACACATGTACGTGACTGTATAAATTAAGGTTTGGAGACTTGGACCTAAGAAGTTGTCAATGATGTACAAGACATCTGATCCTAAATTCAAACGTCCCGTGAAAAAAATTAACTTTTAAACCCGTGTTAGTTGCAGTACCAAAGTAACCCGTCACCGAGGAGAACCACTCCCTTCAGAACAGGACTGTCATGAACATTCCCGAATGGTCATTCCGGAAGGACTTCTGTGTGAATGTACCCAATGTAGAGACTTTAAGAACATTACACACTTTCCCTAGGACACCGTTGTTACCAAACACATGTTGTACCGTGACTTGTTTATATTTCATATTAATCATTTTAATGTGTTTTTATCGATGTTCTTAACCACTTGGCTTTTATGTATTTTTGTCTTTCGTGTTGTTCCATTTTAACAACAAACGTGTCCCGAAAAAAGTGTTAAAACTCTTGTCTTGGGTATCTTCGTGTTAAAAGAATATTTCCCTGCACTATGACTATTTTACTGTCTCTGCTCACTCTTCTTTAACTTTCAAAGTCAGCGACGAACACATAGATCTTGCCAGTTATGATGCATTGTACCTTTGCTAGCCCTTTAACATGCTAATTGCCAATCTCATCGGTTCAGGCAAAACCGAATTTTTGATCGAACGTAAACATCATTTGAATAATCGTCCAACACAGCGGATAGTGTGGTGCTATACAGTGGTAATCGGCGTACGGACTTTTGCGAGAAAGTCAAGGTGATTCCATCGTGTTTGCGGAAGGTATTCCATTCAAACCCATCTGGTCATTTTCGACGACATGTTAGGAGAAGACGAATAAGAACTTAAACTGTGGCTTGCGCGCAAAAGACGTGTCATATACATTACGCAAAGTTTGGTTCCACAAAGTAAAGCCCATCTCAAGATTAGTCTGAATGCTCATTACGTGGTCTTGTTTAAAAGGACTGATGATACATCTCAAGTTGAATTCTTAGCCAAACAGTTAGGAACGCCTTGGCTGACTCAGGCGTACGCCGATGGCAATCAAACACCACAAGCCCATTTACTTGTGGATTTAAAACCCACCACAGCCGATTATTTGCGATTTAGTACCTATTTGTTTCACAACATCTGCCAAGACAGAGGGCCTGTCCTGTACACGTCCATGTCGTTGACTTAACAAAGTAATCTATAAAAACCTCGAACTCTTTGGGACTGTCCCACACAGCGTTAACATGACGTCCCTTCAGTATCATCTTCCCGTCATAGTCGTGCCTTGTACGACGTCAGTCGCAAAAATTCCACAAATACGTGCTCGTGTCTTAGATGCCAGTCTCAAAGAAGTCTGTCCATGGTTTACGGTGACATCATGTCAATTACTTAAAGGCATCTTTTACATCATCATCAGACCAAACGCGTTTATAAGACAAACAAAGTACCCTTGCCTCAAATGACCGATCCTCGCATCGACACTTAAACCAGAAAGGAAATTAGTTTGAGACATGGATGTAGAGGTTGTCTAGGAGGTGTCATCATTAGCTACCTCTGATAATGGGATCCCAAATCTCCCCATATTTTACCCCAAACAAATGGTCACTCCCCACAAAGCCAAACGATCCCCATAGAAAAATATAGTAATGGTGTCAAGACGAGGTCACTTCCCCAGAAAAAGAAAACCTCACATAAAAAAGAAAAAGAAAAGCCCCAAGAAAACAGTCTCTACCCGGAAGAGAGACTCCTTACATTAGCAAACCACAACTCCAGCAACGGTGGCTGCGTCTCCAGTAGCCTCAGAGTCTTCCACTTCTCCGTTGTTGATCATACCCGCCAAACCCAATTCGACAGCCGTCCTTCCTCAGTTGATGAAGCAATGGAAACCCGAGTCTCCAAACACTTCTCCTCCAGCAGTGACACATCCTCCTCTTTATCTGCAGTGGGAGCTGCTCACAAAGTTACTGCCCCAAAAATCAAAGTCCAGGATGGATCATGCATGTTACAGAATGTACTGGATTTGTCACAGCATGAACTGTCACCATTTAGTCCGTTGCGAACCCCTACACGACGCGTGATGTCTGTTATCAAGCTGATACGACCTAAAGACAATAATTGGCGACGTGTTCCAGCACAAAACAGATGTAAGGTAAAGAATGGGAATCAGTGTTTTTGAGCTCCTGAATATATTAAGACGTCACCATCCAGATGCCATTCCTCTTCTAGAACTCCATAGGAAAGAAAAGGAAACGACTGCCTTCTCGTTTAGTCAAACATTGGCACATGTTGTCCGTTCTGTCCAAAGCTTCTCCGCCCATGCGCAAAAGCAGCCTCCAAACACGTCATCGACACCGTATGAGAATGTTTTTTTAAATCTCTTGAAAGGACGATACCTTTGTCTAAACACCAGAAGAAATGATTAGCCATTTGTAAAAAAAAATAATACCCATTCGTCAAAAGAAGATGTTGTTACAATGCGGAGGTATTTAATATAGGTTGTTAGGAAACTTGATGAATGGAGTATTGGTAACAATGATGGATGGACTCATGGGAGCATGATAAGAAGGACCAATAAGATAAAGGAGACCTCTGGAGTCCACAAATCTAAGATGTGACCATTGAAATCGAAAGGAAAGACAAAAACTGGCTTTGGATGGAATGCATGAATCGTTGGCAAGAACAACGGACCCATCATTTCACTACCAGTCTCATTTGACCAAGATGTCCCAGTTGCAACACGAACTGCACTCGTTGATGGAGTGAAACGATTTGTCCCAAATAGAAAAATCGCAAACGTACTGTCAGCTCTTTCAACAAATATAACTCTTTCACCAGGAAGCTTTAGATGAAAGAGCTCTACCCACTCTGAGAGATTTTAGGGCCCTCATGAAGAGTTCATTATCATCATCATCATCATCATCGTCACCCGCAAAGGTCAAGACAGACTCAACCCGACGAATGCCTGAGTAAGGATAGGTACGATAAGTCTTTCAAACACCGTCAGCAGCTCCCATTTCTAAGAAGGTTGCAGCGTGATTGTGAACCCCTTCCATCGAATCCCCAACGAGATGAGCTGAAAGCTTGGGTGAAAAAATGCTGTCCACTCCTCCTTCGACATAATTGAAAATGAAAGAAAGGAAACCAGAAGTGAACAACGAAAAGAGGTGGCACATCGGTCACGTAAAGACATCTCCAAACCACCATCTCGCTCCATCCAAAGTAGCATCAGTGAAGAGTGGGTGACATATTATCAAAAATGAGAAGATGTTAACCAGCATATACTACAATTCATTCCATCCTGCGGGTTAGGGAAGAGTTCAGAAATTGTCTTGTGCTGCCAAATCTCGGCTGCAAAGTCTCCTTTAGCCTCAAGTGCAACGATGGTTACAAGAACATGGCACGTGCACTTTGTACAAACCCCTAGGACGAAAACTTTACATGTAAGTGGAGGGCATCGATCATCAATGGCATGTGACCGTTTTTGGTCGTTTGTGTCGCACGTCCCAGACTGTGCCTGTCCCCACGAAAAGTGGAATGTTGGTAGCAGGAGAATGGGTGCGCATTGTAAAATCCAAATTCACTTTCGACAAAGGGCATTACCCAACAGGACCACCGAATTGTGTATTGTCACTAGACAAGTGCGTGGCCGTTATCCTGCAACAACAAATTGGAAGACATGAATGGGGAAGTGTCAAAAATAACGTTTTATTTGTCCGAGCTACAACGCGAGAACAAGAGAGAAGAGGAAGTGTATGATATCGAAAACATTCTCGAAAGAAGAACCCGTAAGGTTGGAACACGCTGTGTCAAAGAAGTCAACGTATGCTGGAAAGGATACCCTCCCAGTTTTGATTCCTGGATAGACGTTTCGCAAGTCATCTACTATACAAAGATATAACCATCATGCCCTTCCACACAACCGCTACCACCGGAGTGACCACTCCTTCATCGAGATCTTCTTTGCAAGAGCTACAAAAGCAACCCGAGTGGTTGTGGTGTGGAGAACGTGTGCCTAAAACCCAAATCGTCTTTCCCTGCCAAATTGTCCATCCAGTTGGATCATGAAGCCCATTGGGAAGTGGCTTTGGTGGAAATCATTCGCCCGACACAAGTCCGAAATATCCTTCCGAAATTTAAGACGAACAAGTGCAAACGTACTTGAATTCCAATGTAAAATATGAGAATAAAACATATAACTCTCACACTCGAACGTTGATCCATAACTTGATAATTCCCCCAGGCTATTATTTTAGCGGTCAAGATTTGGTAGGCACGATTGCTACCAGGTTTATTGCACTGTTTGGTAAAGCTTTGGAGAGTGTCAGGAAAGGTGTCACTGATGACACTTACGGAGGATAAAGTGTAGACTATTTTATTTTCTCCTGAATTGTTCACCATGTTGTGCGGGGACAATGAGATAAGATGACAATAGTCAGGACAAACGAATTACGTCATAAAATCAATGCAAAATCTTCCGAAACGTTTTATCCTGCAGTAATACAAATATGCATATATTTATTTACCTTAAGTGCTTGTTGGATACAATCACACTCGAGATAGCCGTTCATGCAGGTCGAAATGTATATATTGTCACAAGACCTGTCGATTAATCCAACAGCACTCTATGAGTGCATTAATTGCGGGATGTGGCATCATTCCTTCCCCCCTAAAAAAAAGTGAATCCGTCCCAAAAGGTGCATTAGCCAGTCGTACATGCCCATATGGACGACAACGACTTAAATTTAAACGACCGAGTCTGACCATCCAATGTGGACTCATTCTCTTATGAAGATATGTTCGAAACTAGCCAAGCTGAAGAAGCTTACGTGAATTTACATCTTGTCAGGCAAAGCCTGATACACAAACGTGAAGAGATAGAGATTGTCAAAATGTTGAAAGTGACCGAAGACCTGAAACATATGTCCTTCTCTTTCCAAAGAAACATATCTTATCCTGTGGGAAAGCCTGTCGCCAAACGGGGATGCAATATTAGACGATAAAATATTGTTATAAGTCCTCTCCCACAAAAACAGCACTTTTCGCGGCTAACCCATCACTCTAGAGAAGAAATACTAATTCAATTGCCAATTGTATGTTAGTAAGTTTAAAATGAGAAGTGTGTCTATAAGCAAATTCATTTTTTTAACTTTGGTAGAGGTGTATTTATAAGAACTTCGTTTTGGTAGCTTCTTAAATATTCTGTTCGCTTTTGTTAGTAGTTAGCATTATTTGCATGTAAAAAACTGAGTGTTTGTTTCAAGTCCGCCCGTTCCCTGTTTATTTGGGTAATGACATGGGTAATGTAAGTTTTGATGATATGTACCCAGACCAAATCTCAGCTGGGGAATCAGAAACTCAGACTGATATATCCTCACACAATGCTACTACTGAAAGTGAGATTCCTCCAGAAACTGAAGATCAGAATTCAGAATAAATTAGGATTAAAGTATTTATTTAACATTTTTAATTAGCCATCCAAATGTCACCAGGGCATTATTAGCTGTATCATCAATATTCTGTCTACCATACAGTATCATCAATATTATGTGTGCCTTACAATATCATCAATAGTCTGTGTGCCATATAGTATCATCCGTATTCTGTGTGCCATACAGTATCATTAATATCCTGTGTGCCATACAATAGCATATACTTTTCATGATGAAAACAGAAACACTTGTAAAACAATTGCTTGGATAAATTTAACAATAAAACTGTTTATTGCCTTCTACCAGAAAATAAATTCTTAAACAGTATAATGTCATCTAGAACTGCATCATGCCGATACAAGTGATGCTTAGCTTTAGAAATAATTGAAAATATTTGATGGACAGAGATCATGTTTAGATTGGTAATTAGCATATTGCATGTTAAATTGGTAGACTTTCAATAATTTTGGAACGCCAGTCGCTCTCTCTGTTGATTGACTTCAAGTTGTATCAATGCAGTTTTAAGACTTTTCAAGTGTTTACGTATTAAAAATCACATTTTCATCAACTTGTAAGAACCAACAAAAAATAATTAAAGGTACAATGCTCACGCATGACAAGTCTGATGAAAAATAAATCAGCTCAAGACCACGTTCATGCTCTGCATTTGCATTTAAGACCATCTTGACCATGGGACGCTAACTTGTAATGATAATCCTATCCGTATTTTAGGAGGTAGAGGATTAACAAACTTGTGATAATGGGCGTACAGACGAAATATGATGGAAACATGCCATATGTGTTTCTAGTATATAACCAGAACATACTTAAAGTAATAATTTAATATATTGTTTCATCCAACAGATCTATGAAAGAAATATTTATACTCATGCCAATTACTAATAGTAACTTATTTTGCATCTTAGCTAGACAGGGTAACATATCCAACCTTAGCTAATGAAGATGCCTAATTTGAGGTTGCAATTTAATACTATGTAATAACTAGTATATAGTAAAATAAGGAGTATTCTTGATATTTGTAAAACGTTTGAAATAGTATTTCCTCAGTAATGTAATCATCACACATGGAGAAAATACGTATAAACATATATTTAAAGTAACCAAATTGAGCATTGTTCATTTTAGTCTTTAACATTCACTTCTATCCCTTGTTGTCCCGTCCGTGTATAATGCAATCCTGCACCAGTATTATGCGAACCTTTCAGTTTGCTATTTATATTAATCACAAGATGGTGTCATGGTCTCATTATTTAGCAAAACATTTACTTTGACCCATAAAATTGATTAACATTTTTTAGAGATTGATTGTTATTTATACTTTATTTAGCAAGAGACCGGAGTCCTAGCCGATTACACGGTTCGTTAAGGACATCTAGGACCGGCATCCTAGCTGATTACTCAGTTCGTTAAGGAAATCTAGGACGTCCGATTTTGCTGTTTCCTTAGATTTTTATAGATGCTTCGTAAGTGAATTATTTATTAACACTTTATAAAATTGAATGATATGTTATGGGGTTTTATGTGGTGGCTTCTAAATTTATTTAGCTAGTTACTGGGTCTTTTGGTTTTGTGGGGATAGCAATTATATTTTGTTCCTAAGTCCTGCTGAATTTATGAATTGATTTATATTTTTTATGCTGAATGTTTATTTTTATTAGAGTCCGTAAGTAACTCTGGGTATGTGTATGGTGATCCAATCTCTTTTTGGTGTTTGATAAATATTTTCCGAGCGGGTTTATATTTTGGACATATATTGAATACGTTGTGTAGATCTTCGGTGTTGTGGCAGTTAAAGCAGTTAATGGTTGCTGGTTTGGGTCCTATAAACCTTCCAAAACTGCTTGCTAGTTTAGTTGTTCCAGTTATTATCCTGTTTATGGTTTTCTGTTCTAAATAGGTACCCTTATGTAGCTGTATGTTCATATCTACGTTTTTGGGGGTTTCATGGTGCTTTTTACCTTTTGTGGAGGAGTTCCAAAAATATTGCCATGTTTGGTCTATATATGTTTGTGCGAAGCTTATTGCTTCTGTAGAGCTATAGTTAAGCGTGATAGAGTTTTGATCTTCTAGTTTGTTTTTTGCAACTTTGTCTGCTGTTTCGTTGCCAGAGATTCCAATGTGCGACGGTATCCACATGAGCGCGACTAATGTATGCGCTGTGGTGATATCGTCGATTAATTCGCATGCTCTGTCGAGGAATTATTCCTTAGAGTGTGTATTGCGATTTTGGGTCGATTTGATAATGCTTAGGGAATCGCTTATAATGACTGCTTTAGGTATTTGGTTGTCTTTGATCCATTGTAGTGATTCAAGTATAGCCCAGAATGCAGTGGTGTAAATGGAGCAATAGTCAGGTAATCTGGATCCCGTTTGTATATTGAATTAAGGGATGACTATTGCTGCTGCTGTTCTTGATGGGTTGTTTGTTTTTGATCCATCGGTATATATTTTAACATAGTCCGGGTATTTTTGGTTGATTTCGTTTACCAGTACAGGTTTTAGTAAGTTTTCTTGTCCTTCTGTATTGCCTAATTTGGTAGCTTCAGTGTTAATCCTTGGTGGTTTTTGTAACCATTGTGATTTGTTCTGGTCTGTATTGTTTGTTACCTGTGATTTTAGTAAAGGTATATTTTCTCTTAGTTCAAGGATTACTTTGCCAATTTGTGTGATGGGTATCATTTTGGGTTTGAAGAAAACTTTACACTTATTTATAGTATTTTGGTGGGATGGTTGTCTGGGTGGGTATCTAATCGAATGGAGTATCGGAGGAGCAGTTCTTGCCTACGTACTTTTAAAGGTAGTTCTCCTGTTAGTGTTTGTAGTTCTTCTAATGATGTTGAGGGGAGTGTTCCTGCGCATAATAGTAAGGCTTTTCTCTGGATAGTGTCAAGTTTTTGTAGTACAGGTTGCTTAGCTGAGTTATATGCTTGGCAACCGTCATCCAGTTTTGATCTAATTAGGGTTTTATATATCGTCAGGAGGGTTTCCTGGTTGGATCCCCAGTCAGTCCCTGTGATGTTCCTGAGTAAATTGAGATCTTTGTTACAATTCTGGGTGAGTTGTTCAATGTGCTGTTTCCATGTGAGGTGGTTGTCGAAGAACATTCCTATAAATTATTTTACCACGTATTTGATTAATTGATTTTATATATAGAAGTTTGGATAGACTATGTTGTTATTTCGTTTGGGGGTGAACATGATTGCCACAGTTTTTCATGAGATATTTTGAAACCCAATTTATCCGCCCATCTCCCTATGTTGTATAGGCTCTGCTGGATTTCTTTAACTACTGTGCTATTGACAGGATTTCCATTCCTCCATATGCCACTATCATCTGCAAATTGTGATAAGTTTATTTTTGCGGAGGCTGCATTGAGGTCAAGGTCGTTTACCATTAGGTTAAATAGAAAGGGACTTATTACCCTGTCTTGCGTTGTTCCATTTTCAAGTGAAAATTCTTCCGAATGGGTGTTGCCTATTCTTGTGGTAATTTTCCGGTCTGTGAGGAAATCGCCGATCCAGTTGAACAAGCGTCCAGTTATTCCAAATTGGTTCAATTTGGCCATTAGTCCATTGGTCCATACTAGGTCGAACGCTTTTTCTAGGTCTAAAGAAACCGCTATGAGGTTACGATCGGTTTTCCTATGTGCGTTAAAAGCGAGTTTGATGTCTGTTTCCAATCTGAGAAGTTAGTCAGTGGTGGACCTTTTGTTCCGAAAGCCACATTGATTTCTGGAGAGTAAGTTATTGGTTAGTGGCGGTATTTTAACCTATTTGCGATTACTGTCTCCATTAGTTTGCAAATATTTTTTGTAAGGGAGATGGGTCGGTACGAATTTATGCTGTTTTGATCTTTACCTAGCTTGGGGATTGGTATTGCTATGGCCTGTTTCCATTTGGTGGGTAGTTGGCCTTTACCCCATATCCTATTAAAGAGTTTGATTATGGCTATTGTTATATTGATAGGTAGATTTGTAGATTATGTAACCTAACTGATCCTTACCAGGGGATGTTTCGTTTTTGGATCGTAGGGCTATCTTCCATTCATGTACTGTGATGTCGCTATTTAGGTGAGATTATTTTGTTCTTTGGTCTTGAAACATTTGAGGTTGGGTTCCCTCCATTAGTTTTTTGTTTTCTTGAAAGTTTCTGGGCCTGAGGTAGTTGCTTTCCCTTTTATGGTTTTATCTTGTCCCATATTTGTTTTGAGTTTGATTTTAGACTCAGTTTAGAGCAAAAGGTTTGCCATAGATTAAGTTTAGCAGTTTTTATAGTTTGTTTTAGTGCTTTTGTCTTTATCTTTATATTGCTGGAAGCAGACAGAAATTTTGGTGCGTTTATATTTATTTAAGGCCCTTTTTGTCTTTATGTGCTATAGTGCACTGTTTAGACCACCATGGTAGAGGGTTTTTATTTTGGATATTAGTTGTCTTTGGTATGCATCGGTTAGCTGCTTCTATAATTGTGTATGTTATGTTATCATAATACATGTCAATACTTGTGCTTTCTAAATTATCTGGATTTACTCTAGCTTCTAATAATTGAAATTGGTTCCAGTCTGCCTGTTGGTACCTCCATTTAGGTGGGGATTCGTTTGCAATGTGCTGAGTTTTTGTTTGAATATTGATTGTGATGGGAAAATGGTCCCTTCCTAACGCATCTTCCTGATCCACCCATCAATTTCTGATTTGAGCCAATTTTGTGGTAGTGATGGCTAGGTCTATGGCTGAGAAAGTGCCATCATCAGGGTTTAATCTAGTGTTCGACCCGTCATTTAAGATGACCAGATTGTTCTCAGTTATCCATTTTTCAACCATTTTCCCTCTTTGATCTTTCTTTATACCTGCCCATACTTCATTGTGTGCGTTGAAGTCGCCACAGATCATTAGATTGTTGTTGTTGTTGTTATTAGTGATTGCTTTTAGTGAGATTAGGTTGGTAGGGCAGAAGGTACCCCTGGGTCGCATGCATTTATTATTTGACTGTTTGTGGTTCCTATATTTATCATTACTGACATTATTTCGATGCTATTATTGATGTTTAGGTTAAGGGGTACTTCTATTATTTCATAGTAGATTAGTGTATCTATTATTAAAAAAATGCTAGTCCACCCCCTTTCTTCTCCATGGGTGTGTTTTTAAAGATTCCCTGGGCATAGCCTTGTAGTTTGGGCAGGCGTTTGTGTTCTTGTGTTATGAGGGTTTCCTGTAGGCAGATTATGTCTGGTTTTACGGCCGTATTATTCAGTTTCTTCTGCAGTTCTGATAGGTTTCTAAGGATTCCTCTGCAGTTTCATTGCCAGATGTTGATTTTATTATTTTTTGTTCTATTCATTTTTGACATCTTTATCTGTTAGTCTTGTGGTCCAATCAGCTAGTATGGTGAAAATGGTTTTGAGGGTTCTGATTATGCTACTGAGATCCTGCATTAGGGTTCATGTTGTTAGGTTCATTACTTCCTGTATTAATTCTGTGTTGGGGTGTGTGCTAGTTTTGGGGATGTTTGGGGTGACAGTTTTGTTTGTATCTGGAGTGTGATTAGGGTGGTCATTTCTTGTTACAATGTGGGTTGTAGTTTTGTTTCTTTTGTTTCCTGATTTGAGGGTATGTTTTGTGGTGCAATGTTTTCCTTTCTGATTCTGCATGGAGGGTTTTGGTGCTCATTGATTGTTTCAGAGCTAGATTTTGGTGTGTTGGGGTTGTTTTTACAAATAAGGTTTTGGCAGAATGGTAAGTGAGGTGTTTTTAGTTCATTAAGTCCACTATTTGTTTCTCTTTCATTGCAAATCTGCATTATGCGGATCTAGGATAATGGTTTTCTTTACAGTTAGCACATTTTTGTTTAGTTGTGTGGCATTCTCCTTTGTGTTGACCACCGCAGTACTTACATCTTGGTTTGAATCTACATCTGAGGGCATAGTGTCCCCAGTGATGGCATGTGGTGCAAAATCTTGGCCTATTTATGTAGTTTTCCAGCTTGTGGTACACTCCTGACTGTCCTAGTTTTATTATTGAGGGTATTGGCTCGGTAGCCTCTATAACTGTTTTGTTTGTTCCTTGTGATTTTTAAGACGATATACTTTGGTGGTCTGTATTCCATTTGCTGTGAGTTTATGAAATAGGAGTTCATTGCTTATGTCCTTTTTGTATCTGTTTAGTGCTATTACTTTTTCAAAGATAGAGGTTTTAGTGGGTTCAGCCAGATTAGTTGTGGTTTCACTGTGTTTGGAGTTCGAAGTGACTCGTGTTTTCCTCTGAGTGCTATGGTGTCTCTCTACTTTGATGTTTATTGGGCCTATAATTTCATTTTGGATGAATTTCTCCACCTGTTGAATTGTGCTGCATTGGACAATCAGATAGTTTTGCCTTGGTCTTATCAGTTTGAATTGTCCAGTGTGAACTTTGGACAGTGCTGTCATAATACTATGGGTACTTAGACTAGTAATTCTGTTGCACCTGCTGCTTATGTATATGGCGTGTTCGATGGAATGATAATTGTAAATTTTGTTTTGTGGGTTGTGTTGTGTTGTTTTATTTCCTGTTTTGAGTTAACCTTGATTGTGGTTTTTTGTGGCTGTTTTGGGGTTTTAGAGGGTCTTTGCCATTACCTAGGTATGTGTTCTGGGTGTTTTGGGTTTTTTGTTGTCTTTGGGTTGCCATATTAATGTTGCTGCTGGGTAGTTTTGTAGTGTCTAATTCATTGGATTTGTTCCCATAGGTTGGTGGTTCCCTTGCTGTTATTATCCCAGATGGTCCAGGAGTTTGTCTTGAGTGCATAGTGTCTTTCCTAATGTTTTGATTTATTGTTGTTTGCTTGATTTCCTGTTGTTGGTTTGTTTGGATGTTTCTAGAATTGGTTAGTTCATTTTTGGTAAATTTTACGGTGCTGGTTATGTTTATGTGGTTTAATTGTGGGAAGTTTAAGGTATGTAGGTTACTGTCAAATTCATTTTTTAGGTTTGAAATAATGGTGTCTATATCTTCATTTGTGTTTGTTTTTTTCCGCTTCCTTGAAGAGGATTGGCCATAGTATTGGCATTGTATTTATATTGTTCCCTGGAGTGTAGTTTTGTATTCCTAGTAGTTTATGTTGATGGGGTGGGGGTGTTAGTTATGTCTGCTGGTTTGTGGTTTGTTTGGTCTGTGTTTGTGACCAGAAGTTGGGGTCCCAGTGTAATGTTGGTTGAAGTCGAGTTTGCTGTGGTTGGTACGACTTGTGTTAATCTTGCTTGTTTTATATGCTTTATTGGTGCTGTTTGGAGTTGTGATACATCCAGTATTTGTACTGATTTATAGATAGGGTTGTTTGGTGGCTTGTTTGTGTGTTTGCGTGTTTGGATTGAATAGAACCATTTCTTTGAACCTAGTTTGCATTCTTCTACTTAAATTGCGTATAACACTGAATGATGACTTATCTTTTCTTTTTGTCCTAACCCAGTCTGATCCTCTGCTAGAAGTCTCTCCTTTGCTCCTTTGTTTTATGTTACGTGTTCCTATCGTTCCTTTAGAGAGTTGCTTTGTTCTGTGCAATTCCTTTGTTCACGGCTTGGCCGTTTGCTAATTGTTTCCTTTTCTTGGTATTATTTCTTTGCTCTTGTTTTCCTGTTCCTTTATTTTATTTGAATTGGTGATGGTGGTGGCCGAACTTGGTAGAACTGTTAAAATTTTCACGAAGCCGGTTTTACACATTAAACAAATCAAGCGATTTAAGAGATAGTTTTCAAACTTGACGTTATGGGAATGACGCCAATAAATTAAACAGCGTAGTTTACATATGACAGTTTGTCATTCTATGTAATTCTGAATATATTTAAAAGATATTGAAGCAATCGTCACAAAAAACCTTACACAATTCTCTCTCGGAAACATGGTGTAATATTCGATAACAGAACTATATCCATTTGCGAAGGAACTTCAATAAAATTTGCAATAATATCAGAGCTAAAAAATACGTTTGTTCGCTGTGACGTCAGGAATGAGATTGAGAAGCTACTTCAGCACTGGAACATGCGTCGTGAACAAACGTCAGGAGAAAGGGCGATATCGGGACATAACTCTTTCAAGTAATGATGTGCAATTATGAAAATCCATTGCATTCATGGCCTTGCCAATGTACAAGGACACGATAAATATGGCTGATATCCAACATTCCTTAGCAACGTTATGGAGTGGAAATAAGGGTGGAAGGGTCACGAGTGTTTTAAAATGACAAAGTTGAATGCTGGAAATATAAGTGGGTCAAGAGATTAAAGGTATAAATCGATATGCTTCAGAAATAAATCCAGGAGGAAATTATCAAATAGCACAAATCTCGCAATGTTATTGTGGAATTCCGGGAAGTGCATTTATTCAATTTCTCCATAATATTATTCCTCATATCAAACACAGCTGAAATCCAACAAACCTTGCAACACTTGTGCTGCAGAAAATACACAGTCATAATCATATTGATATAACTTATGTAAATGGTAAATGACGTAATGGAATGCATGCAATGAAACACACTCATAGTGGCATAACTTCTGTAAATTATGTAATGTAATGCGTGCAATCAAACACACACATAGCGGCGTAGCAGTCAAACACACTCCTAGTCGCATAACTTCTGTAAATGACGTATGCGTGAGGTCAAATACACTCAATGTCCATCTTGGATGAGTTGCTGCAGAACTGGCCATAGTTCATTCGTAAGTCCCAATAGCATAAGTTTGCCAGGTTTTCGCATATTCCTTTGTATTCTTATCCCACTCTCCTGGAATAATTTGCTCATGTAATTTACAATAGCATGCTGGAAAATAAATCGAAAGTCTAATTGATTATTATGTAAATATATATTTTTCATATTTTTAATTCAACAGGTTCAGATATGTATTCAGATAAATCATTGGTTTTACTTCATAAAGTTCTGTATAATTTCTCTAATATTTCTGGGGTTTGTACCACAATAAAAGGGGACATTTTTACAAGCACGATAAATTTTAATGCACGCACGATAACACTCGCCATCAGATTTACAAGGTTAGCAAAGCTGATTACGGGACAGTAGTGAAGTGGGCCACATTAGCGACAATGGGAATAAGCATTACAACCCCCCCCCCGGGCCACTTTAGCGACAATGGAATTTTAACATGGAGAAAAATCGTGGGCCACTTTAGCGACAAGCGGAATTAACATGGGAATAAATCGTGGGTCACTCTAGCGACAAGGGGAATTTAACATGGAACTATAGTGTGGGTCTGTCTAGCGACAAGGGAAATTAACATGGGGAATAGAGTTTGGGCTTGTCTAGGGACAAGGGGAATTGAATATGGGATTTTTTTTAAATTTTTTTTTAAAAAGGGGTAGGCAATTGAAAAGTCATTCTCTTTTCGAGAAATATGGGTGGCCCTGAAAAGGACCTTTGGTTTCTCTTCTTCTTCTGCTTCTAATTTCTTCTTTTTCTCAACCAACTTCTTATTTTCTCTCCTACACTCTTTCTCTTCTTTTCTTTCTTTTTTTCTCCTCTTCTTTCTTCTTCTCTTCCTCCTCTTCTTTCTTCCTCTTCTCATTTTCTTCTTCTTTTTCAATTTTTTCATTCCATTTTCTTATTCTTATCCTTTCCTCTTCATCCTCCTTCTCCTCCTTTATCTCTTTCATGACACCACTTATTATGTCCTTTACTTTTCTTACGTTATTAATTTCCATCTTTACACGATGGGGACTATAGGAATAATGGTCTTCATTCAGTCTTACTAACATCTGCTCCATCATTCCTAAATTGTCTAAAACCTCTTGTAATTTTTCCATTTTGTCCAGTTGGTTCGAAGCCATCTTCTTTGTAGAATGGTTTGAACGACGAATATTGTGGGTTCTTATACGAAAAGCGCGGACGTGAAGGAAAACATCCCCCTAAAAACATGAAATTGATCTTACCTAGATCATGACCAAACAACGCGCGGACGTGAAGGAAAACATCCCCTACTTTCTCATTTCGTATAATAAAACCAAAACTATACTCTTAACATACGCTAAGAAACAATAAACAAACCCATAATCACACAAAATATTCACACAAACTTACGTGAGCAGTTACAAACACAAACACAAACACAAACACAAACACACATACACTCACACTATGAAAAAAGAGTTAGTGTTTATATTCACACTACTCTATCTACACACATTGGCAAATGGATAGTTATTTCTTTTCTAGAGTATCGGGTAGTCCTGAAAACATCCCCCTAAAAACATGAAATTGATCTTACCTAGATCATGACCAAACAACGCGCGGACGTGAAGGAAAACATCCCCTACTTTCTCATTTCGTATAATAAAACCAAAACTATACTCTTAACATACGCTAAGAAACAATAAACAAACCCATAATCACACAAAATATTCACACAAACTTACGTGAGCAGTTACAAACACAAACACAAACACAAACACACATACACTCATACTATGAAAAAAGAGTTAGTGTTTATATTCACACTACTCTATCTACACACATTGGCAAATGGATAGTTATTTCTTTTCTAGAGTATCGGGTAGCCCTGAAAAGGGCTGTTGGTTTTTTTTTTTTTAACTCCAGATGCACCTATCTAATGATGGTACCTTCCTGGCCTGGCGCCACACACGCATCTTCTTCCCCAGTCTCCTTTCACCTTTCTTCTTGGGAGTGCAGAGGCGGGATATGTGGCTTCAGAATCCCAATTTTCTGTCTCTGGGATTCTGAAATTTCCTCTCTCCTCTTCTTTTTTTCTTCTCTCCTCATCTTCTTTTCTTCTTTCCTCCTCCTCCTCTTTCATTCTTGCTTCTTCGACAATGGCCTCCGCGGCCAGTTCATTTAGTATGCGCCTGGCATATTCCAGGTGCATCTGGAGTTCTAGCAGTTTCACAACTCTGGTGTTCATTCTTCTGATGGTGTTGATCAATCAACAAGGGCAGCTAGACTGCCCAGCGAGTTTCAATTTATAGTGAAAGCGCGGACGTGAAGGAAAACATCCTCTAAAAACATAAAATTTATCTTACCTAGATCATGACCAAAAAAAACAACGCGCGGACCTAAAAGAAACACTCGCTCACTTTTTTATGCTACCCATTCCTATTCTGAAACATTTTTTCATTAATCACTTCAATAGACTATCCACATACGTAAAGCAATCCAATCTAACCCCAGATCTACACCTCAAACACCAAAAAAAGACATCATTTTAATCTACTATCCATACCAACGTACTTGAGCACTTACAAACACAAACACACAAACACACTAACACATACCCTCACATTTTTTGAAAAAGAGTTAGTGTTTATTTTCACACTACTCTACCTACACACATTGGCAAATGGATGGTTATTTCTTTTCTAGAGTATTGGGGTAGCCCTGAAAGGGCTGTTTTTTTTTTTGTTTGCTATGGCAATCTTTTTTAGTTTCTAAGAATGCGATGTCCTCTGAGGATAGACTTTCTGGCGATAGGTCTGCTTCTTCGGAAAGAGAAGAAGAACTCGTTGGTGTCGATACAACAATCGACAAAGCCTCTGTCAGCTTCAGGTTGCTGCTGCTGCTCTTGTTGTTGTTGTTGCTGCTGTCTCTGAAGTCTGTACTTCTCTGTCCATTCTTCTTTCTCCCTGTTCACTTCTTCTCTGAAGAGCTCTTCTATCAGGTCTTCAGTGACTTTTAGCATTCTCACATTCTCTATTTCTTCTGGCTTCGGTATCAGACTGTGTCTGACCCTATGCAAATTCACGTAGGCTTCGTTGAGCTTAGCTAGTTTGGAGCACATCTTCGTAGGAGGATGAGTCGACAATGGATGGTTAGACTGGAAACAACCCGGTCCTTAAAGTCAAAGCGCGGACGTGAAGGAAAACATCCCTTTCACGGTTTCGAGCCACAACGTTCAGTGAATGTCATGAGAGGGATAGTAAGAAATTAAAGAGCATCAATCAAACATTCTTAAAGCTAAACAAAAGACAAAGGCATTTTTTTTCAAAACACATTTTTTTATTCAAAAAATCACTTAACACTAACCAACAACAACTCTAACATTTTTTAACAATAATCCAACATGACAACATCTAACATTTTTTCTCAATTGACGATCTACCTTAAACAGGACTGACAACGTTGTGAATGAAATTGTGATTTCCACTGTTGAAAATCATTAGGCCATTGATGGACACTACGTTTCCTAGCTTGAGACAAAAGATAAGCATAATGGTCACAAAACCATCGATCTACTTTCACATCGTTTCTAGAAGAAGAACGAGGATCAAAATGAGTCACTAAATGTTCTAAGGAATAACCTAGGCTGCGATGATGCAGAAAATACACACAGGACTGTCCAGACACCAAGGAATCTGTGCCTTGTAATTTCACATTATTGAATCGGGTGGTCTGAGCATTTCTTCTCATAAAGTGAATGATATCGTCTTCCAAAGGGGGCAATCCGTACGAATCGAAATATTCCACACATCCTTCTTGAGGAAAGTAGACGGCTACCCAGTGGGTTCCTGGGAGATGACTGTCGTCCGTGTTGATCACGTAAGCTAGATGGTCTTTAGGTTTGCGATGAGGGAGTTCATCTTTAGCACAGACGACAGGATTCCAAGAAGCCGTATACGAACTGTGGTTCAAAAGGTAATAAAATTCCAGGTATCCATTTGTGTGTCGTTTTCTTCTTCACAGATAATAATAAGTCGTCAATTCGATCCTGACTTTTTGCTTGAAAATGTCTGACAAATAACCGTTTCTTCGTTTCGTCTCTTCACTCTGATTCAGGAGAGCTTCGATACGATGGATCTCTTGAGTGGTTAATGGTGGACAAGAATGTTCACGCAAGTCTTTATACCACTGGTGTAACACGACTTCGTCCGAGATGAGACTCCAAGCTTCGTCCAGATACTCGTCCAATTTTTCTTCTTGACTCAACATCAGACATTTGTCGTGTTGAACTTGACTGGGATGAGCGTTTTGACATCCATAACAATCTTTCTTGATCAATTCCGTCATTTTTTCGACCAAGTGTTTGGCAAAACAGAAGACTAAATGGGCTTCTTGTTCTGGCCATCTTGACTTCATCATGATCACTTCTTCTTTTTCCACGGTCTCCTCACATTCCATGTCTAAAGTTTCTCCACTAGGTAAAGAGGGATAACAGTTTTCCATGACTTCTAGTAATCTAGAATGACTTCTCTCAAACTGTTGATTTCTATGGTATTATCGAATTCTGCATACAGGATGACGTTCACTGTCTCTGGCAGTTTATCTGCAAACTGAAGTTCCACACGAATCTGGCCGGATTTTATAGGGTGGAAATGTCCCTCGTCGCTGCCTTGGTCTGGAGTGAAATCAAAAGCCCACAAAGGATAACCTCCTGCATAATCGTCGTACGTAATCCCGTGACTGGTGTTGGTTCCTAACTGGCTTCGTACAGGGACAAGTACGATCTCAAGTAATTGTTCTTGGCAAAGTCAGGTTCGAAAGGTCGGGTACACAAGGTCTTGCCATCGCGACTGACTTCGATTTTCTTCACCTTAAAGTGTTGAAAGCTGAAAGGATTTTGAGCGAAGTCTCCGTTGAAGGCTGAATTCAGGACCATACCAAGGTTTAAACGCTTGGGTAACTGTCCTTGGAACAGATGATCTTCGATCATGGAATGATGTTGAGCGGGAATGGTAAACGTTTTCACTTCCACGCGTCGTATGGGATACTTGGCGGTCGTTCTGCTCAACGTCTGACTGATGTCATTTCCCACTTTAGATAACACTTCTACGCGTCGTACGTAGAGTTTGGCCTCCTCGATTTTGCTTTAGGGATTGCCACTCTTAGTAGTATCAGTCAACAAATGGAAAGCGGTACTGCTGCGATTTAGTCTCAAGCGGACATTGACCCCGTTCAGCAAATATTTCTCTTGCATCCACATGTCCAAATGCAAACGATCCATCAGTTCTAAACTCTTCTTATCTAAGATTTTGCTTTCTCTTTGCTCAAAGCCGGGATTGTTTCCATCCAATGTGTCGAACTTGGTCGCTTCGTCAGGTTCCCATAGCACACAGGCATTGAGATGAGTATCGTTGGCATCTATTCCGTACGTCAAGAGATTTTCCAGGTAGGCACGATAAGGGTAAGTATCCATGCTGCTACTGACCAGTTTGTTATTCAAGTACAAGTCCACTGAGCTGAACAAGGAATGCATGAAATTGTTGACGGGAGCTACTTTCTCGTCTACTATAGTATCTCCTCCCTTATCTAGAACTTTCACTTTCAAGTACAAGTAACTGCTATTCAGATCGATGTAATCTTCGGGTTGTCCCTTGATTTCAAACTCGATGGGAGCGGAATCGGCCAATGAGGAGACGGGGTGAAATTCCACCCATTGGGATTCTTGCATCGTCATCATGGTGGGGGGGCATGGCAAACAGATCCAGTTCCGACTTGGAACAGGCGCAAGACTCTCGGTGCATCATTTTTTGTCTCTTTCTCAATAATCGAAAACGTCTAAGTCTCGAACGGTTCTTCTTTTCTTGGCCTTTCTCGCTTGAAGTCTGGTGAAAGGATGTTTTCTTCGTCGTCTCTTTCTGCCTTGTCCTTGCTGAATGCCTGACTCGGTAGCGTGCAGGGCATTTATAGGTGTGTCTCGTCGACCCAAAAGGTCTTTACCCGTTTGCAGCAAGACATTTTTGCCTCCCCTCATGAAGGCTTCTTTAGGGTTTTGTTTGTCGATGATGACATTTTGGAGAAATTCTTTGCCTTGCGTCAGTGCCGCATCTTTCAAGGCGTGCAATCCGCGTGTCACCATCGGTTTCAACACTGGGGCCACCGAACGAAAGGCCGATTTTAACATATCTCCTAAACCGTGTCCTCGCTGTCGAGCAACCCCTCGGTACACTGGATACATGACTTACGAGTCGTGAGAGAACCGTTTTCGAAAATGGAGTTTCACCGTGACTTTTCCTTTGGTGAATGGAATATTTTGTCCCAAATCTCCTTTTATAGTAATGTTGACCGTGTCCAAATAAGACTTGCTGACAGGCAAATAATGAGGATGGACAAATTCGCGGTGGACGTGGTACGTGTTTCCACCTTCCTCGTCAGTGGCCGTGGCAGAATTTACTTTGAAAGGAATGACACGCAGTAATGGTACGGAGGTGTGTCCCACCACGCTGTACTCCACCACATCGGAGTACACGAAGATCAAATTCAGTCCCTGGTTCAGTTCTACCGGGTAACGAAAATACCTTGCAAAATGCATGTCGTTGTCAATCTCTGCCATTTTAATCTTTTTGGTCTGCTTATCCGTGACCATATTGAGGTCTCCACCCAAAATGTCATGCAATCCAGGGCAAAATTTAATACGTGTACTTTTTTCATCACTATCAAATTTGATGAGTAGACGGTGAGACTGTTTGTGGTACTTGATGGTGACATGTTTATTTGCTGTGGTCAGAACTTTGTCAAAGGTTGCATAGAATTTGTCAGCGATGGCTTCCACCAGATGTTGGCCACTGAAATAATGGCCTGAATTAATTTTAAAGCGATAAACGAAAAGAGGAGGAGAAGAGTCAATGCTGCGGGGTAAAGGGTCCTTTGCAAGATGTGAGTTATGTTGAGGACTGGCCGTCATGGTTTGCTGCAGTGCTGGGTCCAAAATTTCGACGTCAAAAGTGTTTTGAGATTCAGTGATGTTTTTGATTTGTGTTGGGTGAATCATTTCTACCAAAGCCACATCCCAATGGGCTTCGTGATCTAAGGGCATGGCCTGAGGTAATTTGGCCGTGTAACAGCACAACGTGTTCTTGGGAAACACCTCCATGGAACTGTCACTGGGTAAGGTTAAGTAAAATTGGTTTTGGTGACTCATAATTCCAGAGTTCTGTGGCTGTCCGAGGGGTTACTGGAAGTCAGAGGCGTGTCTCCGCCCAAAATTGGGTTCTGAGTGGTGACTGGCACTGGCACTGGACACAAGGTTCCCGTGGTTCCCGTTGGAAGAGAATTTCAGGGAGGGATTGGGAAGCAGGTAACCGATGCAAATGCTCCATAAAATGGTCCACAATTGTTTGTCTCCTTGTTGCAAACTCAAATTGGCAATGGCTGCCCCGATGACACAATACACCACGAAGATTTGGCAGAAAAAGACGATTTGCGTTTTAGGCACACGTTCTCCACACCACACCCACAAGGGTTGTTTTTGTAAATCTTGCACAGAAGAACTAGGTGAAGGAGTGGTCGACGTAGCTGCGTCTGCTGTGTGAAAAGGCCTGATGGTCACTTCTTTTTATAGTCGATGACTTGCGAAGCGTCGATCCAAGAATCAAAACTGGGTGGATACCCTTTCCAACGTACTTTGACTTCTTTGACACGTCGTTTGCCCACTTTACGGGTTCTGCGTTCGAGAATGCTTTCGATGTCGTACACGTCGTCTTCTTTTTTGGTGACACGTTGTAACTCGGACAAATAAAACGTTCCTTTGAGCGCTTCTCCGTTCATGTCTTCCAATTTATAGACGGTAGGATGACGACCATGCACTCGTCCAGTGACGCGAAACAATTCGGTCGTCCAGTTAGGTAAGTAACCTTTGTCGAAAGTGCGTTTGGTTTTGCCAATGCGCACCCAATCTCCTACGGCCAACTCTCCACTTTTCTTGGGGACAGCCCTCGTCGGGGACGTACCAAACAGGCGCTCAAACACCAACACTTCGTTGTCGGGAGTCACGTCTTGCGGGGCACGTCCGATGCTTCGATGGTAAGATTGGTTGTAAGCTTGCACCAGGTGCGGTAAGATGTCGATGTACTTCAGAGTGTGGTGATGCGTAAAATATTTCCACATGCGTTCTTTCAAATTGCGTTGAAAACGTTCCACGATGCTGGCTTTGGTTTCGGGATTCTCGGTGGTAAAAAAATGAATGTCACGTTTCTTTAATTCTTTTTGGAAAGCTTGGTTCAGAAATTCGGTGCCTTTGTCCGTTTGCCATCGAAGAGGGTGACGACCGCTTTGTTTCAACACCCGTTGCAGGGCTCGCACTAACTCGCTGCTCGATTTGGAAGTCAAGGGCACGACCCAGGCAAATTTGGAAAAGACGTCGATGACACAAAACAAATATTTGTAGCCACGATTGTAGCTGGCCAAATGAGAGACATCGGCTAAATCGGCTTGTCATTGATGATCGATGCCTTCCACTCGGGTGCGACTTCTGGCAAACTTGCGTCGAATGGGTTTGTGTAAAGTGTAGGTAGCTTGTTCTTGTAACCATCGTTGCACTTGAGGTAAACGGAGACTTTTCAGTCGAGTTTTGGCAGCACGATACAATTTTTGAACTCCTGCGTAACCTGCAGGATGCGAGGGATCGTAGTAAATGCTGGCTAAGACTTTTTCCATTTTTTTGTGTGTTTGTGTGTTAATAAGGCACCCACTCTTGGAGGATGCTACTCTTTTTCTCTTGAGGTATTTTCTTGGATTGCAATGCTTTGCGTGTGCGACCGGCAATAGGTGTTGAAGAGGAGGATGTCTGAGCGGGGGATATCGGTTCTTGTTTCACTTCTGTCTTCACTTCTGTCTTCACTTTCTTTTTCTCTTGTGATGAAGAAGGAAGAAGGGGAGGCCATCATCTTTTTAATCCATCCAATTCTGGAGGTAGGTGGTGTTGTTAACTTGCGTACTTTTTTTGGTGGAGTTTGAAACCCTTCTTCTTCTTCTTCTTTACCTTTTTCTGTCTTGGTCACGGGTAGTGGTGGTACTGGTATTGGTACTAGTGATGGTGCTGGACTTTTCATCAAGGTCTTAAAATCTTTCAGAGTGGGTAGAGCTGTTTCGTCTAAAGCTTTCTGGTGAAAGAGTTGCAGTCGTTGCAAGAGTTGACCGTACTTTTGCGATTTTTCTGTTTCGGACAAATCTTGGCGATCCATCAAGGACTGCAATTCGTGTTGTAACTGGGACATCTCGCTCAAATTGGGATTGGGAGGTAAATGCGGGGTGCGTTGTTCTTGCCACCGATGGTATTCCATCCATCGTTTGTAAGGCACTAAAGCCAGTTTTCGTCCTTCCATGGGGTTGTCAGGGGTCGATTCTGAGATCTTGGGACTTCCGAGGGCCTTTTTATCTTGCTCCAACCAGTCCTCCCAACATGGTTCCCAAGACTCCTTTCAGTATGGGACCTAACAAGAGGGGTAAAATACCTCCACTTTGGACCAACATCTTCTTTTTTTGACGAATGGGAATTTTCTTTTGAACCATTTGGCGAAGAACGTGACGATGTTTGCCTAAGCATTGTTTCTGGTGTTTGGACAAAGGGATCGTGCCTTTCAAGACGTTCAAACAACATTCGCACACGGTATCGATGACCTCTTTGGAGGCCGATTGAATGAGTTTTTTTCGTAGGGGTGGAGAAGCTTTGGACAGGACAGATAACATGTCCCCATGTTTGGCTAAACGTGGTGGCAGTCCTTTCCTTTTCTTTCCTTGGGGTTTTCTGGAGGGTGACATCTTTGAGTCTTCAGGAGCACCAAAAACACTGATACCCCGACTTGGTCACAGGCCTTTTTTATACTGGAACGCGTCGCCACTGCTTGTCTTTACGTCGTATCAGTTTGAGGACAGGCATGACACGTCGTGCAGGGGTACGTAACGGACTAAATCGAGCCAGTTCTTGCTTGGACAAATCCAGTAAACCTTGTAACATGCCCGATCTTTCTTGAACTTTGATTTTGGGAGAAGGTACTTTGTGAGCAGCAGCCACTGCCGCTAAATTGGAGGGTCCTGCCACTGGGGAAGTTCTTTTTGGGGTCATCAACGGAGAAGTTCTTGGTGTGATCAGCGTCTCCAAGTACTCTTCAGTTCTTGGTGTCATCAACGGAGAAGTGGATGAACGTGAGGCTGCCGGTGACCGTGTCACTGCCGTGGCAGGTCGTGGTTTGCGAGTGTAACGTTGCGTCCTGGCCGAAGAAGAAGTACCTCTCTTGCGACTAGTTTTCTTCTGTGGACTTTTCTTTTTTTGGGGGCTTCTTTTCTTTTTCCGGGTTGGTGTCTGGTCAGAGGATGGTCCCGCCACTGGAGAAGTTTTTCTTTTTCTTCTTGGGGACCTGGTCTTTTTCTTTTTCTTCTTGGGGCTTCGTTGGACTTTTTTCTTGGGGATAACTTTGGGGGGCATTAGGATCCCATCTAAAGAGAGAGCGAATGATGACCCCTCCTAGAGTACCGCTCCCTCCAGGTTTCACAATGATTTGTTTTTTGGTTTGAGTGTCGATGCGGGGATCGGCCGGTTGGACCAAAGCGACTTTGTTTCGATCGAGAAAGCGATTGGTTTGATGAGGAATCTGAATGATTCCTTGGAGTATTTGACGTGCCGTCACCGTGAACCATCGTAAGACTTCTTTGAGACTAGCTTCTAAGACACGAGCTCGTATTTGTTGATTTTTTTCTCGACTGATGCCATACAAGGCACGAATCAATTTGACGGGAAGATGCGACTGAAGGGACGTCATGTTCACACTGTGTGAGACAGACGAAAAAGGGTCTGAGGTTTTTATAGATTTTTTTATGGGGAGTGAAATGAAGTCGAGGACGGAGACGTGTACAGGACAGGCCCTCCGTCTTGGCACCAGTGGTGAAACAAGTGGGTACGAAATCGCAAATCCTCGGGGGTCGTAGGTTTCAAATCGACGAGTATATAGGCGTGTGGAATTTGAGTGGCATCGTCGTACGCCTGAGTCAGCCAAGGCGTTCCTAACTGTTTGGCTAAAACTTGCACTTGCGATTTATCTCGAGGGCTTTTAAACAAGACCACGTAATGCGCATTGAGACTGATGGTGCGATGGGCTTTACTTTGTTGAAACAAATTTTGGGTGATGTAAACGACACTGGCATTACGGTGATGCCCTTTGCGCGTGAACCACAGTTTAATTTCTTCTTCGTCTTCTCCTAACATGTCGTCGAAAATGACCAAATGGGTTTGACGGGAGTCAGAGACGATGCCATCGTCTTTTTTAGGAATGCCTTCCACAAACACGATGGAATCGCCTTGACTTTCTCGCAAGAGGCTGTACGCCGATTGCCACTCTTTGTAACACCACACGATCCGCTGAGGTGGCCGATCGATCAAATAACCTTTATGTTCGATCAAACGTTTGACGAATTCGGTTTTGCCAGAACCGCTAGGTCCAGCAATGAGCATGTTAAAGGGATGTCGACGATACAAAGCCTCCCAACTGGCACGATCTAAGTGTTCGTCGATGACTTTGACAGTAGAGGAAGAGGGAGCAGAGACAGCAGAGGTAGCCATGGTGTGAGAAATGTCACTTGTGACACGAAAAACAAACAAGTCAAGAGTTTATATACTTTTTCAGAACACGTTTATTGAATGTTTTCAAACATGAATACGAAAGACAAAAAAAAAACATAAAAGCCAAAGGCTTCAGTACAAGGATAAAAGGCACATGATAACCATTAACGTGGAATAAAAACAAGTGTCTGTACAACATGTTTTGGGTAATGTTCTAACCAGTTCTATAGTAGGGGGTAGTAAGGTCACACAAGTGTCCTCCCGAAAGGGTCTTTCAGGCCTGTCCACGACAGTCCTGTCCTGGGTGACGGGTTCTTCTGGCACCGTCACTAACACGGGTTGAAAAGTAACTTTTTTCCTTGAACAACTCTCGTGCATACTGGGCCACTTCTTGGGTCCAAGCCTCAAAATCCCATTCTTTCCAGGCACGGACATCTGTCCAATGGGGATGTAAGTCACAAGCTACACACACATCGTCATACACGTCTTGGGTAGCTAAAAGTTGAGGAATCTTTTTTCCCGTACAGGTCGAGAAGTATCCAGATGAAACCGCAAGGCTTTGAGCAAAAGGAGTCTTTCGTGACCATTTAAGGCCATTGAGGTGGTAAGTACTGATCGTAAAGAGTCCACAAGGAATCGGCTGGTAAACGAAATCCCAGAAAACAAGTCACTAAGACACAAACCACTTGTCGTCCCAAATTGAATGGATACAGTTCTTGTAATAATCGATGGTAATGATCCACGGTTTGAGTATGGTCATTGAGTTCCTTCCACGGAATCTGTTCAATGACATGTGACATAAGTCGTGGCATGGCAGCCTGTTTTTATATTCTCTTTTTTTCGGACGCAATACACGTACTTTCTAGCCAGAGATCTTCGTTCTCCAGTAGGGAATTTAAATGTTACATACTGTAACCGAAACGTCAGAGTTCGTTTAGAAGTTTCGTCTTCCGCTAAGCAGATTCCACGTAACAAATGTTGGTAATCCTTTAACTCGTCTTCCTCAATACGTTGCAGTAAGTGAATGTCGAAGTAACCAAAATTATGAACATGTACATCATTGGCGACCTCAAAGTTTTGAACAATGTCTGATCACTGAAACAATTTCTGACGAATCAGTTTTCTTATACCATTCAGGTACCAGTGGTTAAAGATCTGGTGACGTAACGGATGCAATTGTTCTTTACGTTTGACTTGTATTTTCACCAGCTCTCGGTAAATCCTTTCTCTCAACTCCTCAGGCAAGCCCAAAATGTTCTCTTGTAAAGTATCCATAAGTATATACACTGTTTTTGGAATCGTTGGGTGGTGGCCAATAGCCTCGTTTAACTTTGTGCCTAATGTAATATCCACTCATAATCAGTCTTCTTCTACTTTGGAACAGAGCATAATTTAAAAACGGTTGAATAACTTTGCGTTTGCGTTTCACTTGTATTTTGATCAGTTCTCGGTAAATGCGTTCTCTCAACTCCACAGGCAAAGCACGAATGTTCTCTAGCAAAGTATCCATGAATAGGCCATACTAAATCCTCTTTGGTCTGACACAAGAAATGTACTGTTTGCACAAACATGGTTTTAATTCATTGTCGAATCTAAGTCGTTTAGTTACTAATTTACACGTTACAAATTCGTTCAGAAATTTCCTCTTTCACCAAGTTGACATTGCGTACAAGATGTTGGTAATTCGTTAACTCTTCCTCTGGAATTCGATGCAGTACGTTTACAATGTAGTAGATAGAATCGTCAATATCAAACCATTCCTTTTTAAAACCAGGGGGTCGTTGATCAATGTCTGTCCAATCAAACACTTTCAACTCAATCAGTCCTTGTATAGCATTCAGGTACCAGTGGTTCAAACACCGGTGACGTAACGGATGCAATTGTTCTTTACGTTTCACTTGTATTTTGACCAGCTCTCGGTAAATGCGTTCTCTCAACTCCACAGGCAAAGCACGAATGTTCTCGTGTTAAGCATCCATGAACAGATTATGGTAAGTTACTTCAATGTCTCGGTCCCACTAAGGGTAAGTAATGACAATTCGGTGACCATCGAGCATGTTCTACGTAGGCCGAATCTTGCGGTTCCCAGTGGCGAAGTGACACACCGCAACTGAAGCACTTGACTTTATCTCCTTCGCCCAAGTACAAAAATCCGGCTCTGATTAATTCTTCGGGGATCGGTCCTCCCAGATACTTAGGCCATTTTCCTTTGAACGATTGAAGACGATTTTCAAAGTCGCAGTATTCCGACAAACGCACAGGGAACGAATATTCGTCTTTCACAGGTTCGTTTCGATGAGGGTTGAGTGACATGGGCAGGAGTTTGCTCAGGGCTGGATGACATCCGTAGGGGGGTAGACGTGAAGGTGAACATTCCCCTTTAAAACGAAACCCAGTAAAATGTCCAAGAGGACGAGCGGCATCACTTTCGCATCCCTCAGGTTTGACACGCACAGCATCACTTTCCATGATAGGGGCAGTGAGAACAAAGTTCCCATGATGCTTTACGGCATCGCTCAGGTCACAACGTACAGCATCGTACCCATCGCAAGGCTCACAATCGCATTCCACTTCAGAAGCCTCACACTTGAATTGTGCCTTTCTAAACAACTTGTTCTGTGTTTCTCTGAAAGTATTCATCTTGTTCGCTCGGTCTTGGTAGTCACAATGAACTATCGATCTTGACCATAGCCCCCTTTTTATACTAGTCGAAATGCAGTCTCCAGCTTGTACATCTTTCCTTTTTTACGTTTTTTATGTCTTGTTCTGGAAGGTACCGTCTCTAAGGTACCGTCAACATTGTACCGTAGTGTGATGGGTGGAAAGGCCATAGAAAGGTAAGGGCAGTGCGGAGACCATCGAGTATGTTCCAGAATAGCTGAATCTTTATAGATACATAGATCCATTCGTAACTTCAGTCCGCAAGCGAAACACTGTACCTCGTATCCCAATCCTGACTCAGGTCCCAAGTAGACAAATCCTGTTCTAGTTAAAACATGCGAAGAAGGTAATCCTTCCCTATCCGTAGGCCATTTCTGAAACGTGTCCAATCGACGGGCACAATCACAATAGTCAGGTAAGAAGACTGGAAAATGGTAGGGTTTGAACTTGGAGTTCTCATCGGGTTTCTCACTCGATTCTTGCTGTGGCGAAGTCATCCTTCTAGCGTGTGACTATCCTCTTACAACCAATGTTTTATACCAACGTGTCCATACGGTAAGGTGAAATGATTGGGAAGTCGCACTCGCTTCTGGTACACGATTTGATAGACTTTTTCCAAGGGCCGACTGACGATGTGGTGAGTGGGTAAACGTACAATCTTGTTGGGTTGATAGGTGGTCACTTTAAAGTTTCCATCCTCTCCCGATTGCAAGGCTTCTTTCAATACCCCAAAGTTGACCACTCGACTGGTACGATAATTCAGAGTCAGTCCTTTCACTTTGCACGTCGTGTGCACTTCTCCTTGTTTGTCCCGGTATTCGTAGCCGTAATTTTTGGGACCGCCACTGACGAAACTTAGAATCTTGTCGTCGGGATGCTCGTCTGTCCAGGCTCCTAAACGGTCTCCTTCGATGTTAGGGTGCTGTTGACTCGGGTGATGGATGTAAATGCAACTGTCCGTGTCAAAGTACAGGACGCGTTCCCCTAACAGTTCTAAAGCTTTGTACAATTTTAAGCGAGCATGGGCTGTCACGTAAGCCGCAATGATGACATTTCCAAAAGGGTCGTCTTGTACGAAGTCCAGACCTTCTTCGTAATTGACCAAGATCAAATCCTCTCGAACGACGTCCACGTGTTTCATGTATTTGGTTTTGTCGTGAATCATCTGGAAGTAGCGGGAAGGTTCTGTCAAATATTCCGTCTTGGGTAAACACGGTCGTTGTGCCATTTTACCCCACAAGCAATTTAACATCACTTTGGCAAACGATCGCCTGCCTTCGTTTTTCTCGATGTGGTCTAAAGTGATGCCTTCTTGTTCATAGTATTTCTCTTTGAATTGTATTTGGTCTTCGGGAGTGTGACACCAGGAAGGATAGCTGCTGGCTTCTTGCTTCAGTTTCAAAAAGGCATCCACGTAGTCAGCGAAAATGCCTTTCTGCGTGGTGTCACCCTTGTGGTATTGTTGTGTCTTGGGAAAGTGGCAAATTTCGTACACTTCTAACAGTTGGTATCCCATGTCCAGAGCTTTGAACAATTCTACGCTGACCCAGGTTCCCGTCAAGGCCCGTTCTTCTTGGGTGTGCTGACAAGGTTGGTCTTGGTTGCACGTTTCGGCACAAGTACGGCATAATGGAAACATCAGTTTGCCTTGACAATGGTGAGGTAAGACGGGATGGTATAGGTTCGTGGGAGGCAAAACTTTGCACTTGATCAAGCCTTTGTATTGTCGAATGTTTTTCAGGTCGATGTGTTCCGTCAGCAATTGCGGGTGCCCTACAGGAAAGCGACAATATTTGCACACGTAGGGATACAGCGAACACACGTCCAAGTATTTGATTTCTTCTCCTTTCTCTTCGTCGGCTTGGTACAGCAAACAGGTGGCATTGGTCCTTCCTCCGTACAAACTATCCCTCGGGTTCAGCGGGTCCATGAACTGGTAACTTTCCACGAGACGTTTAAACTCGGGATCGGTTTTCATACGGTGATCGTACTCGTGTTCCCACATTTCCACCACTTGGTATCCTTGCTGTTCTAACTTTAGGCGTCGCTGACAAGTGTCCTGGTACAAGTCTTCCATGGTTCGTTGCAAAAACTGATTTTTAGTGCCACGGTCAGGGTAACAGACGAGACATCCGTGAAATAAGCAACCGTTAAACTCGTACACGATCTTGGGGTTTTCTAAGTCCCAGCCATCGACCGAATACGTTCCGATGGTCTTTTCGCCCCCTCCGTTGCGGGCATGCTGAATCCACTTGTCTTCCTTGTCGCACAAGTAATGTAACCAACGTAGGGCTTTGACCGAGTATTGACGCTTGACATAGTGGGTCGTTTGAGGGCTGATGACAGCCACGGTGTTTTCAGGCATGAATCGTTGTCGATACACTAAGGAACACGCTTTGGCAATGGTGCAAGCTTCTTTCAAAGGATCGACCCTCCGTGTTCCATGAACAGTTCTCGAAATTTTCCACAGCAACGCCGTAAAATGTCCACGTCGGAACGACAATACTTTAGCATTTCTTCCTGAAAGTCGAAAGGGTCTGAGGCGTGAGCCTGGTGCCAAGCGTAGAAAGCGTCTCGTTGTTCGATAAGCATGTTGTCGGGGTCGTAATAGTGAGCCTCAGGTAATGGGGTAGAACGGCGTGTTGATTGGCTTCCGTATTGAAAAAGTGAGGAAAATAACCTTTAGCCATTTCTGTCATTCCAAACGTTTTAGGCATTCGACTCAAAGGCATGACCAAGTAGCTCATCGAATCTTTAAACTGTACTTGTCCCACTTGCATGAAAAGTCACTTTAGGACGCTCGGTGCCTTGTTCCGTATAGTATCTGAGAAGAAACTGTCCATCGTATCCGGAGAAATTGTGAGCCATCACCGTGGCATGACGATGACAATCTCCGTAACGTTCGATGTCCTCTTGGCTCCACGTCTTGTCGATGGGGTCTAAGACCCATTGTGCAAAATCGGCTAACGTGTTCGGTCCCCGAAAGATTTTTTCACGCCCTCCAGGAATCTTGTTGCAGTGAGGGCAATGACTGAAAATAGGTTCTTGAATGCACTTCTCGCACGCTCGATGAGCCACGCAGAAATTAAGAATGTGAATGCCGGTCTCTTGCATGCATTCGAAATCGAAAAAGATGAAATTGCCTTTCTTCTTGTGACCATCCTCTTTCTCTGGTGGGGGTTGGTCTTTTTGCACGTAGCATTGGTGTTCCAAGTCCACGATGTGGTGACAAATGTAACATTTTTTCTTTCCTCGACATACGTGTGCCTTGGCATTATTGGTACATATGCCTTGTCCACACGTAGGGCACAATCTTAGGAGTTGACAAGCACATTTCTGCTGTGAACCTTGCGTCTTCAAATGTTGTTGGAAACAGGTAGGGCTGACAAACGTGCGCAGACAAGTTGAACAAGGCACTGGTTCTTCGCTCAGACAGGGTGGAGATGCAAAATATCCTGGGCATTTCATTCCACAATGCTTGTGTTGCTCTCGATTGTTATAACCATAATCACATTTCTCACAGTAATATCTGTATCTCAGGAATCCGGTGATAGTGGTAATGGGATCGAAATGGTCATCGTGATAATAAACAACACTGTATTTTCCGTCCTTAAAATCTTGGCCTCGAAACAACAGAGGCCCGCGCATTTCTTGAGGGTGCACTTTCAAGGTGTAGCGTGGAGCTAGGACATCTTGCAATTTTTGCATCTCAGGAATGCCACAGGGTGTGTCTTTGGACAGGCCAGCTTGTTGCAACAGGAGTTCTGCTTCATTTCGTTGTTTGGCTCGATCGGAACATTGAATAGTTGTCCAGGCTCTTTTCCATTCGACCGTGTGGTTCTTATTGGCATAGGTTCGTCCCACCACGATGGCACGGGCTAAACACATCTGGTCTTGAAGGTTGTTAATTCGGACGAGACTCTTTTTGGTGTTGCGAAGGTCGTCCACCAATAACATCTTTTACGTCCAGTCCCTTGAGGAGGAGAGACGTGTGTCATGTCCAGTGTGGCTTTATCATCGGTGATGTCAAACTGATCATTAGATTGTTGTACGTGTTGAATCTTGTTCATGACTTTGGAAGCGGTCAATTCTGCAGGGGTGCTAAACTCGATCCAAACAGGGGATTTCAAACCGTCGTGTTGTATGGAAAGTCTCAAGCGATCGTCTTCTTTGGGTTGACATTGTCGCTTGAGTGCGGTGAGCAAAGAATCCCACACCCCAGTGATGAACACTTCTGCTTTCTCTAACGGCACTTCAGCCTTGAAATCTTTAAACTTCACTGTGTATTTGTAAGCCGTGGTTCTAAATTTTCTAGGGGAGCGCTTTTCCGTCTCTCGAATGGAATAGTATTTTTCAGGGTTGACTAAGGGTGGTGAACTTGGTTTAGAGGGTTCGGATTCTGGATCACTCATGTCCTCTTCAAAATCACTGGCATGAATTTGTGCCAAGACTTCAGCTCTGATACGAGGCGATAGATCACGTTTCTGCCTCTTACTTTCTTCTTCTTCTTTCTTCTCGAATGAATAGGATCGTTTCATCTTGAAAGCAAAAAGTCAAATGACTCAAGTTTAAACACCATAGACTAATTTATAGTCATGGTAGACCAGCGTATATAAAAGGGTGTGTGTCTTGTCCTTTCACTATTCATTTCACTCTCAAGCCGAGCACAACGATGGAAGAGACTAACCAAATCGAACGTTTCGTCAGAGCTTTGCGAGGGGTCATTAGAAAATTCTCTTCAGACCAGCCCACGGACTACTCTCCTTCCTTTCGAGATAAAAGTCAAGATACTTGCTATATCTGTCAGAAGAAAGGGCATTGGTCTTCAGAGTGTCCAGGCCGTCAAAAAAGAAAACAAACAGGGGCTAAAAAAGACAAAAGTTAAGATACCTGTTATTATTGTCAAGAAAAAGGACATTGGTCTCCAGATTGCCCAAAAAAGAAACAAGAGGAATCAGAAGAAAAGAGGAATTCTTCAGAGGAAGAGAGGGATTCTTCAGAGGAAGAAAGCAGACAGATGAAGAAAAAGAAACAGGAGAAGAAAAGAAGAAGGGAAGAAAGCGAGGAGGAAGAAGAAAAGAGTGTGACGGTGAAGAAATTCAAAAAACAGAGAGACTAAACAAGGAGACAGAAGAAGTCAATGAACTTTTTATTAAAGTGTTGTGTTGTGAATTGTGAATTGGATTGTAACAATGGATAAAAGAATAAATTAATGACATAAGGTAAGTGTCTTTGAGTTTTGATTTTAAAATAAAAAGCTACACTCACGCACTCATACAAAGACACGTACTATAGGGGGTAAAATGGGTTGGTTTATTTCTTTCTGAGTTACTGGCAAATTGAAAGGCTATCTCTTTTCGAGAAATGTGGGTGGCCCTGAAAAGGGCCTTTTTATTTTGGTGTAGGGGTGAGTTTAAGCAATCAACTTTAACTGCCTTAAGCCTTTGCCACGGCCAAGGCCTACTTCTGGACTGCGTAACGTTGATGATGATGATTGGGTTGAAATCACTAAGGGTGGTACGGTAGGCTTAGTCACAGGGTTGACGTGTTTAGCTCGGGAAGGTCTTATTCTCTTCGGTCGTAATAAAGAAGTCTGATACATTTGTTTCAGACTTCTTAACTCCCCTAAAATGTCCAACAGTACCGTGACCGTTTGATTTTCACCCTCTTGTTTCTTCGCTGCTACTTCTTCTTGCTGTTGTTGCTGTTGTTTTTTTCTTACCTCTTCTTCTTGCTGCTGTTGCTGTAGGAGAAAAGCTTGTTCCGCTTCCTTTTGTCGTTGTATAAATTTCTCCAATTCTTCTTTCTGTCTCTGTCTAAAATTCTCCACTTGCGGTAATGAAGAAGGTAACGAAGGTTCCGGAACAAATTCTTGCGAGGAAAGAAAATCCACAAAATCCCAATTCACCTCTTCTGAAAGTAAGTCCGGGTTCCCTTGGGCAGTCTCCCCTGTTGGTGCACCCCAATGGATCGTTTTCTGAATTTCCGTCATGTTGAATCACTGTCGCATAGATTGACTGCACACAATCGCTAGCGAATCTATATAGACCAACTGACGTCACAGACTATTCTCTTCGGATTGGATGCGGGCTGACTGAATTTTGTAACGCGTGCTTCGATTGGTGAATGAACTCAATCCGTTTCAATCCTACCTCTACCTATAAATAAGCGCAGTTCAGTGCATTGATTCACCTGTTCTCGTCGCTTCAAGATGTGGACCGATGTGCAATCTTCTACGCTTGTGTCTTCCATGATGTTCCGGACGGACATGCTCATGTATGTCCGATCCAAGTGGACCGTTGTCCACAGGACAAACACGAGTCTGTGGATACGTAGGATCTACGTAGAAAGACAAGGATGCCTCAAAAGAGTCCTGATTTACGGGCCAACAGTGAGACGCAGCCTAAGGACAAGAAGAAGACCAATGCGGCGCCCTTTATGTTAATGGATACATTAACATAAACCCAAAGGCCCTTTTCAGGGCCACCCATATTTCTCGAAAAGAGAATGACTTTTCAATTGCCTACCCCTTTTTAAAAAAAAATTAAAAAAAAAATCCCATATTCAATTCCCCTTGTCCCTAGACAAGCCCAATCTCTATTCTCCATGTTAATTTCCCTTGTCGCTAGACAGACCCACACTATAGTTCCATGTTAAATTCCCCTTGTCGCTAGAGTGACCCACGATTTATTCCCATGTTAATTCCCCTTGTCGCTAAAGTGGCCCACGATTTTTCTCCATGTTAAATTTCCATTGTCGCTAAAGTGGCCCGGGGGGGGGGGGGGGCGTGGGGGCGTCTGTAATGCTAATTCCCATTGTCGCTAATGTGGCCCACTTCACTACTCGGGACTTTTCTCCAAAACTAAGATGCAGTCATAGTTGATGAAAATTGCCGCTATACTCATTGGAGATAATCGGAGAGTTCAAACAGAGGATAGTTTATGTGCATTTCAAGGTATAAAGGCCAAAATATTAGAGTTAGCTGAAATGAAAAACGATATCTTGGACATAATGTTTGACATTGAGTTTTTACACGAAGCTGGTGTGCAAAATGATATCAAAACATGAGAGAAACAGATAAAGAGAGAAAAAACTAAAGATTACTTTGTTGCTGAAATCTTTAATTACACTTTCCAAAATCCAGAAAAAGGAAGGAAAACGCGCTGATTCATATCAAGATTAAAAACATGGTTAGAATTAACCGCGTTTGAAGAAAAAAATAATCCCATGTTCCATATCACATTCCATTATGTAAACTATCTAAAATAAGAAACGTAGTTAAAATTAATTCCAGCATCAGTTTCAAAACTATAGTCTGCGAAATTATATTTTAAAGAACAATTTTAAGTGGAAGAACTAACAATTTGTCTGAATAAAATACAGTGGAATCAAACTTATTTTGTAAACCTGAGTATAAGACAAACAAACATTTGCAACATGAATATATAATTATCACAAGGAACATCTTTGATTGTGAAATAAAGTTTGACAACTTAAATCCTGTAACAATGTGTTGATACTTTTCCATTACTGGGTAAAAAAGCGTGAATTTTATTTGTGCATTGTAAATTATTGTTTTGTGTTTGAAGCACAAAATAAAGAGAACATTGTTTAAAGTGTGCTTATTTGTTAGCAAAATCCGTCGAAATTGAAATTAAAATTTTAGTCCCCGTGTTTAAAACGTATATTGAAAATATATGCTTAAATTATCTATTCATTGCATCAATAGTATGTGTAATTGGGATTTTTAACACAGCTTTAATACTTTTCCATGTCTGCAGTGTGGAAGTTTATAGCGATACCTAGCACTGTGGCATCATGTCGCAGATATGTAGCATGATGTCCCACCCAGTCACATCTTCCTGACACCAGGCGGACCAGTCCTTACAATGACCTCTTTATGATTATCGCCTAGCGATGAACCTGCTAATTCCATTTTTATAAGTCTTTGGTATGACTTAGCAATCCAACAAATAACCTCCCGCGTCCAAATAGGACGCTCTGGCCAACATGTTACCGGTATGGTCACAATGCATTAATAATTTTCTTGTTTCAAATGAAAACATACAAATAGAGAGTTTAAAAGCAAGTACATGAGTTTTCTGTATAAGCTTGAAGGTATTTAATGACTTTAAATCTGTAAAATTTTGCCAGAAATTTGCTTGCAATTAGCTTGCCCATACAGTAGGTAGTGTGTAAAAGACATACCCTTCAAAGTCGGAAACCTATGTTCCATCTGAGATGTAAGGAAAAGATTGAGTTGCCTATGACTGCTCTTATGTTATGTCTTTAGGCTCGAGTAAACAGCAACACAAGAAAAAGTGAAAACATCAAGCTTTTAAAAATATATTAATGTATTTCCCTGGAAAATTCTGTACAAATAAAACAATATGAACTTACTGTTTTAAGAATCAAATCCAATTATAATCCTGGAATAATTCACGAATAAAATTGGTGAAGTGCTATTAACAAAATTTCCTAATGATTTCAAGTTCGAGTCCTGACGGATATTCCAAGATGGAAGACGATGACAATCATTTTACTGTAAGAAAAAAATATTGTTCACATTTTAAATCAGTAGTCTCATCATGACCTCGACAACAACCAATCATTTTAAAATAAAAATATAACTTATTTACGTGGTTGCTACTAATTTTGAATCAAGGTCAAACTATTTTCTGAGAAAGGTATCATCTCTAGTTAGTAAATTTACATTACAATAGCATTCAAAGAAAAATAATTAAAAAATAAAACTGACAAACAATAAAATTGAAATAAATATATATTAGATTCGATATAATTAAATCAAATATAGCATATCAAATCGATTCATATGTCCAATACAACATTTTTAAAAATTCAAAGATAATCACCAGTTTTACAATGCAGACAGACCGATGACGCAACTCTTCAGTAGATGTTTATGCCTGGCCCCTGATACGAACATGGGGATGGAATGAACACTATATTTGATGAAACGCCAAAATGCCTAATTCAATTTTATTGAAAGCATACGTTAAACAATTTTGAAAAGAATGTGTGAATAAAAAGAGGAAATGTAAAAAAATACCAAAGCAAATACGTGTTTAGTTCAGGGCTTGGGGGAAAGAACTTGTTTCATGCAGCGTTGAACAGTCTCAGCCATACTGCTGCGACATTCCTATTGTAACTCATGCATTCTCACCCCTCGTAATGAAATACATGTAGATTGTATCTATATATAGAATGATTCTCCATAATCAACTAATGACGAATTGAAGTAACACAGTGGATATTGATATAAAAGATTTATTAACTTCCTATTAATTTATTTAGTTTTTATACTGATTTATTCATTTTATATTAATTTATTTGTATACTGATTAGTTAGATAGAGTTGGTCGATTATTAAGATCCGTAAGCAGTAGAACTATTTTTATTATTAATTAATTAGTTTATTTTGCAACAATCTTATACTTTAAAAGAAACACTTGGTTAAATGATTAATTTGAAACTTACAGAGTAACACTAGTCCTAGTTTCAGCATGTACATGCAATCCATTAAATTTACACATCTATTATAATGTCTGATTATGGTTTGAAACATGCAAAGCAAACTTGTCAGAAACTCTCTTCTTGTGCATTAATTGGGAATTCATTTATAAGAAGAGTTTATATACAGTCACGCAAACATGGACACATGACTACATACCACTACGCAGAGTCCTTCAACAATTTGACTTTTTTATATAAAAAAACGGCTTACATGGGATTACAAATATTTTTGGACCACAGCTGAGACTAGCAATATTTCAATTTATGTATGATTTCTTTGGACAAATGGAGTACCTCTGGTTGACTATGTTGGATGGTATTGACAAGTTACACATGCAAACATTGAATTGTGTACATGTTAGCTTGAATCATAAAATCAAACAAACAAATCGGAGAAAGTTCTTATTGGATGAGCTAAACATTGGCAAAATACTAACATTTTGCTCACAGATAGCCGTCACAAATATAAGTGTCTAGCTAGATTCGTTTATACAGATGTCACCTTTCCTCTGTCACTATGTGTCTGCCTGTCTCTCAAATATACCCACTTAAATGGATGAGAGCTAGATAGGATATACTCATAATGCTCCTGACAAAAATGAGAATACGGTCATTTTCAATTCAATTTATGTGTGACACATGCCATCGCCTTTTGTAAAAACCATTTAAATTTCATGGGATAACGTGGGAGTGTTTTTCTTCATCTATTTCACCCATCGAATAACTACTAGAGATATATTTTAATAAATTTAACTGATCTAAAGGAAGAAAGACCTGTATTATATAAATTTATTGAAAAATGAACAAAATATATCCAGGATAGGATAACCAATCGGTCTAATGGCTTATTATGAAACCAACCGGTTTTGAAAAGTAAATAAAAAGATGATTGTAAATGTATACATGGTCTTTTTTTATACTAAATTTACTCTTCTGAGACTCGCTGTTGTATTTAATACAATCATTCACACTCTCAACAGGGGCCCCGAGTGGCTGAGTGGTCTAAAGCGCTCTTCGTTACGTATCACTGCCATCTCATCTCTGTCTGCGGCGGTTCGAGTCTAAGATTCAGCCAATGTGGGTATGTGAGAAAGCTTGCCAGTAGCTTCTCGTGGGTCGGTGGTTGTTTCCGGCGTTTTCGCGGGTTATTCCTCCACCAATAATACTGGCCGCTATGTATAGCCAATCGTGTGCTGAAAAATGGCGTTAAACCCTACAACAACAACAACAACAACACACTCTCAACAATCCATAGCACGTCTTTGACAAGCTTGTCAAGATTTGCTTCCTAGGTCGTGTGCTGTTTAGAACATTCCTGTAGGCTGGCTTGTCCACACGGAAACCTTGGTATTCAATAGAACTGACTACATCCTGGAAACTTGTATCCAAACAAATGCTTGCCATCATGATTTAGCCACCGACTTGTATTTAGGAAATTGTTCATAATCCAGTTGATTGTGACTGCTGCATTATTGTTCGTGTCATCAGTAAATTTTATTCCAAAGACAGTCAATATATAGCTATACAGGCCACCCAATGCTAAGGACACTCAGTATATTACCATATGTGCCAATTAATACCGTGGGCTTTGCATAATAAATTTTAAACAAAAGGATGATTCCAATTATGTGTTCAAACACCTATTACAACGTCTCCTATCAGATTTTGATAAAATATGATTTTTTTTATCCTATAACAATGTCAGCGATGAATGATAAACAATACTGTTTTAGAAGGCTTAGACAACGTTTGAATACTCTACAAAACACCTTTATAAGCATGTCTGTTTCCTAGCCTTAGCTACCACTATTATTAGGTTGTAAATGAAATTTCCATAATTGTTGCATACTACACAGTACTTATGGCTTCAAGCACTTGATTGTGACTAAATATTTTCTCGTCTTCTCAATGTCAATCTCATAATGAGAATCATTGGTACTTGTACCAGACACAAATACGTAAAATAATGTAACTTTTAGATATTTATTATACATGGCAGTGCAGGCTAAACAAACTAAGTCATCATTTGAAATGTTTCCTAAATACATTTCTGTAAGTATTTCTTAAAACCTCCTCCAGTTTATTTGCTCGGACATTTTGCATACATACACATATACGTACATCCATACGAACATACGGAAAAACTGCAATACATTTATTTGAAGTTTTGATTGTGTTTTTTAATCATATATGGATTACGGTAGTTGTAGTTCTTGGTTATTTCGTATTTGAATTTTTACTATCCTGCAAACTACAATACAAGTAGTAGAGTAGTGGAGATTTTCAAATTGTTACTTCTAAGTATGGGCCGTTTTGCTAGAAAAGTAGCCCCATTGTATTATGCCCAAACTATGTTCAGTGCCACTGTATGAGTACACCTGTTGTGACGCCAGTAGTGGGCACCATTACTGATATATTTACTTGCTGAATCATGCATTAGCATTATAAGTAGGATATAACTACTTTACATAGATTATTATATGGATAGACCAACAACAAACTTGATCATTCATTTATCATTTTCAAGACAAATACTGTTTTGCAATTCATTGTTCCACACAAGTTTATTTTAAATAGTTATAATAACTATTTCACGCTACAAACAATTTATTTACCGCTTTCCTAACTTCGCAATTTATCTCCTTTTTTACCCGCCAGGGCACAGTTCTGACTGGATGCCTCTGAAAATTCCTGTAAAAGGTACTTAGATCCCATTTTCTTAGTATTTAGGTATTTATAATGACATTAAAATAAAAATGAAGGTTTTATTAAGTAACATTGACATCACAGTATTTCAAACAGAATAACTGATGTTCAAGCTTTTAATTCAGACTCCAGATATATAACAGCATGATATTTTCATAGACAATATCTAAAAGTACAAATCGAATAGAAAAGGAAAGAAATATCGCAATAGCAGTAAGCTTGAATCGCTAAGGGCAACATCCATATAAGTGTATTTATCTGCATTTATATAAATGTAATAAGACAAAAGCAAATAATGTAATAAAATGAGAATAAAATAAAGCTCACTCTGAAAAGGCTAGAGTGTTTCAAATTTTAAGATGAATAAATAACTAATCATTTTACTATTACACCACCGCCCCATTTTTATATAATGGTTTATATAGATGATGCATGACCTAGTGATACTCCTATACATTATCTTGTAACCAAAACTTCATTACATTGTGGCCAATTAGCCGGCATATCCCATTAATGAGGCCTGTCAATCGTCCAAAATGTCCAAGTGCCTTGCATGATATAAAACAAGGACTCTCACATGCACTGACACAGTTTTTGGTCATTGTCAATAACTGGCTAATTGATAGTCGTTACATATGGATGTTTTCAAAGCAAAGTGTTTGGAATAATGTCAGTATCTGTAAAAATCAAATGAGATTATTACTCGCTAGGAGCATTTTAACAAATGATGTAAATTTACATACAAGTACCAACAGAGTAAAATCTTGAATTGATATCAACAAAAACAAGATCGATATATTAATGAATAATACAGAAGACACCACTACATATCCATGCAATATTATAAGCAATGAGACATAAAGGGCTACCTCAGACAGGAGATGAAGTTTTACAAACTCTGTTAATTAAAAAGTCAAAAACTGGTCCCATAAGTTTCCCATCATGTGTACTACTATTAATATTGGTTTGTATAGGTTTCCAAGTATACTGGTTTCATCAGTGAATTATCTTAAAAGCCACTTATATAATGTCTGTACTTCGTATTTAAAAGCAACGTCTTTCTAAGTCTGGAATAGCTATTTTACTAACTCACCTTCACTATATATCGCAACATCAGTATTTCAATATTATTCGCTTGAGGGTTTGGGTTCCCCATTCCCTAAAACTTTTCTAATCACTTTTTGCAAGGTTTGTTCCAAGTTTTGTTCCAATGTTTTGGCGAATTCAGCGGTATTTGCTTTCATTTCTTCTTTTAATTTTTGCTCCAATGCAATGGCATTTGCTTTAATTTCATCTTTCAGCTCCTGTGTTTCTTTAGTGAGGTGTGTTAGTATCTGCTTATGTTCTTGCATTTGCTCCTCTAGATTTTTATGTGATATTTTCATTTGATCAATTTCTTGACTCTCCATTGAATACATTGCTTTATCTGCCTGAACAATGTGTGGAAATCGCTTAAACACTTTATTATCCAGCTTAAGTTGTTCAAAGACATGTTTAATTTGTGAACATATGAGCATGAATCCTGATTTTTTATTGGTGGTTCCACCAATATGCAGTCCTATAGCCTCCAAGTCTCTAATATCTCCACCATTACAATGGAATATCAACGCTCCTGAATCCCCTGGCTTTGCCAATGTTTTTCCACCACAGGGCTTTACCACCACCTGTCTGAAAAATGTTGGATTGGACAGGTAATCCACTTCCTTCCATGATTTACCGATAGTATCTACTACTCGAACTGATGCTTCATTCCAAATCAGACGGCCAGATGTAATGCCTGTAACACTTCCATACTTCATCACTATGCATCCTCTATTCAAAGTATTCAAGTCTTCTCGAATCTTTCCACTAGTGTACATCATTGGCTGCTCTTTTGTAAAGCCTGTATTTTAAACAAAATATAAAACCATAATGTTATCAATGGCAGTTTTCTTAATGTACAATTTCTTAATTTAAAGTTTCAGTTTTCAAAATGATAGGCAATGTCAAAAACTATATAACAAACAATTATTGTCAAAATGCTCATTCTATGTAACGTTACCTATACGATCAAATTTATATAAATATATATATATATATATATATATATATATATAGAGAGAGAGAGAGAGAGAGAGAGAGAGAGAGAGAGAGAGATAGAGAGGCGACAGTATTTTGCATTTTTACATATATATAAGATACATTTTCTTGTATCCAATTTGTACATTTATGAATAAGAGGCACCAAGGACCATCCACCCAATTGAGATCTCTCATAACCAAATGTAAGAGCCATCTGAATCAGTAGAATGCTTTATATAGATTTTGTTTAAAATGGCTGTTGACTGCATATAAAATGAAATAAAAAACCTCAATGTGTCTTTATTTTCAATATCTATATTCATATTTGACAACACATCAACATAATTCGTCCAATACCAAAATATTTTACTGCAAGGTTGATTTTTCTATAGAAGTTGCTCAGGATGAGGTTTTACAAAGTTGTTAAAATTTTATTTTTTGTTACGTTTAATATTGGTGCCAGCATTTAATAATGGACTGACATCAATGCATTTGAAAAACCATTTAGCTAGGGCATTTTATGTTAAAATAGTGATATTGTGTTAAACGATTTTTGAGAAAGTGTATTTTATTTTAGGCAATAAGTTCTATTTCATGGTTAATCAGCATTATGTTTTAAAACTGTTAAAGCCCATTATGTCTTGTAACATTCGCAAATGCTTGGAAACCGTTCATAGCAATATGCTTTCTGTCCAGCTTCATTGAAATTTATCTAGTATTTAGAAGAGGCTTAAACTATGCTTATGGATCATATATTACACATGCCAGAATATACATGCAGGGCACAAGGCTATACAGTCATATTACCTAAATACGATATTACAAAATTTATAATCATGTGAAATATTTATCAGAATGAAAATTCCATTTGATTTTCTAAGTAAATGCTTTCCAAGTAATGTATCTTTGTTGTAAAGGTGAGCCTATGTGACAACAAATTATGCAGGAATCTTTATTATTGCTTTGCGTCAATACCAAATCTACTTTCTATAATCCTGTATTCAGACCTTAGTTTTTAATACTAGATGTCCAGAGATTTAATATTGTACAAAAGACGTTATTTGATTTACCTAAAATGCTAAATCTTAAACACTAAGCTAAATCAAAGAAAGTTTCAACACTGACCTTAATTCTGTGTGAAAGAGATCACCATGTTGTGCATTTTCCAAGTTTGGCTCAACATATTTTTGCTTTTCAAAATGTTAACCCAGTTTGTTAATAAACTTAACAAGACTTAATCCTTTGCATATATGTTAATTCAATTCAGTGCTTACATTACAAATCTATGAAATGAAGAAGGGATCAATTGCTTTCAGCAAACATGAAGATAGTAAGTAGCGTGAACAAATTATTACATCTCATCAAAAACATTAAAACATGTGTCATCTAGCCATAATTTAATTTCAACTAAGTCATTGTTAGAATGAAGCCGAGAACACTCGGTTGTGGCAAACAGATAATCTACGTTAATAAAAAGCCCATAATATTGATATTTAGCTTCATTTTAAGTCCTTTGAAATTTTTGAAATATTTTTTAGAACAAGTCAATCCTCTTTTGATGATAGCCTAAATGATATAAAGACTAAAACAGTAAAATATTTCATCTGTACTATACATACCCATATCTAAAGAAGTGTCCAAAGGAAAATTCCCCGCATCTGGTCTTCTTGCATCATCAGTGATTTCGATGATGGCTACATCGACAGCGGGTGTAGATTCATTACCCTCCTCAAATACTATATGGCGTACATTTCCAAATTCAGCATTTGAGGTCTTGGGTGAAGGTTGGTATATTTGTATTACTTTCTGTCCTTTTGCGAGATCATCATTATATTTACATTTTTTGGGGTTTGTATATTTGGCATACACCTTTCTGTCTCCCTCACTCAAGACCACGTGGGCAGCTGTGATGCAACAAACTTTATCATCAGGTAGGTCAATAAATCCACCAAGAGTCCCACTTTGTTTATCATTTGGTGAAATACAGCAGCCCATTCGTAACTTACAAAGTCTGTCATCTGCACTCTCTCCTGTATGAAAAACAAATTCACCTTCTCTTACATCCGTGGCTATTCCATCAATATCTTTTGGAAACTCCTTCTCACCTATTGGAATGATTCCCTTTACAGGAACATAGAGGACAATACATATCATTTCCATCAGTTTTAGACTACTGTAACTGCCATTAAAGCCAATTGCTTTGACAGTGGATGCAGTGATAATACTAAGATTGCTATGTTCCTTCATAAGTCTCTCTGTGTTTATTGCAATACAGTCCAGAACACGTTCAGTATCATGTGACATGCTACTTACAGTTTTCTCTATCATCTCTGAAATAAATGTTTCCTCATTGTTGGGTGTGTGTTTGCACCGAAAAAGAATGTCATAGTCCTGAAATATTTTTGGGAGATGTGACTTTCCTGGTACATTTGTGTGTTTGCAGATATTAGCCACAAACAACGGAGTGTATGGGTTCTGCAGTCTATATCCACACCATACACTTGTTACATGGGGCATTGTTTTTCTCAGCACATTAGACATTCCTCTAAGGAGACAATGAACACCTTTGTTGTATCCACATTCTTTTATTGCATCTGTCACAACAGTTTTAGCTGGATACCTTTTTTTCCGAAATATGTCTCCGATTCTCCTAAAGTTGACTTTCCTAAGGATGCTTACCAATTCTAAGTCCTGATCTTCATCCATGTCTGCAATGAATAAATATATATATATATATATATATATATATATATATATATATATATATATATATATATATATATATATGTGTGTGTGTGTGTGTGTGTGTGTCCTATATTTATTTTGATAGAAAGTATTGCAATGATGCCTAAGTTCAGCAGTTGAACAGGTTTTCTGATTACTTTAATTCCAGTCTGCTAAAGTGGGCTGAGACTCTCAAATACTGTACAACATCAGATACTAATCTTTGCAGAAATTACCTCTTCTTGTGGGAAGGACATGAATAGGGGACAAAACCAATACAAATGTGAGTTATGCAAGCAATGAAATTCTACTCTTGGGGGTGGGGGAGGAGGATAATACGCACACAAATGTAAAAGTAAAATGTCCCAAGGACTACGCCAGATACATCTATCAAGAACTCTTTTGGAACATTCATTATAACTGAAATGTGCAAAATTAGGATTGAGTGGTAGAGGAGAATTGCGTCTTATTTTTATAGTACAGCTGTATATACAGAGAGCAGTCCGCAACTATATTCATTTCAATATCCCAATTTGGATTAGATTCTGTTTTTGTTTTTTATTTTCAGTCTACAGATGTATCTAATAGTGTGCTTAGATCTTGTTTGGGAGGATCTGTGTATTTAAAATAATGGAGTTACAGAGTGCTCATTTGTCTAATGTAACATTTGAATTTCATGATAATTCTGGACAATGTCATGGTCATACATCAACACTGTTACTTAGTTTATGACCACAGAGTCCCAATACTATTTATGTGTGTTCTTTTTGTTTTGCCTTGTCTAAACTGTATGTTTGCCTTTGAAAAAGACGCATTCAGAGCGTACATCTCTCAGGCTAGTGTGAAACTAGTTATTCAGTTTATTTCATTTATGATAATCAATCTCTGACACACGTGATCCCTTCCTAGATTCAGTGGATATGCAAGGATTATCATTCGCCATCTGATTTGTAATATGTGTGTGTGTGTGATGTCTAGCACTGGAACATCACGCAGCAGTTACATTATCCTGTCACCAGGTCGACCAGTCCTTATTGCTGAGCGCCTAGCGAGGCAACTGTTAGTACCGTTTTTATAAGTCTTTGGTACGACTCGGCCGGGGATTAAACCCACGACCTCCCACTTCCAAGGCAGACACTCTAACCACTAGGCCACCCGAGCAGTCAATAAGTGAACTAATCCTCTTATCTGAGCCACAAAAACCTTTTGGTTTTATTGTGTTTAATGCCATTTTCAGCACTTGCCCGACTATACTTTGGGTTGTTACTGGCATGCTTTCTATCACACCTACATCGGGTGCATTATTATGACATAAGATCATTGGTGACATCTGATTAAAATCTGAACACCAATGTGTATAACTAAACATAATAAATATGCATATATTCTGAACCCGTGGTCTGTTCTCAGAATCACTTTTCCAACCAGAGTTACATATTTCAGAATGTGAGCAGCCCATCCAACGAGTCTTTAAGGACTGATCAGTGGAAGACTGATTACTATTTCACACTAAACTCAGACATTAATACTATCAAAAATATCTAGAGGATCCTCAAAATCAATATGTCAGGATACACTCATGAGATGAGATCTGTAGTTTTCCTCCTTTGACATAATATTGTAACTTGGCTGTCAGTCCATCTTTGCCACACACATTTGATATCACTCTATTCAAAAGCGAATACAAAAACTTAATTAATTTAAGGGAGTTATACTCCTGTGCAAAGGATCATTTCTTATGTTAACGATAACCTGCTTTCCTCTATAAAGAAACACAACATAAATCATTTGAACTGCGACAACCCTCTCAGGTTAAGAAAATGATCATTCAAATATTCTTACCATTAAAATGCACTAGCGAATCCAGCAAAGCTAAGAAAAAAGGATGAGTTAATTCGGACTGGTCCTTACCATTTGCGACTTTAGAGTACAAAGAGCCCATAACGCATTTCAGACACTAAGATTGTGATCAGCAGGTGATGTCCTGCTTTCCTACCTTTATGTGGAGACTTGTGTCCTTCACATTTGCTACAAATTGTTTATGTGCTCTTGAAGTTTGCTTCAGCGTATGGAAAAAATCATTCATGTTATCTGCACTCTACTTATCTAAAGAAGAGAGGGAGTGTATATTGACTCAGGCTTGCCAATGATGGTGAATGGTTCCTGGTTACTAAGCCTGAAGCCTGCTTGTTCCACAAGTATCACCGAACACTTTCACAGTACAGCTCACACATTTTCAAAATCCTCTTGCGATGTGATGGTAGTGGAGTGAGAGTAAGGATTAAAGAAAAGAAACCTCCATAATATCTCCACACATCCTAACAGAGTTGCAGCGATGCTCGATGGTAATTACTCTGATGAGCATTTTTTCTCACAGAGCCCTTGAGGAGGACCACTACGGAGTGGACGTGGTCTTTATCAGATGGGCGTGGTTTGTTGTGTCCAACCACTGCAGTTATATTCTTTAGAAGATGAGGGAGAGATGTAAATTTATCTACATCGTTATCAGATGATTATACACATTTCCTAGTTCTAATGAAGACTACGTAATGTACTGGATGCCAAATCAAATTTAGATAATGCTAATGTAGTGACAATGCCTCGAAAATTGTACTAGTACTACTGTACTTTTTCATTTAAAAACGCTGATAAAAACCTTTTGCATCAAGTTTATGCTTTTCTTTTTTTTTCAACGAAATCTTAACAAACTTACAGACAAATTTGAAAAGACCTCGCTGATCTTCTCTGGAACAGTAAAAGGTTTCTACTGTTTAAACATGAAATGTAATCATTTGAGGTATATACATTTAAATTCCGATCACAGCCTCTTCTGGTAAAAAAACACAACAAAACAAAACAATAATAAAATATAAAACTGAAAGCACAGAAGTCAAACTTAAATGTGAACCAGGTGTTTAGTCCATCAAAAGTAATGTCTCAGTCAAGAGACTGAATATACATGTATACAGCTGCAAACTTTAGTTCAGTTCTGACTGCATTTATATTCTTTGGGACTGGTCATTAAATGTATCGTTCTTTCTGATTGGGCAATTTGTGTCTTATTTAATTCATCTCAAGAGAAATTTGTTTCAAAGAATATAACCCTTTGGAAACTTAAAATGTCTCTCCATAATACAAAATTATCTTGAGCAGATGTTCGACAGAAATAAGGATAGGGAAAATTGTAAACACGTTATAAAAAATAGCATCAGAAGACGATGACAATTTCAACATGGAAAAGGTGCGTAAATTCTAACAAGAAAACATCTGACAAGATGAGTTGTTGTTTACATCTCAAATATTATGGTTCCGTTATTAACAGTGGAAGTTTGCACTTGTTTCTAATTAGTCTGACCTCAGCGTAACTGTTGGATCAAACAATAATACGGAAAATTGTCAAATAGTGAATGTTCCACAAATGTAAAGCATTTTGTGTGGTTGTAACCACACGTCTTATTATCTGATCGTTCTTCTTAAAGAAAAATATAAAAACAAAATTTTGTATCAAAAAAGAAAAAAAAACTAATCAGTCATGGTCATTAAATAAGTCTAAAACCAATTTACTTTAATAGTATTTAGCCGATTTCTGTATTTGGTACACTGCTTTGCAGCTAAATGGAATAGATTCAGTAAAAGACATGTGATTGATTCCTCATCTCTCTCGATCAATCCATTGACCAATAAAGTTATAGGTGTCAAATTCACATTTCTGTAACAAATAAAAGACCGCTCAGTAGAAGTAGTACCAAGTTTGGTCTCTACATGTATCTCAAATTGGTTTAGTGCTTCCTAATTCTTATTAACAAATACTCTACTTAACACGAAACAAAAACTTCTGAAAGTGCTTAAATGGACATATTTCGAATGCATTTGACAAATTAATCTTATTTGCCCCCCCCCCAAACAATCTCAATACTATGATATTTATGTTGCAGTACACGATATGCTTTGTTAAGTATTATATGAAATTCTGTATTATTGTACTCTGAACTTAAAAGAACAATAACGAATGACAGATGTCAAACAATTTACAACAAAATCGCGTTCATATTCGACTGATGTGAAACAATAATGCCCATGTTCCACTGGTTACCCCATGCATGAGCATGGCTGGATCAAGTCAAAGTATTGGTTGGGTGGGGGTTAATAAACTTCAGAAGGGCTACATAGCAAATGTATATTTACTCATAGTCTGCGTAATACCCAAACTGTATGTTGTGTGTGTCAGTTTTTGTGTTGGGGAGGAGTGGCCATGATCTAGCCCTGATGAGTTCTCATTAATATATTGTACAATTTATACTGGTATCCAATCACATAATTACAGGTGTGACCTAAACTTGATATTTGTATTATATAAAGGAATCATGCAATTCCTTTTCTTATTTGACATAAATTTATCTCATGATGATTGTAATAACGACAAGAAAAAAATGTTCATTTCAGAAAGAACAATCTAACACCATCAATTAAATGGGTATATATATATATATATATATATATATATATATATATATATATATATATATATATATATATATATATATATATATATTCAGCCTTCTGATTTAGTCAATACGTGATTTGTAAATATTCAGAGTTTACTAATTTCTGTCAAACAAAAATTGACTGTCAACTGGATTTTAATTCTCTAAATCTCAGAGGATTAATCTGTATAAACAAAAGGATAAATTTACATTGGTTAAGAGAATGTGTCTCTCGTCAGGTCAGTGCATAAGTGGGTTTCGTTTGCGTTGAATAAAGTAAAACACACTGCAAAATATGTCTGGAGTTTAGATTTTGGCCTCAGTTCTAAGGCAGACTGAAATGATCTGCACACAAGCAGGTCAACCTTTGTAAACAGTAAGATAAGGTGGGTATTTGGAATAAAGAGTGGTCTCGATATGAAAAGGATGGGTCTTTTTGGATAAAATGAAACAAACTTCAACTTTACCCTTCTGCTCATGCGCGAGCAAACTTACCATTGGAAAACAATGTTTCTAACACAACTATGCATTAGGCTAATGGAAAATCTCTTGGAAGTCAATGCATTAGGACCTATTTAGAAATAGCCCCTAAAATGTATTTCCTACTCGTTTTTCATGCAAAAACAAAGAGAACTACAGGAGTTAATGAGTTAAATGGCCAATTCCATACAATACATGTGCATTCAGAATTAAACTAATTGATAGTTGTGTACATGTATATTCACTCTTATAACATGGCCATTACTGCTTAAGGACTAAACACACTGTTCGCACTGTTCCAGTTGCCAAGTGGTTAGAGCGACGTATCAGAAGCAGGAGGTTATGGGTTCAATCCCAGGCTAAGTCATATCAAAGACTTACAAAAATGGTACAAACAGCTGCCTCACTTGGCGCTCAGCATTAAGAGGATTGTGTTAGGACTGGTCGGCCTGGTGTCAGGATAATGTGACTGGACTGTCACACTGCAGACATTGTAGCAATATGACTGAAAAGTTGTTAAAGCTACGTTAAAAATCCTAATCACACGCACATGGTTCGCATTTAAGTGTTTCAGTGTTTTCTTTGTTGCTGTTTGTGCTTTTAATAGAAGCTGCTACTCTTTGGCATTTAACTGTCAATACCTGAGACTTTTTACCTTTAAATAGTAAGATAAATAGACACTGTTCAAGATAACCTCAGCAAGATGGGCCTCTCATCAAATATGTTCATCAATTTTCTAACTATACAAAATATACAACACTTTTCAAATTAATTACTATTGTCCATATATATGATTGAAATAAAACTCACTGACTGGTTAATGGGATTTGCTTGTTAATTGCTCAAGTCGTGGGATTAAGTCCTCCACCGTGATGCATAGGTTTCTGAGAATACATGTGAGCTGTACTATTCAAGCTGACTAAAAAGGTTTTAAAGTCAAGGACCTTGCATGACAAAACTATAACTATCAGGAATCAGATTGGTGTGATTGCCACTTCAGTGTTGTCCTGAGGACTGGTTTGAATATTTTGTAAAATGAGCCATGATAAGAACCCAGACAGATTCCAGTTTGGCAAAAGGGCGTTGGTCTGTTAAAGTAAAAATTTGATCCATGACGTTTAACAACTCAGAGTTCCTCTGAAGACCTTATTCGATATCCATGAAATATCTTCCAGGTGTACATGTATATAAATGACAACTGCAGGCAACATTTCAGTAAAATATTGCAATTATGTATGAAGTTAACACTGATATTGTGTTGTACAGAAATCAGGCTTATTTGTGACCTGGAAAATCCAAATCTGAGCTAAGATTTGCAATATCTTACATAAGCTTGGAGATACACCCATTAAGCTGCCCATTTGCTTTTAATAAATTGTATTTGAAAATTATACCTAAGGAGGATTGTACCAAATTAATCTCATATGCATTAAGTTTACTGTTAGGCTGTACCTGGGGCTCAAACACTCGAGGCAATTTGCAACATACGAAAATTATCTTCTCATAACATATTTGGTTTGACCGTGTGGGCAGTTTTCTAACATAATTTTTTTCTTCACTACTGTCAATATAAACATCTTGGATTTAGTGTCAAACTTCAGCTATGTGTAACAGCGTTTTTGCCTTTAAATAATTTATATTTTAATTAAAATCAGACCTGAGGTCACCAAGGAAGCGTTCTGGAGTTTGTGATTAGGTATAGAATGACCCAGTTTGTTATTAGGTCTGATAGGTCTTTATTATGACTGACATATATTCTGCCTTGATGCCTAATACATCATGGATTGGTAGCCTCTAATGGTAACTGGTACCAATTTTTCTCCTCATAGATTCAGGGTAAAAGGCTGGTTGATTAGGTAATTAGGGACTATGTTAATGCATCAACACTAGACCCTGAAACCAGACCCCTTTCCCGTACAAGCATTCAAAGCGGAGGGCCTTCATACACTCGAGATTCTCTCCACTACCGAAAGTCAAATCTGACCTTTCAGATGATCAAGTGTTTGGTGTCTCCAGGTAAACTATATGTGGGTAATTGGTGTTTTAAGACAGCATTTAGGAGGTTTGGGGTGTAGAAAAGTGCCTCCCCTTTAAGGGTGCCTACTAGATAGGTTTAAATATCATCTGCTGCCATAGGTTTAAATGTCATCTGCTGCCATACGGTTGAGATCTGAAGGGTGCATGGGATGCAAGAGATCCCTGTCCATAGCTATTGCTTCAACTGAGGCAAACGCAGCTGGCTTCTAAAATGAGGGTACGGGTAGAGCAGCACGTTGTTGGGGTAGTTATTGAGCTATCACCTCAGATTTGCTTCATATGTGCCTGCAACGAGTGAAATGGAGTCATGTTTAAAGCCTGACTGTAAATATATGTTTTAGTGTGTTGTGCAGAGCAAAGGCACATCATGACATATCAAGTTAAGATAGGCACGGACAATCAACACACTCACCATTGAATCGTGAGCTGCGATGTTAATGACCAGAGCCATTTGTGCCGCCAATCGACAGAAACACTTTTTATATAATCCATAGTATAAAAAAGCAGCAGATCCGTTGACTAGCAGTACATTTTAATCTAAGGCCAGATGTTCATTAGGTGGGAGAATATGTCTTGTACCAGACTGCTTACGATGTGTTTCCATTTAGGAATAAAGTATTCCTTTTGACAACAATGATGCAAATTCCATCGTTATATATAATTAATGACAACTGCCCTATGGGAGAGCAATAAGTACATGAGAATCGGGTTCTGCAGTATGAATTTCTGATACTGGCATGCATAACTAGTTTGCAGGGTGTATGGATAACATTGCTACCTGCCGATAGGAAGGAGGCCTGGTGGTGCCAGTCCAGGTCATTGTATGGGTTTCATTGGAGTGACTGATATATGACAAAGAATTGCCGTAACAATGTGTCGGGCAGTCTTTTGTCAGTCAAAATGGACATATCTATCCCTAAGATCTGTGTAATTCAAACTGTATGTTGTTGTAATAGGGTTTAATGTCATTTTTCTGCACAAGATAGGCTATACGTGGCGGCCAGTATAAATGATAGAGGAACAACCAGGGAAAATCCCAGAAAGAACCACTGACCCACAAGCTTTCTCACATACCCACATTGGCCCAGCCTGAGTCTTGAACCCAGGCAGAGTGGTGAGATGTCAATGATCCATAACAGTGAGCGCTTTAGACCACTTGGCCACTCTGGGCCTCCAAACTGTAGGTAGCCATAGTCATGTTAAGACAGAAAAGCCTATCATTAAGATTTCCATAATTGTACGATTATAACAACGGATTCAAAATTAATTATGCAGCCTAGTTTAATATTTAGTGCCAAAAATAAATAAATAAAACAAATACATGTCATCATTATCAGACAACCTTGTTATAAGCTTTCTTTACGTGGATTTGAATTCCTCGTGTTCAGGTAACCAATCATTTATAGACTTCATGTTTGGACATACGAGTCAAAATTACAATATTTCATTCTCATATTCTACTTTGGAAACAAGTCAAGAAGTGTTTTGCCGACATTTTCATCTCCTTTACATTTTCAAATAACCATCTGTCATGCAGCCTAAACTAGGGTCAAAGCTAGTCAGCTCAATATTTGTCGCAGTAAATGAAACAGCTTTGTCTTATGCTCTTTTGGAATGAGCACTTTGAAATACCAACCAGGATACCAAGCATGTACATAGAAATATCAACTAGGATCCAAGCATGTATTTAGAAATACCAACCAGGATACCAAGCATGTATTTAGAAATACCAACCAGGATACCAAGCATGTACTTAGAAATACCAACTAGGATACCAAGTATGTACTTAGAAATACCAACCAAGATACTAAGCATGTACTTAGAAATGCCAACAAGGATACCAAGTATGTACTTAGAAATGCCAACAAGGATACCAAGCATGTACTAAAAATACCAACCAGGACACCATGCATCTATTTAGTTTGCAGGGTGTATGGATAACATGGTTACCTGCCGAGAGGAAGGAGGCCTGGTCGTGCCAGTCCAGGTCATTGTATGGGTTTCATTGGAGGGACTGATATATGACAAAGAATCGCCGTAACAATGTGTTTGCCTTTAACAGGTACATATATTGTAAACATACATACTATCTGTTACATATGACCAGCATTTGAAAAGTAATGTACTTAGAAATACCAACCAGGATACCAAGCATGTTACTAAAATGATGGATTTTTAAGTTTAAAAACAGTGGTATGCCCACATTATTTTTCAAATGCTGGTCATATGTAACAGATAGTATGTATGTTAACAATATATGTACCTGTAAAAGGCAAACTTGACTGCAACTCTGAATTTAAAACACAATTATGGTGGGGAGTCTAAACCCATGTCGTCCGACACATGTAATTATGCTATGTTGTTACCATTACCATGTTTGTCATTTTCAGAATGCTCAGGGATCTCACCTATCTCTACAGATGGATGCTTTATGCTTGACTGTACTTTTACCTACAAGATAAAGAAAAGAACACACTGACAAACTATACCCGTACAGATATTTCTCATTGATAACATATGGACTACTTCAGGAATCCATATGGAAGAGATATGGACTGAAAAGTTTATGGAATCAGACAGGTTCACATCAAGTGAAAATTCCATATGTAATAAATTTTCAACTTTAATCCATAAGCAATTTTTTCATATGGAAAGTTGGCTGATGTATTATGCCATCGTGGAAAATAGTCTCTGAAAAATTAATAACCTAGACTATCTGATTCAAACAGAAATATTGATGGGAGTTAGAGTAGGTGTATATGTCAGTGTCGCTGATGTGGAAGGATAAATATATACCCATATGAATTTGAAAAAACACATTATGTTAGTTTTCTTTAATCTATTTTCACAGATGTTTAAAAACAGACAAAGACATGACCAAAAAGTAGAGAAAATGTCAACATAATCAGGTAATTAATATCTGGTAGCACAAGCATAAATGAATCTTTGGACTTAGAAAATTTGGTGCAAGGTGGATTTTGGGCTTGATCTGATGTTTATTCTGAAAAGTAATTATTTGGCTTCCTATTAAAATATGCTTTACAAAAATCATACCCTAGTGAAAATGTGACTTAAATTTCAACAAAATCACTGAACATTTCTTGACAGTCACTCAAATGTCCTTTGTCACTAAAAGTATGGTATTTTAGGAGATTTTACCAAACTTTCTGAAAATATGAAGTGAAATTTTGTGATTCACTTTCCGAAAATATCAGTGGGAGTTTGTCAATCATTCGAAAAATATAGTGATAATTTGTTATTGTAATATAATTGACATTTAAAAAAATCAATAAGATATAAACAAATAATTTTTAATTTCTTGTACAATTTGATTGATTTTCAGCAGCATTTATATTCTCTGTTTCTGATAGCTGTAACTGTATTGTTTATTTTGGGCACAATAACTTCTTTCCACATATTTCCTTGTTATATTTCTTTATCAAATTTTGTTGTTGTTGTTGTTGTATTTTTGCTTAACTTAAACTGGATTTAACTTCCCTCAAATAAGTTTTCTTGTTTTGTGTTTTAAATCAGAATTTCGCTGTTCTCCAGACTTGAATCTGAATTTTCTCGACAGGGCCCCTTTTTTATCGACTCTGAAACTTTTTTAAATAACGCACTATCCGGCCCCATTCCGCAACGAGCTTTCTAATAAGTATTTTTTCCGTTTATTATTTAAAGGATGATCGCTGTAAAGAGCTTTCTGACTGGTCAAAATTTTGTACTTGCACTATGAATCATTGCGTAACAGAAAGTAATTTGAATGTCAAACATATGGAAACACTATCATATTCAAAAATCAATAACTTAAAATTTCTGGGTGCTGATGATGAGAACAATAATTCACCATGCACAACTAACCTTGGTGCAAGCTTATGTGTGGAGAACACCATATGAGCCGCGGCATTTTGTTTATCTACATGTGCATGAAACACAAGAATCGGGTGCTACTTTAATTATTGAATACTCTTAAGTCAACCCTGTAAAAGTACTAAAATTGCATCAACAGAATTGTGTCTATATTGTTTTTAAAATTACATATAGGATAAGCTCTCAAGAGATATATTTACTAAAATTTTAATTTTCATTATTAACCAATTATGGACCACGAAACCCGTAAGTACTTTATTATTTGTTCACCCATTTCTAGACTGGTTCACAGTTCTGTCGTATAATTAGAACTGTGTGTCCTTGAGTAACCATTTGAAAAAAATTATTGTCTTGTGGATACTCCTACTCCAAAGTAAGATTTTTCACTAACACAAGTTTTGCCAAAATTTATCTTTGTTTAATTAGCAACCTGATGACTACCATGCCATATTTACATTTCCATATTGCTGTGTTAGGATTTTAAGTCATTGATGCCATAGTCTAAATGTTCAAACAGAAGTATTTTGATCAAATACATATATTTACTTCTTAATTTCATTTTTAGATTCTTATTTATTAGATTTATTGTAACCTTTCTGCCAGGGCTATATGGTTTTGTAGCACATGATCCCACAGAGTTAAACTGTGACAAGAACAAAAATGAAAAGTGCAATCTACTTTTAAATTGTCTGTATTTTAATTTGGCAGACAAACTTTCCTACATTGAATTTCAAAATACCTCTGAAATGATGAGTTTCCATCTTGCATGTACATCGGACTCATATTAATGCGAGGTTGGGTTCAAAATCATTCACTAGTATCTCCATTTACACTTTCTCAGCTCCTATAATCTGATACACTTGCTAACATTAAAAATAAATTGCCTTCATCAGTATGATCTGCCATTATTTGCCAATGTAATTCATCATCTAAAGATGAACAATGATGGGACTCTGTCATTTTGGGGCTTCTTGACAGCCTGTATTTAAACACATACAACTTCTTTGATGCAATGTTCAAGCTACAACAGAATGCTTGTTAAAGGGCCCAGTGTGCGAATCAAATTTAGTTTAACAACCATTCATATCAAGCAAAAGTAACCATATGTAAATTTACGAGAATTGTTTTGCAACACTGCTTTTCAAGTGCGCAAATCTGTAAAAAGTTTTAGCAAATAACACAAACGCGCATCCTGGGCGCATCTCTGTATAATGTACTAACCACTTTAACTATTTGGCAAAGTAAGTTCAGTTAGATGCACAAAGCAATTTCGGGATTTTTTTACCTCCTGGTGGGGAGAAAGTGTTAGGGTCAGCAACAAAAACCAAGGAATGTCTGTCAACCAGAAACACAAATTTGTTTTGGCCTTATGGACCTGAAAATTCAATACAATTTTAAGGTATCCTAAGCACAAACCATCTACAAAATCTAGTAACTGTAGACGGTGGGCAATCAAATGACTAGTATTACTAATACAATTATACCAGATGGAATAAGGGATGAGCGGAAAAAGGTGGAGAAATGCTAGCAAATTGAAGCGATGCAAAGACACAAGATATTAAATTATTCCAATGAACTAAAACTTAAAACTTTGGTTTTCCTAATGATGTACAGACAGGTAAATATTTAGGACTATGTTTCAAAAAGAAACACTGTAGCTAAAAGTCTATATATTTTGCAAAGCTAAGGAAGGAGGGTGATATTGTAACGTCTTTCCAAAGGCCATTTGTTCAGTATTGCATTTGCAACCCCATAATCATGACCCTAAATGTTTTATACCCTCTCCTTTCCATCCTCCCTATCCATCTTGGTCTTGCCCTCAGCATATGAGTCAGGACCTAAAATAAAATGATGATAATGTTATATACTGTATGACTTTGCAGTTGTATGACTTTCATTGTAAGGTATGCAAAGTTTATTGATATGATGTTCATTGGAAAATGCAGACTTAGGTAAAATTATGTCCTCAGTCATTTAAGCTTGTTTAATTATTGCATCTGTACAAGTTGCACAGCAGATAATAACAATCCAGCCTTAATTTCTAATTGTTTTCAATGAATGAGGATTGCCCCATTGTCTCATGCAGGGGTCACTACAGCTCAGCGGTGACATTTAATCGGGTTTATTCCATGTTAGCATGTCAAGCTGTAATTAATGTCACACAATCATGATGTGACGATGTGTGTATGACAGTGGGATAAAGAATGTATATACTAGTATTGTAATTGTAAGTAAACAAACCCACTGTATTATAAACTTTCTGGTATTGCATTTATCATATAGGTATATTTTTTGAATAATCATAGCTAAAAATTGAGCATCCATGGACTTGTATCTACACATTGCATCTAATTTTACCTGATAGTGCCTAGAATCATTCAATATGCACCGCTGCAACAATGCAGATTTCATCTAATATTAATTGATAACTTCTACTGTTATTCAATATATACCGTATAACATGCTGTGACAATCCAAATGACAATGCATCCTTGTGGAAACCTAGCAACAAGCTCATACCATTAACTTAACTTCTTGTAAGTTTGTGCAATTCACCAGCTTAAGAAAAGCAATTCACAAGCTTAAGAAAAGCATAAAGTCATCTTTTATAACATGCTGTGACAATCCAAATCCAGTCACATTATCCTGACATTATAGTCTTCCAATGTCAGGCTTGCTATATCTTCTTCCAATTTGTATCCCTAGAGAAGGACAACCAGTGAAGGTGTCCATAATAGGATCCAACGATTCAACAGACTTTATGAGGACCTTCTAACCACTGTGAAAAATTGCAAACTGAAGTGGTATGGTTATGTCTTTTTATCATATGGACTGGTAACAAAAATCTTACAAGGCTCAATTAGATGTCGCAGAAGAGGCAGACAAAATCAGAGGTGCAAAGACAACATTAAAGAGTGAAGATTCACGGGGTTTGGAGATTCCCAGAAGGCTATGAAAAACAGTGAAAGACATATAGTACTGGTGATGAAGACATTTGCGATGTCCCAATGACATATTGGGATAAAGGATTGATGATGATGATGAGGAGGAGGAAATATTGCCTTTGGGGAATGGGGTAGCACTAATGTATCATCATGTAATACTTACCTGATTAGTTCGAAGATTTTATTTTCTGGAATACCAACTCTCTAGGCCATCCTAACATTCCCTTCTCCTGTTAGTAACTAAATTGAAATGAACATCATTTTAGTCTGATTCCTTAACCAACATATGTATTGTCTTGGACTGAGGTTGTACGATACCATGTTGTGGTTACAGGAGGGAATCTTTGCAATATTGCCAGTAGTGGCAGGCAAGTGTTACACAATTACAATTAGCTCTATCCCCTCCAAAACCAAATTCAGTAATATTTTACATGCTACTACATGTACTACATTACTTTTCGTTATTTTTCAATAAGGAGTGAGGCAGTGTGTGTGATCTGGATTTTTAATGTAGCTTTAAAACTTTTTAGTCATATCGCTACGATGTCTGCAGTGTGACATTTTATAGTGATGTCTAACACTGGGGCATCATGCCGCAGATATGTAGCATGATGTCCCACCCAGTCACATTATCCTGACACCAGGCCAACCAGTCCTAACACTAACCTTTAAATGTTGAGTGCCAAGCGAGGCAGCTGTTAGTACCATTTTTGTAAGTCTTTGGCATGAATTGGCCAGGGATCGAACCTATGACCTTCCACATCCAAGGTGGATGCTCTAACCACTAGCCGACCGGAGTGGTTGGAGTGAAGCAGATGGAATAAAACAAAAACTGACATAAGAAAACATTACAACTTTACACTGGAGGATGTCGTGGCCACATGCTATACTGTCATGTTCAATAAAAACAATAAACACAATCATTTTGGTGACTCAATAATCAAATATAAAAGGAAACAAAGGCCGCCATGATCCAAAGAAGAGTGATTCAAGAAGATTCAGAATGTAGCAATGGTCCTAACCACGTGCGCTTTAATTTGCATGAAAGTTATATCTCAGCAAGTGAATAAGCTCTTTTGATAATAAAGACATTCAACAATTTATTTATTTTTCCAACCATATATTATGTCCTGCATAACTGTATCTTTAGGCATGTAACCATGGATATAATCAAACATAAGAAGTTTTGGCAGAATCAACAACAAAGTTAACAGTACATATGACATTATATTGTTGCATTGTTCCATGATACAATACAATTGTGTTGTCATTTAAATTCTGTGATTTAGTGTACCTGATGTTCCTGATCCAGCACCACTGCCAGTACCACCAAAGATAAATAATGTTGCCTGCTGTGCCAAGATGGATCCAAAGAGAGTACTACCGATCTGTTGTTGCTTCCCTTTCTGCTTTGCTGCACAGTCTTCTAATGTCAGGCGTGCTACATCTTCTTCCAATCTGGTTCCCTAGAGAAGGACAATTTTTTCCTTTAAATGTTGTACGCGTACGAAATAATTAGGCAGATTCCACCTGGAACTTAAGCAGACTCCAGGCGGAATCTGCCTAAAATGTTAAAAATCTGGTTCATACAAAGGCGGACATGGAAAATTTGAGAAGTCAAAGATGAATCCATCTAGAGTCCATCTAACTCTAAAATGGACTTTTATCAAATTCCTGCTATAAATACATCTTTAGGCATAATTTTGGACTTGGTTGATTTTCCACCCACCATCTAGGTGGAATTAGGAACTTAGTCACTGGCATCCAAACAAAGTACTACCGATCTGTTGTTTCTTGCCTTTCTGCTTTGCTCCATAGTCTTCCAATGTCAGGCTTCTTCCAATTTGTATCCCTAGAGAAGGACAATTTTTTTCCGTTAAATGTTGTAACTCCCTAAGTAATGCATTCATAACAACAGTGTATCCCTCTAACATGTTCATAATAAGCTGTTTGGTTGTGTGGTTTTGAGATAAATATAGAATATTTTCTCATGAATTGGACACAAGGAAATGTGAATTTTATTTTGATAATTAAGTCCTGATCATTGACATCCTGTGAATCATTTCATGCCTTGGCTAATAATGTAGGAATGAAAAGTCATCACCACTGCATATACATGTACCTTGCAAAGTTTCATGCCTTGACTAATACTGTAGGAATGAAAAGTCATCACCACTGCGTATACATGTACCTTGCACAGTTTCATGCCTTGACTAATACTGTAGGGATGAAAAGTCATCACCACTGCAAATACATGTACCTTGCAAAGTTTCATGCCTTGACTAATAATGTAGGAATGAAACGTCATCATCACTGCATATACATGTACCTTGCACAGTGTTATGCCTTGACTAATAATGTAGGAATGAAAAGTCATCACCACTGCGTATACATGTACCTTGCACAGTTTCATGCCTTGACTAATACTGTAGGAATGAAAAGTCATCACCACTGCATATACATGTACCTTGCAAAGTTTTATGCCTTGACTAATAATGTAGGAATGAAAAGTCCTCACAACTACATACATTTATGCTTTGGCTCATCATATCATATACAATGTAAAGTGTATGCTTTCACTAATACTATAGGAAGCAAATAAACTCCACTACTGCATTGCTAAAGGAGAAATATCATGCTTGGGATTGTATGTCAGCAGAGGTTTTATGGATCAAAGAACAAATACTGACCAGTAAATAAAAGACTATTGATAATGATTTGGTATAACCATAATTTATATTTTACTTTTTTAACACAACTGCTCTACATGGGATCTATTACAAAATCAATAATAACTGTTAATTTGTATTGCCTATAATCAAATGCCAAAGCATTTGTTTAAAACTGGGGGGGGGGGGCACGTTCTTAAGAAGCTTCAAACATTAATTTCAACATAATTCAAAGTGCATATGCAAACTTTTGACATAAATCAAAGAATAAATGGTGCCTGCTAATAATGTTGATTGGCAAGAGGAAATTTTATCATAATCAAAAACTGGGAATGCCACCATCACGAAATAAGAAAATGAGTGTTTAAACACGGATATGACGAGAGATCGATTCGATTATTGTAAGCACATACAAATATATTTTCTAAAATTGTAGCCTGAAGTTCCTTAGGTCTTTCCATTTCTTTATTTCTGAAAACAAATTATTTAAAACATTTTAACACATGTTCTGACAATATTTATGCAATTACCTTTGACAGTAACTCAGTATTGACAAAGGTACACACAAACGCTATCAGTAAATAAAAAAGAGGTAACTAATGAGTATAATCATTTCCTCTTGGAAGTAAACGTGCGGTTTGTTCCATTAGATTGTTAAACTTGCACTTTCAAAGTTAAACGACAATAATGCTAGAAATTGAAAATGCATATTATTATTGCTCATGGTGGTACAGTCCAGAAAGCATACCATAAGCCAGAGAGGGATAAAGCGCTTCTTGTTAAGACAATATAAACACCATAATATATTTTCTTACATAACATTCATAACAACTTCCAATAACAAGAGCTACTTGAAGGGACTAATGCTTTACTGGCAGAAAATAATTACCTGTAACTCAACATGAGACCATTTCTTCCTTTTAATTATTATTGACTGTTGAAATCATAACCATAATTCAAAAATAACATTTTTAAAGTGGTGGACATATTGGGAGTCAAAAAGAAACAAGTTTCATTTAGGAACAATAAGACATCATTTAGAATAAACAACACATCATACATATTCTGGTGGTATTCCCATGTTAATGTGACTGTTTAGGATGAAAAATGATCATAACAGTATTTTTAAATGGCTGCCATAGTTACCATGCTTGATATCTGGTTGTCAACATTTCCATTCTGGGCCAAAAAGACATAACAAGTCTTTTGGCGAAAGTACAATATCAATAAAATATGACTTCAAGACATAACACTGGCATTTAGGATCAAACAGACTTCATATATTCTTTGATGCCCAACATATCCACAAAAATCTCTACGACACTTACAAAAATTACACATGCTTATAAAATGACATTTTTTCACATCTGCCAAAAATTATGTAAACCCTAAAAATTTGAAACAGAAAAAAAAACTTAGAGATGATTCATTCCATCCATACACCTTGTATGCCCATGCAAAGAATGCTATTTGTCAGAAACAACTGCAACATGCTATTAGAGTCGCGTATGAGTAGTTGTTGTTGTTATGGGGTTTAACGCCATTTTTCAGCACACGATAGGCTATACATGGCGGCCAGTATTAATGGTGGAGGAACAACCTGGGAAATCCCCGGAAAGAACCACTGACCCTCGAGAAGCTACTGGCAAGCTTTATCACATACCCACATTGGCCAAATCCGAGACTCAAACCCACGCAGACAGAGCTGAGATGGCAGTGATCCATAACGGAGAGCACTTTAGACCACTCAGCCACTCTGCCTCCACCCCCGTATAGGAGTAGGGCATGTAATCATGATCATTAAGTATTAAATAATTTAATGTAATTTAACCCCAAACAAAACTATGTGTCCCAGAGAAACAATACCTACATCCTATTGCATTAAAAAGAGCAGAGGTAGAGAGATAAGGCAGTATCTCATCACGAAAATGTTGACTTCGTGACAGCGGAATTATTTTAGTAGACTCTCAAAGGATCGGCAGTTCAAACTTCACAGGCTTTAAGTTTTGTAAAAGAAAAGTCTCCTTTAGTAAGGGACTAACACGTTCTTCAAACTGAAGTTACAGCCCACCATGAGATGGTGAAGTCAAAATATCAGTGAAGTCTGTAAGATGAACAAAAAGGCACTGAGTTGCAAACATGTTTCAAATAGGATATAAACACCTGTGTCGATCATTCTCATCACAGACTGGACTGAGACTAGACATCTCTATAGGTGGTGGAGATACTTAAGGTAACTGAGATGTTGCTAACTCAAAGTTAACCAGGAATAAGAATGGATTCATTATTGTTCAGTACAGTTAATCTCAAGAGACAAATCAACCTCATTGTCTTCTTGCAGACGAGGAGTGTAAGACAGAGTTTATATATATATATATATATACATATATATATATATATATATATATATATATATATATATATATATATATATATATCATACAGTGCATCATTTGCACATGATGAAAGATCCACACCATACTCTTCACATTTCGTAATATATGAATACATGTAATATGGGTTTTTGTTCAATCTGTGCGTAGTTGAAAAAGCTCTGCCAACTTTGTTCCTAAAATAGTTCACATTACATCTACATGAAATGGTTATTGGTTTTACCTGACTGCTTAGACTTTAAATTGCCTCTATAACAATTTGCTGCATAAACAATCCAATGGATAGGATTTTTATGCATGCATCACATTACAGGTATAAATTGAGCCTGTCTGAGTTTTTTTAGTTTCTGAAGATTACCAAAAAAAATGCATTTTTCAAACACAATAGTGTCAGTTAGGGATTTAAAAAATGTTGTTTCTGTGTGACACACTCTGTAATAGCAGGTATGCAGAGGATATCCAACATGAAAAGTATCACTGATCCTCATAAAAACAAACAGAAGCCATGTCAGTTCCTAATTCAACAGTTAGTATTCACTAACATCAACTCAAAACAAGAACTAATGAATTTCACAAAAAAAAAAAATATCAAAGCCTCTGCCATTTGGGCTTGCTAATCCCAAAGAATCTTTCACTCTTAATAATATTTGCGATCACATTTATCTTGTCATCATTTAATATCTGCTTCTCCGGTGTCGGTTGTGCACCCTGCATATACATTCACATACTTATAATTGTCACTGCACAATGGAATTAATGATTATCCATAATGATATCAATATCAAATTATTCAGTATTATTTCGAGACCTTGTGTTACCATCAGAAATGAAAATATGCATTGGAGCAGAACATCAGGATAATAATATTAATAATGATGCATGTTTATAGAGGGCGACTCATTATTCTCCCTTGAGGCTCTCTTAAGGGGAGTATAACAATACACATCTTGGTTTTGGTGCTAGGTTTCCATGTGGTACTGATCTCAACTGGTATTGTGTTGAAAAAGGCCTGAATATGTTACGAAGTTACTTATGGTGCAGTTCCATATTCAATTGTTAGTCTGGTGCTGAATATTGTTACTGGAGAAGCTTATGAAGAAACTGTTGAACATTTTTCAATGTCTTGTACAGATGTCCCTATATCCTCATTTTGCTTAAGTCTAGGTGGAAGACAACTGTTTCTGGGTGGGTTCAGCTTTTTTACATGCTCCCACAACGTCTTGGTACTCTTACTTTCATCAATAGCCTGCTTATAGTACGTAGTTCTCTTTTTCCTTATCTATTAGGTGCTTAGCTTTTTTCCTCCACTTTTTCTACTTTTTGATATCTTTTTTTCTGGTGGAACTCATCTCTTAGGTGCTTAGCCTCATTGATCTCAGGGGTAATCCACTTGGCTGTAATTTGGTGTTTAACTCTTTGTTTTAATTGGGATAGATCCATGTACGTGCAAAGTGTTATGACGATAATCATATTAAGCTATTTTGCGAGTGTACAAGTGGTCTGATACATGTACATTTGCTTTGCAATTATTTATTGTACTTCGTCATGAGCAAGATGGTGGTAAGCCCTCAATTATTTCAATGAACAGGTAAATTCACTATCAGGAGTGTTCCGACTCATGGCAACTTATTTACTGATATGGTAATTACTGGCATTAATTTTTCCTGTTTCAATGGATTATTAATGGATATGTTTTAGTAGTCTACCTAACAAAATCACTAACAACTGCATTAGCATAAAGTTTGAGCCACTTAACTGTGTTGTACCTATAGCCATTGTAAACAAACCCAACTTTCAACATCAAGGACAGCTTGCCACCAATAGCTGTCAACAGTGACATTGACAATATGGCACTGTCAAATGTTATTTTCTGCAAGTACAAACTGCATTTACTATGGTGTTATATTATATAAATATATATGGCAATATTATAAGCAAAGCGTGAATTCAGTGAATATGTGTTCCACACCTGCCATGGTAAGGGCAAAACAGATTAAAATAATGAAATATAAATATGACAATGACCTTGATGACAGTGCATTCAAGTTACTGGGTAAGCATCAACAAAGTGTTATAGCAATATTTTAAGGATCAATACAGAAAATAAGTAAATCCTTTGGTTTCCATGTGGAGGTTGTGGGTTCGATCAACGGCAGAAGCATACAAAAGACGTACAAAAAGTATAGTAACAGCTGCCTTGATACGTGCTCAGAATTAAGAGGTTAGTGTTAGAACTGTTTGGCCTGGTGTCAGGATAATGTGACTGGGTGGAACATTATGCTACCTGTTGCGGCATTAAGTCCCATTACTATACATCACTATAAACTGCCACAGTGCAGACATCATAGTAATATGACTGTAAAATTGTTAAAGCTACGTTAAAACTCCAAGTCACTCACTCACTCACAATTTACTTTCATTGACAATGGACATAACACTCCTGAATGTAATACATGACAGGAGATAAACTATGAAGCCTAAGTTAATCCATGTATCTCAAATAGCTTTTATGATGTGAAGCTTGAAAAAAAGAAATCTTAAAATATTCATGTGACCTTGATCATAAGACCACATACATCAACAATCACAATATATGACATATGATTTAGTCACAATGCACATGCACTTGAAATTTCAGCCCTTAATCTCAAAGTGGTTTAACGTTTGAGACAACAGTTTAAAATTCTTGTATCTCTGACTTTAATTGCAGCAGATCTAATGTTGTACCAGACAGCATATAGTAATGAGGTACATTCATACCAAATCTCAAATGTCTGTAAAACATTTAATAGAAGTAAACGTCTCATGAAAAATAAATTGAGTTAATACCTTGACCTTAAAATCGATCCCAAATGATGTACGTTATGTGCCTCTGGTCTCAAACAGCTGAGAAGTTAAAAAGTGGAATCGGAAGTGATGAATAATTAATGGAACTTACCAGTGACCTTGATTTTGAAGACCGTTCTTCATCAGAAACATGACAATCATATTAGTGATGATACCTAAGTATATTAAGTTTAATTGCATAATCTGAGATGGATGTAAATATATTGAGTACAAGGGACAGTGCAAGCACAAATATCACACTGAGTTAGAGACCTTGACTTTTAAGATGGGATCCTGAATAGGAATAGTGGCCGAGTACTAGACTTTGCCAATCAATGCCATCTCACTCCTGTCTACATGGGTTCGAGTTTCAGGCTCTTTCATTTTGGATATGTAAGAAAGCTTGGCAGTAACTTCCTGTAGGTTGTTGGTTCTTATCCAGGTTTTCCAGGGATCTTCTTATACTTGCCGCCATGCATGGCCTATCATACATTCAGAAATGGTGTAAAACCAGAAAGAACATTTCGTAATTCCCTTTGTGTAAGTTAAATTAGCCTAATCAAGACCTTTAAGTGAAATTTCCAAGAAATTCATGTCTCACTTATGTCAGGATGTGCACTCACTGCATTTATGTCTGCAATATGCTGACATTAGTCATTACTGTAGTGTACATGTATGCAGCTAATGGTAATATATCATGAAGATCATTAGAATATTTTGCACAAATCATATGTATGTTAAAAAGTGCAAACGTTATAAAATTAACTGACTTCCATCACAATAAGAGCTGAAAGATGCAAATCAGATGAAACAATCCTGAGTGAGGTACAGTACAGATACACTAATAATAGTTATTCAGTAAGCTCAAGAGGTAAAGAAGGCAAAGCAGTTGAATTTCTAATCATTTGAATTAATTGCCTTCATCACTATGATCCGCCATTATTTGCCAAAGGAATTCATCATCTAAAGATGAACGATGCTGGGACTCGGTCATTTTGGGTCTTCTTGATTGCCTGTATTATAATCACATACAACTTCTTTCATGCAATGATGATACTACAAAAGAATGCTTGTTAAAGGGCCCAGTGTACCAATCAAATTTAGTTTAACAACCTTTCATGTTAAGCAAAGGAAACTAGATGTAAATTTGAGAGAGTTTTTGTGCATTACTGTTTTTCAAGTGCGCAAATCTGTATAAAGTTTTAGCAAATAACACAAACGCGCATCCTGGGCGCATCTTTATATAATGTACAAAACACTTTAACTATTCTGCAAAATCTGTTCAATCAGATGCACAAATCAATTTCGGGATTTTTTTACCTCTTGGTGAGGAGAAAGTATTAGGGTCAGCAAAGAAAAACAGGGAATGTCAGCCAACCAGAAACACAATTTTTTTTTCTCCTTATGGAACTGAAAATCAATATGATTTTATCTTATCCTAAGCACAAACCATCTACAAAATGTAGATGGTGGGCAATCATTGACTTAATCAAATGACTGGTGTTACTAATAGAATTATGCCAGATGGAAGAAGGGATGAGCGGACAAAGGTTGAGTAATGCTAGGAAATTGAAGCGATACAAAGATACAAGACATTACATTATTCCACTGAACTAAAACTTAAAACTTAAGTTTTCCTATTGATGTACAGAAATATAAATATCCATGACTATGTTTCAAAAAGAAAAACAGTTAAAAGTTTATATTTGGCAAGGCTGGGGAAGGATGGTGATATTGTTACGTCTTTCCCAAAAGCCACTTGCTCAGTATTGTATTTTCAACCCCATAATCATGACCCTAAATGTTTTATACCTTCTCCTTTCCATCCTCCCTATCCATCTTGGTCTTGCCCTCAGCATAAGAGTCAGGACCTAAAATAAAAAGATGATAATGTTATATACTGTATGACTTTGCAACTGTATGAATTTCATTGTAATGTATGCAAAGTTTATTGATATGATGTTAATTGGAAAATGTAGACTTAGGTAAAATATTCCTCAGTCATTTAAGTTTGTTTAATTATTGCATCTGTACAAGTTGCACAACAGACAAGAACAATCCATCCTTAATTTCTCTTTTTTTTTTCTCAATGAATGATGATTGCCCCCATTATCTCATACAGGGGTCACTACAGCTCAGTGGTGACATTTAATCGGGTTTATTCCATGTTAACATGTCAAGCTGTAATTAACGTCACAAAATCATGATGTGACGATGTGTGTATGACATTGTGATAAAGAATTATATACTAGTATTGCAAGAATTATATACTAGTATTGCAAAGTAACGAAACACATTGTATTATCAATATTTTTTGTATTGCAGCTATCAGATAGGTATTTTTTTTATATAATCATGGCTAAAAATTGAACTAGTATCTACACATTGCATCTAATTTTACCTGATAGTGCCTAGAATCATTCAATATGCACCGCTGCAACAATGCAAATTTTATCTAATATTAGTTGATAACTTCTACTGTTATTCAATATATACCGCATAACATGCTGTGACAATCCTAATGACAATGCATCCTAGTGGAAACCTAGCAACAAGCTCATACCATTAACTTAACTTGGAAGTTTGTGTAATTCACAAGCTTAAGAAAAGCAATTCACAAACTTAAGGTTTACTTCTTACTTAACCGATAGAGTGCAAAAAGTATCTTTAAATGGTCAACTTTCTGAAAGTAAAACTATTAATTGTGGAGTACCACAAGGCTCTATCCTTGGGCCTCTCTTATTCATACTATTTATCAACGATTTACCTCTTAAGATTGGAACTTCAATTTCTTCCACTGACCTTTATGCAGATGATACTACACTATCTGAGATTGGTAAAACCAAAACAGTACTTGAAAATAACTTACAAGATGCTCTCAACAGACTTCAAGTATGATGCAATGAAAACAGTATGATCATAAATACAGAAAAACGAAAGCCCTACTAGTTACAAGACAACAAAAATGAGCAAGCTAGATGGTGACAAACTCCAGTTTCTGTTTGACAATGTGAGCCTCAATATGACCTCTCAAGATAGAATTCTTGGTGTATTCATGGATAACAATCCTACTTGGTCTATTCACATTAAACATATTTCAGAAAAGGTTAACTCTTATCTTTGGCTACTAAGGAAAATCAAAACATACATTCCTCTACAGTATAGGGTCATCTTTTATAAAAGTTATACTGAGCCATATCTGGACGACTGTAATGTAATTTGGGGTAATACCTCTAATTCAAACATAACAACACTTTTACGACTCCAAAAGAGGGATTGCCATTTAATTCTAGATCAAAGTAAAGACAATTTTCAGGATGCAATGAATACTAGAAAGATTTTAACAATACATGAAAGAATATTTCTTAGAAAGGCCACATTGATGTATAAAGTATCCAGAAAAGACATTCCTGTCTATCTAAGCATTATCTTTCACCAAAGAGATTCTGATGGCACTTCAAATTTAAGGTGCATAAGAAGAAAAAATTACATTATACGAAGGCCAAAAAAGGAATTATTAAAAAATAAATTTTCAATATACTAGTCCACTGGTATGGAACAACATTCCCAGTGACATAAGGCAGGTTCCTAGCATTTCATATTTTCACAATCAATGTCTTAAATGGACGAATTTTTTAGAAAATTGAACAGTTCTAGTACAAAAAATACCGCCTGCTTTTCTGTAATTTTACATCATTTTCATAGCTGAATATTTCAATACAGGATTATATTTCATGTTTTATATATGTTTATGTTTTCACTGATGCCTGTGAATGTGTTCCAGGCTTGATACTTTGAATTTTAAAATAACTTAATTATTTAGTGTCAAGCCAGACTCTTCACATCATGTTGTATATACTGTATATATTGTACATAACAGATAGAAGGACTCAAGGTAGATTAGTTCTGAAACTAATGAGTTACCTTCTCTAGATAAAGTCTTTATTATTATTATTATTATTACTATTAAGAAAAGCATATATTTCCACATATTTCCAGGCCAAATTTCTTATACTTTTTCATTGCACTTTATATTCATAGAAACTGCAGAAATTAGTTCTTGCTATTCAAATTCCAGTACCCAGTAATATTTAATCCGAATGAAATATGAACAAAGTCTTATCTTTGCCAAATATAGATTTTACTAATTTCCAAGCATGTAGACTGAGCCAACAAAACAAATAATTATAGACATTTGTGCAAAAAAGGTGCTGATTGATAGAACATGATAACATTCTTTGTACAGATGATGTCAGATATATATATATATATATATATATATATATATATATATATATATATATATATATATATATATATATATATTGTATTCAAACACATCATGTTAACCTTGAAGATGCTGAAAAACAATGTTCCAATTAATATGAATGGTGAAAGAGAAGACAAACAGATTTCAAAGATTTATATTAATCACTTCATATAATTAGACGTCATTGAAACATTATCTGATTAGCAATGTTTGCACACACAGCCAACTCGATTTGTTTAGCAGGTACTGTTATGCAAATGTTTATAAATTTCCCAGATCTTATGTTTGGTAATACTGCATTGTCCTGAGTTAGCATTCATTTCTCAGCTAAGACAATCTTTAAAATGCTTACCGTATCAATAGCAAAGCAGCAGCACTGGTCAAATCTATATGAACACAGAGGATACTATGTAATAAAGAAAGTAATTTGCCAACAACAGATAGCATTCTGAGAAAAGTAAACTAGTGTATGAATTCCTGTAATTTGCATTACATATGATGCACTGATATAAAAAACTTTAATAAACTTTTATAAAACATGTAACATTTTCCTACTGAGTTCTTCTCTTCCGTTTCAAAGCAAAAGCAGATTGTTATTTCACTTCCAAGTTGAATAGGTCTTGTCCACCTGTCATGTATATGCAATTACATATGGTTTCTCTCATATAGAAAAGTCTCAACAATTCTCATGAGCTCATAAAATGCATGATAATCTTGTTAAGAACGTATGCAGATAAAAGTTAGCAAGCTCATGTATGCAGTGTGTGAGCCAAGAAAAAAACTAGCCAAACGTTCACATCTGCAGATTTAATTTCCTCACATGAGAATCTGAATGTTCACATAAGAAGATGTAACTTAGAAAATATTTCTTTCCATTGCATGTATATATGTTTGAAAGTACGGCAGATTTTTAATTTCTTATGCAAGTTATCATGCGACTAATTTGACCTTTTATTCTGATTAGATACATGCTAAATGACATGTTAAAAGTTGTGATTTTCCATGTGTGCATTTCACATGAGCAATTTGGACTTAATGAAATGTTCGATAACATGCAGGTCATGATCCAGAGTACTGTCAAATAGACATCTTATTAGAATACAAATTTACTTCGAGACAAGATTCTAATGTTTAAGTGTCCCATCTGCACATGTATGTCCAGGTAGCAAATGTGCAAGAAGTTCTGCTAAATGTATAGCATCGTACATCTGAATGCCTCATTTACACGTCAACTCACAAACTTTTTTCTCTTGCTTTTCAATGAAAAAACATTGACTCCAATTACTCAAGGCTAACACTCAATGATATGTGACACTTTCAAACATCATGGCAGACACAATGCAAGTCAGGATAATGATATATTAAATTTGTCAGCCAATTTTAATTTGCAATCACCAAATCACTCGACCTATTTCCCAAATGGAATATGTGTTGGGTGCTAACATGACTTAATTGCATTAAGACCAAGCCTTTAGCTCGCACTTCACTGAAACTGTTATCATACAAAATCCGTTTCCTGATAGCCTTAACAGTTCACACTTCACTGAAACTACTATCACACAAAACCTGTTTCCTGACAGCCTTAACAGTTCGCACTACACAGAAACTATAATCATACAAAACCCATTTCTTGATAGCCTTAACAACTCGCACTTCACTGAAACTGTTATCATACAAAACCTGTTTCCTGACAGCCTTAAGAATTCGCACTTCACTGAAACAACAATCATACAAAAACTGTTTCCTGATAGCCTTAACAGCCTGCACTTCACTCAAGTCATTCCCAAGCAGAGATGCCCATTGTCAACCATGGAAATTAGGGTCAAAAGGTTAACATTTTCTCACACTTACCGAAGCAAATAAACATTCCACGTGTAGGCCAGAAGAATAATAACATCACTTAAAAACATTACAAAACTATGTGCAGTATTGTGACACTATTTACAATACACAGCTCTGTGTGTTCTTTAATTGTCCTCTAAACTATTAGTGGCTCTTTCCAGCTTTGCCAAAGGGTCTTTTCACAAAATTGTTTCCACAAGGCAAAGGTTGGATCACCCATTAAGACACAGTATTGCCCTATTCTCAGCTCTCTCAATTTTTGGATGGATTTTTGAATCATTAAAACATGAAGGACACTTTTTTCTTTAAAACGGAAAATTCAATTAGACCTTCAAGATAGGCTTAATATTACTGTCTGACATTTTAAAGTCAAGGAGTACATGAAAGGTTTTAGAGAAACATTACTGATTATAGGTTGCAAGTCAACACAAATGTTGTAGAAATCTAATCTGAAGAAAGTATATTATCATGACAAAACAAGCAAAATGAAGTGTACTAAAAAATGACAAGAATCTGATACGATGTGAATTACAGGACAAGACTGAGAAGAAATAAAACAAACTGCGACAGGAATCTATATCACAACTATTAGTTCCAGGTTAGTACCCACAAATGTAGTCCTAGTCTATTTTTAGAGCATTTTTCCGGTCTCCTTTTGGTGGTAATACAAGAATTCAAATTAAGAATTATTGGTATGGATTTAAAGGTATTTGTTTATTCTTTAGAATATGAGCTAATGGAGTGATTGTGTTTGAGTGTTTGGAAACAGTGCGTAATAAGGCCTTGGTGATGATCCAGAAGTGGAAACTGTGTTCCATTGCATATTGCTTTATTTACTGTCCAAACTCTCAAAGAAATGCTGGTGAACATATGACAAAAACTTCAATGCGAGTTAATCTTTGAAGGTACTTTATAATAAGATATGATTTATTATCATTGGGACACAAAGGAAAGGTCAGTACTAATAAGGGGGTGCTCATCAGTTAGCATGTACTTTTGAGATAGTGATGTATGTGAGGTGATGTTTTTTGCATTCAAAACATGCACATTTGAGAGAATGTTTGCATACCTCTATGCTACATTAATGTAATGTGGATGATATTTCTTTGGATATTGTACTTTTGGAAATTGTACATGATTAAGGAACACTGCTAACTAAAATGACTGCTCTCTTGTGCTAAAAAAGTCAGCCTGAATTAGTCTAAAGTACACTATCCATAGCAGCTATTAAAATAGGAAAAATGAATTTTGCCAAACTAGACAATGCCAACTTCTGAAAGTACAATGAATAAATTGCCAAATTATAATATATAAAATGTTTAAAAAAATCATCAGCTCTTTTTTTTTTAAATTTGCTTCATAAAGTGAAAATAGCTAAGAAGAGCTTGCAAAGTGCACATCTGGAGTAAGGCCATGCTGTATCATAACTATACAACAACATGTAACACCCATCAATCATACACCAAAATAAAAGGAATTAAAATTCTTTGAACAACCTAAGATATACAAGGTCTTCTTTCACCAGTGAGGAAACCTAATGAAATTCTTTTTCTTTAAAATTCTAACAATAAGCAAAATACAATAGTGTAGAGTGCCACCAGAAAGTGAAAATTTAAAAATAACTTTACAGTATTGTGAATTAAATCACGAAGAACTTTAAAGTTCCATCGCAAGCCCAAAGGTATAGAGTTCCAAATGAATTCCAGTGGTGTCCGAAATAAATTACACTACTGAAAGTGTTGATGTGCCTGTAGTCTCAAATGTGCTAATGTGCCAATGGCCTGGAATGTGGTGATTTTTTAATATATTTTTTATGTATCACAATTATGTGATCCGAACTTCCTTGACTGAATTCACTATAGATTTAAATTAGTGATTTAATTCAAGAAGTATTAATGAGCACTTTATATTTCCAGTTAATAATTTAAATAAATAAATCACCCAAATTAAAAACTTGACACAACAATAAAACTGGATTCCACGTCAGATGTTAAGGTAAAAATGAGTAATTTTTTAAATCAACAATACTGATATTAAAAGCTAAGACTCAATAATAGGGCCAGGATGTAGGTCAGCTTCCTTTATAAAATATTCAAAGTTATCAACAAATTTAGAAAGTGGAAATGAATGACCTAGACTCAGATTCAAGTAAACATGTTTACCTCCATTGATAATGATCTCAATATGTAATCTATAATCATAGAGAAATGTTAGCTATGTATCATTTTGTTTGCAAAATAAAAATCTCTATTAAGGGGTTAACCATTAACATGATTTTGGTCTAACATCAATAACAACATACAGATACATAACAACATCTTAAATTCCTAATTATACTGTTCCAGAACAAGATCCTACAGGGCTAAGCTGTGTGAAAAGATACATGAAAACTGCATTCAACTTTTAGACACTGTTTTAATTGGGTTACTTGACGCAATGTTCACACGATGACAGAATGCTTGTTTCAAAGCCCAAAATGCAAATCAAGTTTAGTATAACAACCATTCCTGATAATCCAAGGAACCCAAATGTACTGACTCCTACCTAGTGATTGTAGCAATGATATTATGTATTATGGAATACCAGTCGAGCATAGATGGTTTGGCTCACTTATAAGACTTACAAAATAATGCCAGTCCTCTATGAATGCAATAGGAATAGTCAGTCCAGTCAATCGGTTGGCCACCCCACCAGTCTGAGACAACAGACTGCTGGAAATTTCCAAATTACATACCGGACGTTTGCTCATATGGATGGACTGGCTTGCAGCACAGTCAGTACTGCCAGTCAGCTATGTGGTTTGTTTGTATTGACCTAACAGACTTTATCACTGTAATCATACACAGCTCATTCATACTTTGGGACAGGTTCTCGGGCAGCCAGAACTGCATACCAAAGACAGTATATGCTTTGCAGTATGGCTGGCTGGTGCGTTATGGTTTGTACTGGCTCTCTGTCCATCTATACTATATTGGTCAAATTCTATATCTTCCCAACAGACTTGTATTCTTAATAGTTTTATTGTATGGACAGCTAGTCCCAGATTTAATCACGTGGGATTTCCATGCTCATTGACAGCAAAGCATCTTCAGTTGCACAGACCGTATGTGATTTGTATTCTTACTAATTTTAATGTATGGACAGGTAGTCCTGGATTGCAATATGTTATTTCTACTTGTTAACAACAAATAGCATTTTCAGTCATGCAGATATTATGTGATTCCAAGGCTTGATTGGATAAAGTTATGTTATGGCGCTGTTGCATGTATCGATGAATATTATGTTCTGGCACTGTTTCTGCAAGTGGCTAGGAGGACATCTTGGCATCAGTGACAGGACTGCTCTGCGATTATACTGCATTATTTTGCTATTTGGTGTCTTCATAGGGGGTGGAGAGTGAAGAATGCATTTTGACATCACTTATCAGACTAATGACGCTTCTACTCTATTTATGTTTGTTGTAGCACTATTCTGTGTCTTTATTGCAGGTGTACAGGACATCTCGACATCACCCATGACACTAATCAATGATTCCACTCTTCATGGATACAGCATGTTCTGGTAGAAGAGAATATCTCGAATCCCCCCTCCCCCAACCGAGACTAATCAATGAATCAGATGTGAGGTCTGTTGCAGTGTTCAATAAGCCAATTCCTTAACTGGTCTTGTTAATTCATGTATAATGTAAAATGTGTTATTGAAACGACTTAGAAATCTAATCATTTATAAGTATTAACTATAAAAGTATTAAATTCACTGTATTTTACACAAATGTTGTATGCACCATACAAAAACATTTTGACTTACTATATCACTGAACAAGTAATGTGGATGATTAGATTTAAGTTATAAAATGCATAGAATTTAAATGGATTGTTTGCAAGACATCTAAACATGGCAGCAATAGTAAAACTGTAAATCTATATATGAAAATGGCCACCAAGCAAGTAGAATGGTGAGTTAACCTGTAAAAAGTTGCTTACCTTTGTCTACATAATACAGAAAAATACATTCTTCATCTTTCCAGGATGGCTGGATTCATAAGTAGCAGAATCAATAGTTATTAGTAATATAACTTGATCATGCAATATGTCAGACAGAGAAACAAGCATTTAATACTACTATGAACAAATACGTTGCAAAAACTGACATAAACACCACTGACCTCAATTCAATCCTTTGTAAACATGAACACAAACTAGACCAATATACTTGTCAATAACTGCCTTTGTAATCTGCAATGCCTAGGATGAATGGGGTCTTTGTCCTTGTCTTTAATTCTAGTGGGTGATACTCATTTTCTGGATTTGATTGTCATTATAATGTACTCATGTTAATAATCTTGCACAATTCTGGCAGCCAGGTCAACAATCTGAATCTACTGACAGGCAGGATACAATGTAAACTCCCTGATGGACTCTGTAGAGATATACAGATATTGCCACAGAGATGTACTGACATTGCCATGGAGTTGTACTGGCATCACCATAGAGTTGTATTTACATTGCCATAGAGATCTACAGATATTACCATAGAGTTGTACTGACGTTGAAAAATGTGTTGTACTAAACAGACATTGCTATAGAGTTGTATTGATACTGCCATGGAGTTGTACTGACATTACCAAAGAGTTGAACTGACATTGCCACAGAGTTTTACTGACACTGCCATCGAGTTGTATGGACATTGCCGTAGAGGTGTTCAGACATTGTCACATATTGTGCTGACATTGCCACAGATTGTACTGACACTGCCACAGAGTTGTATTGACACTGCCTTAATTTTACAGGCATTGCCATGGAGTTGTACTGGCATTGCCATGGAGTTGTTCAGGCATTGCCAGAGTTGTAGAGACATTGCCTTAGAGTTGTACTGACATTGCCACATAGTTTCGCTGACATTGCCACAGAGTTTTACTGACATTGCCATAAAGTTGTATAGACATTGCCATAGAGTTGTACTGACATTACCACAGAGTTGTAGTGACATTGCCATCGAGTTGTACTGGCATTCTCAAGGAGTTGTACTAACATTGCCATAGAGTTGTACAGACATTGCCATAGAGTTGTATAGACAGTGCCATATAGTTGTACTTACATTACCACAGAATTGTAGTGACATTGCCATCGAGTTGTACTGACATTGTCATAGAGTTGTACTTTTAACATTGCCATAGAGTTGTACAGACACTGCCATAAAGTTCCACTGACACTGCCAGATGCAGACAAACAGTCCATTTCCGTTCTGAGGATAATTCAGGCTGACACCAAGTTAATGTGAAAGGACCGATCTGATCAGTTGATATGCATACTTTAACATTAAAAAATGTAAACCTGGTCAACAGTTGTACTTTTCTTTATCCATTTCCATATATGCTAAAGATCAGGTTGAAACAATCCTCCCTCTTTAAAAGATCAAAACTCCACACCAAATTTTGGAAATCTCCTGATCTGTCCTGATCTGTCTATTCTGTCACATGTATGTGTAAGACCAACTAGACATCATCTTGTAAAAACCTAAGGTGACTTTTTCAGAATAAGTAGCAGTTAAGCTATGACAGCTATGCCAGATATGATTGCATAATTTTGTCTTGGGACTAATCATAAACCACTAGTAACCTTGTAGTGAAAATGCCATGCTAATATAACCATCCAATCAGGAGCACCAATTTCATTTTCATTTAGGAACAACTATACCAAATGATAAATGTGCGGATAGTTTCGAAGCAGTCCTCCAAGTAGTTATGCTGTCATAATCTTTTGATGCTAAGTGCTATCTATCTATTGGGAGAGACAGAGAGAAAATGAGAGGATAACTACATTTGCTTTTCCTTATATGTTGTTATGGCAAATAACTTCAAACTACAGGTAATTGTTTCTGATGGGGTGCGGATACTATATCAATGTATGACAGAACACTCAAACAGGCTTAAAAATATAACATCATCAAGCTGCAGATTATAATCATTAAGGGTTTACTTGTAAGGAGTCTAGGCTGTAATATTTGTTTATGCTGCATTTGGTTCTAAACTTTGTTGTGTTGGCAGGCTTACCGTCTATTTCAGTAAGAGATGCTGCACCCCAATTTTGATTACCACATAATTTTGTTTGCAATCTACACTAATCAATTCTGAATTTCTCAAATGTTTTCAGACATAACAATGATTGTGACGACAAATAAAATCGCTTATTAAACAATGTTCCTGCTATATGTAATCGAAAGCTTTTCTCAGAAAAGTGTACCATTTGTCAAAGTCTGTAATGGTTATATTATGTGTTATATTATGTGTGATGCAGAATATCAAATAGCAACAGGTCAATATAAGTTCAATCACTGACAATTTGCATGATACACATGAAAAACTAATTATTACAAAAGTAATTCTTGAAGCATGTATTTTATTGTTTGGGATTTGTTGTTATACATTCTTGATGGCACCTTTATACTTTTTGGAATTCATATTTATGCATTTTTGATGATGCCTTTTTATTATTTGGGACTCATTGTTATACATTTTTGATGATGCCTTTTATTGATTACATAAATGTATACTAGAGGATCAACAGTGCTGATTCGGTTTAAGATCTATTCATTACCAGGAGAGAGAAAGAGAAGGAAAAAATGGAATATATAAATATGCCAATACAGGCCTGAGGAACATTGCAAGGGAAGATACACATCCTAAATGAGAAAAGAAAGTAGTTACAAATGTCGCATCACCACTGGGGCAATGAAAGTGGTATCACCACTGTGGTAATATTTTTTCCCCCACTGATATATCTCATCATGAAATGTATAAAAAATAATAGTATGCACTTTGAAATAAAAATAGAATACAAAATATGCAATGATACTAAAATAATGAATGTCTAGTAAATGTTTCACAACCCACTGTATTCCCCTGCTTTATTTTCATATATTGGTTATATGTAAAACTATTTTTGTAAATCAGTGTCAGAAAAATGTACCTAATATAAGCAGGCATGTACAGTTCTGCGAGGGGCCCGGAGTGGTTGAGTGGTCTAAAGCGCTCTCCATTATGGATCACTGACATCTCACCTCAGCCTGTGTGGGTTCGAGTCTCGGATTCAGCTAATGTGGGTATGTGAGAAAGCTTCCCAGTAGCTTCTTGTGGCTCGGTGGTTCTTTCCGGGGTTTTCTCAGGTTCTTCTTCCACCATTAATACTGGCTGCCATATATAGCCTATCGTGTGCTGAAAAATGGCGTTAAACCCTACAACAACAATTATGCGAAGAACCTAAATTCATCAAGTCCTATACATGTAATAATGTTGTTTAGTCACCATTACCTTGTTTCTCTTCTTCAGTGTCATCAGGGGCTGGTCCAGATGGAGGCAATTTTGTCTGTACAACTGACTTCCCTTTATCAACCTAGATATCAAACAGAAGAACTCATTGGTAAACTATGGCAAAACTTAATGAACAAAAGAACAATGCTCTGTGATACAATCCCAGAGTCAGCACATATAATTTCATTTTGCCTCATATAACTGGCTTGAGACACGGGCATTTAGTGATAACTACAAACAGTATTACTCAAATATAATTGAGAAATTCATTCAGTGGCATTTACTTATGTCTATTTCAAAACTGGATTAAAATGACCGGACTCATTTACATATAAAATCTGACATAGTTTTCTAATTGCATGTAAACAGTAACATATATGGCACACAGTTGCTCGACATGAACTTGATGCTGACAACATGTAATAATGTGAAGGAACCAAATCACACAAAGTGACATAATTACCTCACATTACTCCAATGACCCGTTCTATCATATTATTATTATATTGTTATTGTTATTATTATTATTATTATTATTATTATTATTATTATTATTATTTCAGCATTAATTCTTTACAATTTTATTTAGTATTGTTGCTGGTCTTAGTGTTCTTCTTATTAGGCATTAGTTCTTTATTTCAGATATACCTACAGAAAATGAAAGTTGTGCTAATACTAATCCCCTTCTGTCTTTTCTATTTAGTGTCAAACAAATGTGTTATTTTATTTCACAGAAAATAATTACCACAGACAGAACCGGAGTTTTACTCAGTTTTTGATATTAATAAACTTTCATAACGTGAGACCTCAGTAGCGCTAAAGGATAATATGATTCAGGCACCAACAAAACACATGAGTTTATTCAGTCTGAAGTTACATCATGGTAACATATGCTGTCCAGTTCTATCACTGATAATGAAATCTGATTGGCAGAGTGATAGATGGTAGTGTTAAAATGGAGTATCTAGTGTTATCAATTGTTCACGTTGGGGTATGTCATGGAAATAAACTTGCAGAAGGTGAATAAAGACATTTTAATGTAGAATCAGTGCTGGAATGAAGTGAAAATACACTGAGTTTTAAGGTGGCGCTCTACAGTTTCATATTTTGCATAGGGTTAGAATTTTAAAGAAAACGAACTTCCCTGGCTTTCCTCACTGGTTATACTGACTATTTAAAAAAGACCTTGTACATCTTAGGTATCATTCAAAGAACCCTTAATTCCCTTTATTTTGGTATATGATAGATGGGTGTAATATGGGTTTTAGAGTATACAACTTGGCCTTACTCCAGATGTGTACCTTTCAAAAAAGTGCTAGTTCTACTTGGTAATTTTCACTTCATGAACTTGAGAGGTAAATTGTATAAAAAGAGCCAATAACTTTATTTATATTTTATATATTTGGTAATTCATTCATTGCACTTTCAGAAGCTGGTATTGTTTAGTCTGGCAAAATTAATTTCCCTATTTTAATAGCTGCTATAGATAGTGTACTTTAGACTAATTCAGGCTGATTTTATAGAACAAGGGAGCAGTCATTTTAGTTAGCAGTGTGCTTAGATCATGTACAATTTCCAAAGAAATATCCTCCACATTACATTAATGTAGCATAGAGGTATCCCAACATTCTCTTCATTGTGTATGTTTTAAATGCAAACAACTTCACATTACAAACGCCACTCTCTCAAAAGTACATAATAACTGGTTAGCGTCCCCTTATTCATGTGTACAATGAATATGATTTTCATACAATACTTTTGTGAAAGTGCCCCAAATGACTAAACATCATCCCAGTGCACAATGAACATGATTTTCCATGATTTGTGTGTGAAAATGCCACAAAGGCTTCATCTGGCACAATTCACCAAAGAGAACACTTTATCCCAACAAATATCCCTATAGTGACCATTAAAACAAAGCAAATTATTATTGTAGCGATACTAAAAAAGGGGCATAACTCTAAACTGTGTTTGTAATTGTCTTCCCTAGATGCATACTTTAAACCTTCACATGGGTCATCTCGTATTATGTTCTTAGGTGGCAGGGTCCAGTTTCATAAATTGACCCCTGGCAAATTTCTTAACTTAAGGCTATGGTGTGACTTTTTCAGCTATTATTGTTTAGCATTGATAGATATGGATATATTTGTGAACTAGGTGTTTTGGGCTTGTGTTGTTCTTGAAATTGATGTCAGGCATGTACACCTTCCATAGTTGCTCTGCAGTATGTTGATAGTGAGATACCAATAGTTGGCTAGGAAGAAGAGCTAGCCTCCCATAGCAGTAAACATGTGGGTTCATGGCAACTAGAGTATCTCAAAAACGGCTTGGATGACAACTATTCTGAATTGCATCAAACTATTTAGTAGACAATGTTTTTCAAATTTTTCATCCAGGGAAAGGGCTTGCGTTTGCACTGTGAGCACCACATGCTGTCAAAAATGGCATTTGGATGTGAAAAATGCAGGTATAAAATAGGGGTTGGGGTGCATGATCCTCTTCTGCTGTGAACTGCCATTGACTTCTCTGGTCAAGTGAATAATATTCTTATGCTTTGTTTTAATATAGGTATCTAAAAATATGGACCTTTTTGACCTCACTTGTGTGTTTGATTTTTTATGATTTTTTTATACTAGGTCGCTGATTGCGGCATTAAATTTTGTACATAAAAGTGGACCCTGCCCCCTTATGTGCAGCAATAACTAAGTTTCAAAAGTATGGCAGTGTCAAAGAATTTGCATATTTGCTCCTTACATGAAGACTGTTACTGAACTCAAGGTTATCATTTATCGATACTTTGCAATTACAACCAATTTAGCAACTAATTAAAGTTTGGGGATAAATTGCTTTTAATTGTTATGACTTTAATAATTTTAAATATAAACAAATCAACAGGAAACATGGTTTTTAAAAAAAACCTGAGTTATAATAGCAGTTTCCTCTTATCAGAACTCTTAGTATAATCACAGAATTTGCAGTACTAGGTACAACTGAGTTCATGAAATACTGAATACGTTTTTTTTATTTCATAACAGCACAGAAAGTGTTATCACATCAATAATTAAAAAATATATTCATGATGAAATGTGACTTTTAGAAACCCATCTTCTAATACGTAGTGTTGGAAGTTGTCATTTTAAAGACTGAAATACATGCTCTCCGATTTACTGTTAATGCATATCATACACTGCTACGCATCTACAACCTCCGATCAGCTGATTTCAGTCCCACACGGTGCAGTTGCAGTTGTGCAGAAACATTTTGAGATGACCCCTGGTAAATGGGAATGATTGTTCTACCTTTGTACAACAATGCAAGAGTGTCAACTAAAATTATCTGCTAAGGCGGTAAAAGATTGCACCTATATATTCGGGTATGGTTATACAAATATCATCTCCATAACTATGAATTTTGGTAATTTCGATCATGGTATTTCATGTTTCGCAACTCACGAGGTCACCAAGACCAAGGTCGGTTCGGATTGTCTGATTAATTGGATTTGCACACCAAGTCATGCTTTGTTTACCACAATCTCGCACCTGATAGCTTTCAATTGATAATCAACTCAACTGCCGCTTACATGCAGCGTTGATATAACACTTATTTACTCCTAGTCCTACACGGAAGACATCGACGCTGATATGTATGTTTTGCAGCACTAAAACATAAATAACATGTGACAAGTCTTAATTTACTCCCTACTGCTGTTGAAGTCATGCAGAGCTACTTTGAGATGACCCCTGGTGAATGGAAATGATCCTTCTCCTTTTGCAAACTTTGTACAACAATGCAAGAGTGTCAAATAAAATTACCTGGCGGTCAAAGTTGCATCCATATACACGGGTAAGATTATCATTACTGATGACATCTCCATAACTATATGAATTTCAACCACAGTATTGCGTGTTTCAGCATCTCCCAGGTCACCAAGACCAAAGTCCTTTCAGACTGGCTGCTTAATTGGAATTACACACCAATCCATGCTTTGTTTACCTGAATCTCGCACCTGATAGCTTTCTATATATAATAAATCTGAACAATTTATATGTCACCTGTAAACAGCACTTCAACCCCATTGCCGTTTACATGCAGTGTTGATATAACGCTTGTTTAATATTGAGCATGTGTGCGAATATTCCAAAACTACTCGAAATCCTAAAAGCAAATCACATTAGCGCAATGTTAACTAAACGTTGATTGGCTAACATTACCAACGTTTACATATCTTTGATTATCATAACAAATGAGAGAACTGTATACTCAATATTTTGCCTCAAGTTTAAACGTAGTAAGTTAAATTTAGACACATGCAGGGCTTTCCTGCACTTTACGAATCTCGTGTAGTTATGGTAAACAAAGATGGATTCCAATTCAGGTATGAACGAGTTTCAAGATTTTAATGGAGTATATAATGGCTCAATCTTTTAAACTGGATTAATTCTTGATGTTAGTCCAGTTTCAACACCAGATGCAAGTGAGGCCCACTTACACAATGGCTTGATTAGCGATTTCCTACAATGTAAGACCTCGACATTGATATTAAATATGCTTATGTTTTGGGCATCAATATCAAGTCTCTGGCTCGGCCAAAGTTGGTACGTGAGAAAGCTTGCCAGTAGCGTCTCGTGGGTCGGTGGTTCTTTCCAGGGTTTTATCAGGTTCTATCCTCCACCATTGATACTGGCCGCCAAGTAAAGCCTATCTTTTGCTGAAGAATGGCATTAAACCCTACAACAACAACATCAAATACTCTATCGCTTGGATGGCATCCAAAGACTTTGGGATCCCAGGAATACCAGAAATCAGAACCAGAGAGACATTTGAAAAAAAAAGTAGGCAAATATTTTCATGCCAATAACATGTGCCAACCCACCCAGAGGCCATACTAGTCCTACGATGTAAGACGTATCACATGTTATGTTTTAGTGCTACCATCACCCCCCCCCCCCCATAACAAAAATATCGGGTGATGCGTCTTATGTTGTGTAACAAAGGCCAATCAGGACATGACAAAATGAGCCTTAAGAAATGCCTGGAAAATTATGACCCCCTAAATTATCCGTCAATTGACCAAGAAATTATTGAATATAAAGGATGACTATCATTCAAACGATACCTGCCGGAAAATCCTATAAAATTTAGCATAAAGGTCTGGGAAAGTGCCCATCCCTAAACTGGCTATGCCTATAAATTTTGGGTACACTTTGGAAAGCCTGATGGTCCATAGAGAGGGACCTTACAAGAAAAATAAATAAAAAAGAACCAACACACACATACATACACACACACACACACACACACACACACACACATACACACATATTAACAGTCCCCATTTATTTGAAGATTTACATCAGGATGGACTCTTCTGTTGTTGTACAGTCCAAGAAAATAGAAAATGAATGCAAGAACCTTTAAAAGAACTAGTTAAAAAAAGCTAGCAGGGCATGTAAATTAAGCAAAGACGAGAAAATTGCCCATATATTATTTAGTAACATGGATCACAGCTGTCTTGTGTAACTCGACAAGAAGAAAACAAGGAGGCAAAAAGAAGTAACAGGTCCAAAATGTTGAAGATCATTATAAAGAAACAACAGGGAAGTGGATACTGCGGACTAAAACTGAATTTAGTACAGTTATAGCCATAAAGGAAATTAATAGCAGAAGTACTTACTGGGGCTATTAACTTAGATATGTAAATAGTGGATTTATTTTTTGGGATTCGAAACCGTTTACATGACGGATTTCTTATAGGAATGGATGTAGGAATATGTCATGGGAGAAATGTACAGATAACAGAAACTGTACATCATGAAAGCTGGTTTTTATTTCATTGCAATCCAGCAATAATTAATGACATAATGAAAATAACATTATCTCTACTGGCAGTATATGTAGTCAAACATGATGATGCTTAGTAGTCAGATTAGCAAACAGCTTCATTAGTCTTAGCAGCATCTTCACTAGCCAAGGTTTCGATAACCCTATCTACCCCTTGGCAGATCGAACATATATTGACGTTTTGTCCTAGCGACATCTATTAGATTTCATGTGCTACCTCCTTCAGTAATGCCAACTAACCAATAACATGGTGCATTGTACATCCACCAAAAACGGTGGTTGCAACTGACGTAAAAAGGATGCTTTGGAAGTTTAACATCAAAACTATTACGATGTACCAAAGGGTGTATTTAAATAAAGGGTATTTGTGCAAGCACAGACTGACACTGGAAAATTGCTTTTTAATCAGTCCATTCATTTGCTCTTCTTGACTCGATCATGTAGGAACAGTGTTCAAATTTGAACAACTTAATTTTGATTGGATGTGGTAGCTTCCTATGATATTCAGACCCAAAGTTCAGAAATATCTGCTCGATATGCCAAGGTGTAGATAGGGTTATCGAAACCTTGACTAGCTAAGATGACTTAGCAGCTCATATGGTAACACTCAACAGCAGTGAGGCTGTACAGAATGTCAGTCTTGAAAAGATCGGATCAGTTGAGTACAGGTTGTTGAGCAAGATCCAGAATTTCAGGAAAATGAGTGAAGTAACAGGGATGAGTGCAGTTTGCATTACTGTATGTGATAGGTATACTGATAAGCCTTATAACTAGAAATTATTAAAAGAGGAATTCAAATCCCAACATGAAATCAAAATAAAATAATTCAATTGAGATTACTGCCCTAAATTATATTCAAGGCTCTACAAAAACTTTAAGTTTAGAAAACATGAGGGGGAATCACTTGAATCTCTATGTGATGGGGTGGAAATGTGTGGTGTCCACATTAAAGGAGGCTACAGAGCTACAAACCTGAAAAAGGAAATTTCATCTACAAAATGTTATAATCATTTAAATTTTAGAACCTACATATTTCTCACCACAAAAGCACATGAATTGTGTGTGTGATTCGGATTTGAACGTAGCTTTAACAATTTTTCAGTCATATCGCTACGATGTCTGCATTGTGGCAGTTTATAGTGATGTCTAGCACTGGGGCGTCATGCCGCAGACATGTAGCATGATGTCCCACCCAGTCACATTATCCTTACACCGGGCCGACCAGTTCTAACACTAACCTCTTAATGCTGAGCGCCAAGCGAGGCAGCTGTAAGTACCGTTTTTGTAAGTCTTTGGTACGACTCAGCCGTGATCGAACCCACGACCTCCCGCATCCCAGGCGGACACTCTAACCACTATGCCACTGGAGCGGTCGCAGATGAATTATTGTTTAATGAATATTTATTAGGTCACTGTAAATTTATGTTGTTATTCATTGAATATTCTTATTTCCTTGAAATTATTCTATAGTGGGGTAAGATTTTCCACAGTGGTTTTCCACAGAATTATGTATGAATTCCGCAGATTTCTTTACACCTTATGGAATTGTGAAGGGTACATTAAAAAGAAGCTTGGATGAATTGGAAGGATAGTTTTATCTTAGGGAACCATCCCCATTTAAGGTCAGAAATCAAAATGATAGGAACATGCATTTAATTTACTGGTATCTCAACTTGTACTAAATAAAACTTGTTTGATTATACATATAGTCTGTTTTAGATAAGGGGTAATGTAAATGATTTCGCATACATTACAAGCATACATCTTTATTTTTTTAATTTCATAAAGCGAAGATTAACTGCCAATATCAAAAGTTTAATATCGGAAATTTTCATTTTAAATCCAGCATTATGTTTATTATCTGGTGTAATTAAAACTAGTTATTAACCAAAGTTTTGTTTGTCTGTTTTACTGTGATATTCACCCCTGTGCCATTCGAATCAAATAAGATGATAGTTTACATTATTTTTAATTCTTAAACATATTGTTTAATTACAAATTTATATCCCTTATTCTTGAGTTTGATTAAATTCGTTTTGCAGTAAAACTGAGGAACCTAAAGTCAGAGTTTAGTTAATCAATTAATTTCAAGATAGGTATGCACACATGTATTAAGTTTATTGCAATACAATTACAAATAACTACATACATCCAAAATGTTAATAGTCACTTCACATGCTAGAGAAGGTAATCACAACATTGGTGATTTTCAATTACAGATGCAAATACTGTGTAATAGTCATTAATTACTCAATCACACAAATTACGTTTTATTTGAACCCGAGTCTGCTACATAAGTCTGTGACTGGTTCTTATATTCTTGGGAATGTTTGTCACCTGCATGTAAACCTGGTTTAAAAGTGCAACATAGAGCTGAGGTAATAGACATTTATTGGATATTAGTGTATGTGCATTTTACTGCAGGAACATGATAAACAAAAGATGCACAGTGACTGGTAACAAACGATAAATGTAGTTCTCATATTCTTGATTTCATTCGCTGTATAGCCATATAATCTGTTCGATAATTTACCCCTCTCCTGGCGCCACGGTTGGCCGAGTGGTCTAATGTTATCACCTTTACAAATCACTCACATGTTTCACCTCTGCATGAGTTGGTCTCGGCTCGGCCAATGTAGGTATGTGGTAGCTTCCCAGGTTATTCCTCCACCAAACATACAGGCCAGCATGTATATGCTATCATTACTTAAAAATGGTGTTAAAACCGACAAACCAAACCAATTATGCCTGCCTCTAACCTGACCCCCCCCCAGGTCCTGTACTAGGTTTCCTGGCCAATGGCTTATATGGAACATAGAACAGATACCACTCACCTTGCAGCTATGTTACAAAGCAGGTTAGCATGAAACTGAGGATGAATAAAAGCCAAAGGGTGCATAAGAAACAAAAAAGCAAGAATGGTGGAAATTGCATATAATTAGCATAGTGTTTATTCTTTTATGCTCAAGTAGTTCAATATTGAATCTATTGCAAACAAAACCAAAGTCATATATATATACATTGTGTGATTCACAAACTATAAACAATGATATATTTAACGTAAAACATGCACTTATTTTTTAATAAAGTGAAAAGAATACATTTTTAACGTATCAACATGTGAATCATATTGGCAGACAAAACTCAAGTCACACTCTTTAGAAAAGTATAAACAGAAACGTTTTGTAGTATTTCTTTCAATTTGGCTCTAATTTCTTGTACACTTTTTATGAAGTTTATCTTTCTATAGCAATGTTCTGATTCAATATTATAATATCTTCTGATATTTATGTTCATTACTGCAATTAAACAGCTTCAGGAAACAACAAACAAGGAGTTATGAATTTCAAAGCAAATACAATTTGTCCACAAATGGATATATATTATACAATCCTCATAATAATGGTCAAATTTCAATGAAATGAATATATTTCAAGTCATATATCATGAAGCCAATTCACATGTGTGGTTATTAAATAAGAGAAGGCCGTATCTTTTAATCAAACATAGGCTAATATATTACAAACGTTGTACATACACCCATACAGTATGTATGTATTCATCTACTCGACTCAGATTTTGCTATCTCTAAACTTTTATGACCACTAAATTCATGGACATCTGCTTTCAAACCTTGATTATTCATGGTATTTTTGTTGTAATTTTCAAAATTAGAGATGACCAAAACTTAAGTGGAATACATACGCATGGTTAAATGTTTTGGCAAAAGATAGTCCTGTCTGTGAAAACATTTCCAAGCCAGCAAGGTTTTTAAGGTTCAAAAGATATATTTAGCTGTTACATTCATTACGTTTGAGAACAGGTAATATTCCTGCAGTAATTTAAAATAGTCAGATATAGCTAAATAATATTGTTTTGAATAACTACAGCAATATTAGTAATTCTTCAAAAAATATCACCTCAGCAGCACACTTATTTATTTCTCAACACCGAGTAAAATATACGGTATTTCAATTGATATGGCCAATAAAGAAATATTATATAAATGAAATAAAACCAAAACATTACTTTCTTTGTTAACTGATGCGACTCAACAGCTTTAAACTTTAAATAATTCAAACAAATTTTACGAAAATATGCTCATGCTTATATTGAATGTCCATTCATATGGGACATACCAGACTTTAAAAAAGCTTCTGCTAAACCTTTTAAGTCAATATACCTTTCAGTGGCGACAGATTTAAAATGTCAGCCACATTAGATGTCATCTTGACCTAGTTTTTATATTGTACTAACTACATATGATAAGAAGTTTTCTCTTGAAAACCCTACATTGATGCAACTTTAGGATGAGTAGAATTAACAAGATTTCACAACTGATTCATTGGGGCCATACTGGATGACGAAGAGCTCAAGTCTTATTTTGGACAACTACATCGCAAATCTTCTTTGAAAACCTTTTATCAATACAACTTTATATTTAGGATCAGCATCAAGAACAAGATTTCACAGTACTTGTACTGAGGTCATACTGGATGACAAATTAGCACCATTTTCAATATGATCAACAGTACAATAAATGAAGTATTTTGTGGAAAACTGCATGTTGATATAACTTCTATTAGAGATTGTGATGAAAAGATTTTTTTAGATGGCCAACATATTCAGGGTCAGAACAGTACCCTTTTATGTAGGACCAACTTGAGATCACGATGAGTCGTCTAGTATCAAACCACATGTATATGTCACATTTCACTTAAAAGAAGTAACAAGAAGATTGTCAAGATTCCAGAAAGACAGTCAATGCTGGATATCCTTCCAAGTTAGTGTCACGTGACGTGTTGGAATGTTCTCTCTGCGTGATGAATCTTGCTTTTCTACCTTGCTGCGACGGCAGCAGATTTGTGGATGTTCTTGGAATAAATACTGAAAATCATGTGTCATCTTACTGTTTTTCACAAACATGACTTTTATTTAATATTTTTGATATTTTGTATAACTTCATTGGAAAGGAGGCTTCTGTTGCTATTGCATGAAAAATGGACGTCCGATTTCATAGATGTATAGATCGCTAGACTCAAATGACCAACAATGAAAAGTTCAAAACTAGCAATGAAAACTAGAGTGTACTAGGTCAAATTTTGTCAACACTAGTTTCATCTCTTCTGTCAACAGACAAAAGACATAATATACAAAGTCTTATTTGCAATTTTTTTGAGAACATGAATTATCTTCCAATTGAATCTTTCAAATATTAGTAAGCAGCCACACAAATGTGGTTTATATGAATTCCAAGTTTTCAATGGGCAATGCATTGTAAACCATAACCAAACATATATAAAATCAAAGATGTGGTGGGAAAGATCAGAGGAAACTATGACTAGTTGATATGACTTTCTGTTTTCAGAAGGAGTACCAAAATGATTTAGATGGTTGCCACCAAAATTGCTACATGTTTATTGGATGCCATTATTTTTTATTTCCAACCAAACTGACATTGCAATAGAAAATTTCAAGAAGGCCATTGTGGCAGCAATGTTAGATATCCAAAAAGCAACATTTTCATTTAAGATCAACTCTATCATGGCATGAATGTAACAGAACTTTTCATGGTAATTCTCATATGAAGTTTAGGAATAGAATCTGATGATGAAAAATGGGCCATCCCATCAAATCCTATGATCTATAAATATACCAGTAGACTGCAGTAAAAAATTCATGCAAAAAAAATTGACCAAATGAATTACAAGGACATTATTTTCCAGCTTCACATTTATGTCTTCATTTACAACCGGTGATATTTATAAAATGTCTCCTCCACTTTTCAATAGTGAGGAAATTTACCTCTCCCCCTAAATTTTTAGACCTAATGTAGACTAGACCTTGATTTAAAAGTAACAATGCTTGAATAGTATTAAATCTGGATTAACAATTCATATCACACTTCATAAGTTCCCTATTCGGATATGTGGCATACTGGATGTGACCTACCAATACACGGTGTGGTAAACTATAAGAAATGCATGAATGAAGTACTTACATTTCCCTGTCCAATCTCTCTGGATGTCTCCTCAATGATGGGTTGTTTTCTTTTATCTCTCATTAGTACTTCTAAAGCCTTGTAACTTTCTAGAGCAAAAGAAAAACTGTCACAGCTTATTAGCAATACCATAAATATACTGAATGTTGAATGAGGTATTTATTAAAATCTGTACTAAACAAGATTACAATAAAATCTGTCTGGGAACAATTTAATTTTCACAAGAGGGGTAGGGGATCTACTGGCCAAAAGTGTTTGTAGGAACTCCAGATAGGACTGTTCATTCTTGTTCAGCCTGTAAAGTAATGAAAGCGTCTCACAATCACTATGTGTGCGGGGTGGGGGAGTCTTGAAATAGCTTGAATCAACTTAACAGCAGACAGATTTCATTTTACAACATTTCATTTAATTATGTTTGTTTTATTTTTATAAAATTATTCCTCTCATTTTCAAACTTAATAAATCAGTAAATAAAATCTATACAAGTGGGTGGGTGGATATTCTTTTCTTTCTTTTTCCTATATAACTATGTTTTGCCACCACACTGTATACTTATATGATAGTTCTCTGGTTGAGGGGAGAGTACAAAACTTACCTTTCTCTATATATCCCTGTATACCCCACTACAGATTTAATTAAATAAATATAAAAAAAAAACAATAGCAAAACGTCATAGAAAAATTCACACAAATTGTTAATTTGATGCATCAATTTAAAATATTTAGCCTGACTGATGCCAGTGAGCTCCAGTACTGTTATCTTGTGCGTGTTCCAAACATACATGATTTTCCTTAATAACATGACTTAATATTTGACCTAATGACTGTGTGTGTGTATGTGTGTGTCTTGAAATAGATGAGTGTGCTGTTCAACAAGATTTTAATTCACAAAATCAACTTAATAAAGAAACAGACTTATTTCATGTAAATAGGTTTGTTCTATTTTCATAAATTTATTCACAACCCTTTTAAACTTAAGTTTTTCTTCATAAGGATTTTATTTTTTTTGGCTACCCCACTGCAAAATTATTTGGTAATTCTGGGGCTAAAAAATGCTTGCATCTAGCTTGATAAAATGTATTCTTGTTCTTTTTGAAAATCAAACATCATAAACCTAGATTACCTCAGAAACATATATTTCATTTTAAAACTAGAAGCTTCAACTTTCCTTAAGTAATGTGACATATGTAAAGTATCAGCTATTATTGCACAATTTCCGATGCACACAGAAACAGATTATTTTATACAAAATGTAATACGATGAAAAAGTTTAGAAATCATGGACGATTTCCCAGCGACAGAATTCAAAATATAAATACGGGGGAGGGGAATAGAAAACTGTCAGTCCTGGACATCATTGGGCGCTAGCATAGTTGTCTTGTGCGTATTCCTACAATTTCTAACACCATTTATTAGTAAAAGGTACAGAATTCCTACTGTTACGGATATAAAAGGAATTATTTGTCTAAAACAACGAACATTATCCCAACTATCTGGCAAAACATGGACTCGTCCACGTAAATAGTACTAGTAAGGAAAATAACGTGTATCTAGAAGGATTGACGGGTGTATCTGTGTATTGCAAATATTGTGAGTTTTTCCTGAAAATGGAATGTTGTTAAAGCATCTGTCTGATTCTGTATCTTTCCTTTGGTTTCAAAATCAGTTAATTTAACCGATAATATACCCCTGATTGACGTTATTTTTATTTTTATTTTTTAATTGACGGATAATCGTCTCAAGAAATACGGTGTACAAAACAAGTGAATACATCCAACGGCCATCTTTGTAATCTATATTTAACCAGACTGAATGGCACGCGCTTGGAATAAAAGCGACACCTGGTGGATACACTCCGTACAAAATGTCGTCGTCCTTTAGTTGTTGATAAATTTTGGCTATAAAAAATTTATTAATTTTATTTACATATAAATTAATATATTATAAATAAATAGTACAAATAAATGTAAATTACTTAACAATATTAAAGTCAACATAATATAAATTTTATAACAAAATACTGTTGTATTTATATCTATGTTTGACTAAATTGTCATGTTGACATTTTGTTTTCTAAATTTAAAATGAAATCTTTGAGAATTTTCAATAAATGAAGTTTGTAATTTTATTTATGACGTTACTAAAAGTTTTTTATGTCAATAAAATGTAAGAGATATGAATTACCTTGATACACGTGACGGAATACAGTAATGTCACTACTCAACCAGCGTGTGGCATACAGACGTCCATTGTCCCAGAATATGGCATGAAGATCCCATGGAATTCCCTGTGTGAAAATGGCGACAAGTTGACATGAAGCTGTAAGTTGATGAATACAGGAATCATGGAGGAATCCACTATTACATACGAAAATATTCCCGTCTTCATTTATAACGATTGATGACGGGTTTCGTAGACGTTGATGTTTGTATGTATATTTACATTGACTGGAATTCAAAATGTCGAATCCATACACACCAATATTATCACGGATTTTATTACCAGCATCACACGAGACATAAACCATGTTGTCTTTTGTTGTCACTCTACTCCATCCACTCGTGGATTTCCATTTGAACCATGCTTCACAAATCCAGTGAATTGTGTCAACATGTCCGTCATCAAGAGACACAACACACCAGTACATCGTGTCCTGTCTTACACCACTGACAACAAGACTGTCATTCAATCTGACAACACCATAATATTCATCCATTACTCCCTCTAGACGTAAAGTCCTCGTCATTTTAATATCAGGTGACATGTCTGTAGAATGAATGGCCATCATTTTTATCAGACCGTCTTCATGAAGGACACAGATTGTCATGGGGTCCATCAGACACATGTCACGTGGTCTTGACTCCGGTGTGTCTGACGATGCCATGAATTTTCCATCATGGAGTCGATGTATCCGGACTTTCTTTGTCTCCCTGTCTAGGACGACTATCTTGTCTTGGCAGACGACAATAGAGATGTACCAGGGGGATATGTTGGCTGTGGAAATAAAGTGATATAAACATTAATACACATCTACACACAAATATTAAACATGTATAATTATATTAAAATATGAAATAAATGTATAGCTGAAGTGTGCAGGTATTAATACATTAACAATAATTTAATTAATTATATTTGGGACTTTAAAATTTAAGTCCTGTTAAATTTTTGATACTTATTCTATTGTTCTTAATTTAGCTCTCACAAAAATCGAATGGTCGTGGTGGTTGTCGTAGTATATTTACTAAATTTGCATATGTATATTTATATTAAAATACTAAATTAACTTGTATATTTACGTGATATAAACATTAAAATGATGCATAATATAAACGTTGATACACATCTACACAAAAATACCATACATGTATAATTTAAATACTAAATAACTGACCATTACAATCGTCGTAATGACGTCATCATTTTATTGTTATTACAAGAGAGATTTACAGCAGACACCACACAGACCCAGCAATCACACTATTATAGTTCTCTACAGTATTTTAGTAAACTGAAGATAACAATAGTGTGTCAACAGGTTCTGTGTGGAAACTGCTATAGTCTGTCTGTCATTTTAAGGTGTTATATTAAATACATACAACAAATAATTACACCTTTCCTAAACTGAAGGAACTTAACCTGAAATCACCCAGTAACTATATATCCACTTGATATGCATGGAATGACAACTTGAGACATGTAACCTATTTTGACTCGACGACTTAATTTCCTACCTACCCCCGATTTCCAAACATGGAAGTACATCTTAGCACCTGTGTTATAACCAGAAAGATATTAAGATCACCTCACTGCAACAATAATTGTATGACAGGTTCCACCCTTGTACCTCCGTCATAACTTGGAAAACAGTGTGATCCCTGGTTTTACAGCTAAATATACGCTTGTTAGGTATGTGATGTGTTGTGATGTGATTTGGATTTTTAACGTAGCTTTAACAATTTTTCAGTCATATCGCTACGATGTCTGCAATGTGGCAGTTTATAGTGATGTCTAGCATCATGCCGCCGACATGTAGCATGATGTCCCACCCAGTCACATTATCCTGACACCGGGCCGAGCAGTCCTAACACTAACCTCTTAATGATGAGCGCCAAGCGAAGCAGCTGTTAGTACCGTTTTTGTAAGTCTTTGGTATGACTCGGCCGGGGATCGAACCCACGACCTCCCGCATCCGAGGCGGACGCTCTAACCACTAGGCCACCGGAGCGGTGCTTGTTAGGTATGAAAAGCCAAATTAATACATGCAATCAAAATTAAGTAACTTATCTCCTGGGCCATTGCTTGAAAGGCATATAGAAAATGTTGTCATCCACGTAGGCATAGTGCACAGAAAAGGGACATCATCACAAAAAGGGGGTGGTGGATTGGAGTCAAAATGAGAAAATGCACGAGTAGACTACCTGTTTTGCAAAGACAGGATACTGGATGTTGGTTATACTAGGTAGAATTATTGTTAATTTCGGTCGTATCGGCCGCTAAATTAAAAATAGTCATTTAGATTTAATTTTAAACAAAACCTTCCCCAAATAAAGGTCACTTCGACAGCGTATGACTATAACAGGATCGCAACATAAATTTTTTTTTTTTTTTTTTTTTACATTGCAAGGAAAAGAATCTGTGCGTTAAATTTTTCTGTGAAATTATGAAGCATTTAATATTGGTTAATTACATTTCCTTCATTCTTGGAAAAATTGTTTAACAATATTTGCGCTTGCCTTACAGAAAGAAAAGGGAGGAGGTTAAACTAAATTTAATAATAATAATAATAATAATAATAATAATAATAATAATAATAATAATAAATCGCTCATATAATATTTCCCTGACATACTCAATATTTTGTAGTTATCCTGTATGTATGTACTACCCTGAGTATTTCAATGAAATCCGAGTTAGTAAACGTCTTCATTCATTTACTTGTCTGCTGTATTTTCTTCCATTGGTATGCCTGCCTTGGATTATGCCGTCTGCACTGACAAGAACGCTGGCGGAAACATGCAGCATGGAGAAACGTACTTATTTACAAATCCGCGAAGCCCGATGTACTAAAGTTTACATGACACAGGGGTCAAAACAGCGGTAGCGATATAGGACTCACGGTACTAATTCCACTCCAATTGTAAACATATGGAAACACTATCATATTCAAGATTAAATAACTTAAAATTTATGGGTGCTGATAATGACACCTATAATTCTTCATGCACATCTAACCTTTGTGCAAGCTTATGTGTGGAGAACACCATATGACCCGCGGCAATTTGTTTACATACATGTGCATGAAACACGTGTTATTGATTTTGCACCAAATGAATCAGGTGCTACTTTCAGTATTGAGTACTCCTGAGTCAAGCCTGTAAAAATGCTAAAATTGCATCAGTAGAAATTTGTCAATATTTTTTTTACATTACATATAGGATAAGCTCTCAAAAGATATTTTTCCTAAAATTTTAATTTTCATTATTAACCAATTATGGACCACCAAACCTGTAAATACTCTATTATTTGTTCACCCATTTCTAGACTGGTTCACAGTTCTTCCGTATAATTAGTACCGTGTGTCCTTTATTCTGACAGTCTTAGTATCGATGTTTGAAACAGCGCGTGTCTTCAACTGCAACACAAACTCCGCCTAATAAATCACTCTCTGTGAACAATGAAAATGTCAAACATAACGGAAAACAGATTAAACACAAGTTATTGTTTTAAAGATTGCATTTATTGGTAAATTAGGCTACTTTATTATATAAAACAAAATTACATCGTAAGCTTTCAAGTATAGAGATAGAACCCAGGCTGGTCTAACATTTACAGCTTTGTTTTACAAGGAAATATATGAATCATAATTAAGTTTATAGAGCAAGATAAGCCGAAGGGTTTCAGAAGGTTTTAACCTTCAACTTTCATGTGTTGATGACGAAGTTTGTTTCACTAAAGTTAATTACATACATTTTTCTTAAAAAATTCCCTTATGTTTACGTAACATCACTGCAACTCTTTGATAGGTGTAAGTACACAGTGCAAGTTTCCTTGATGAGAGAGAATTTTCAGATTCACTTGACGTTTTAAAATATCTTTTGCCAGTAGCTCATTCTGCAGCCGCTCTACATTGTATACATTTTTACACGTACGCTTTGGAGAGAAAAAAAAGGCTTAAACTTTCATATCTGTAATTGACATGCGAGCTACTTACGAACATATATTCACTGCATTTAGAAATTCCAGCAGTAAATTGCGCAAAACTTAACTGGGACATAATTGTTTGAAGAAAAAAAAAAATTGCTGGAATTGTTCCATCTAGGTAAGCCTTATAACTGAGCCAACTGTTCTTACCGCAAAGTATAATCTGTCCATGTATACATATAAAGTTTGGCAATATATTGCACAGTACTAGATACAAAACTTCGACTTTATAATTTAAATTGGAGTTTAAAATAAAAAAAATGTCTAAATTTAGGTAAAAAAAAAAAAGCTTCTTCGATTCACTTGAAGCAGCGACGGAAATTTTTAAACAAGCGAACACATTTTTCATTTGCGTCGTCACCTGAACGTGAATGTGTAATGTCCTTCACATAACTTATAAATTACAGGTCATGATGAAAGTTGAGACAATTGATACTACGATGTCCTATTATCTCGTCATGCCATTTATCTCGTTACGCCCTATTATCTCGTCCTGCCATTTATCTCGTCATGCCATTTATCGCGTCCTGCCCTATGATCTCGTCATGCCATTTATAGCGTCATTCCATTTATCTCGTATGCCATTTATCTCATCATGCCATTGATCGCGTCATGCCATTTATCGCGTCCTGCCCTATTATCTTGTCATGCCATTTATCGCGTCCTGCCCTATTATCTCGTCATGCCATTCATCGCGTCCTGCCCTATTATCTCGTCATGCCATTTATCTCGTCATGCCATTTATCGCGTCCTGCCTTTTATTGTGGTATTCGAGCGTATACTAGAATCGCTGTCTTCATACGTCGCATCTTCTTAATGAGTCATATCTTTGTAATATATACTGAGTAATATACTGATTAATATCTTTGAAAGGATGCTTACATACATACATACACACACACACACATACATACATGCATGCATACATACATACTGAAATTTTGACACCAAAGGTTTCCACCAGGTCAAGAAGTTTAGGGTATTTGGGGTTGTATTTGTGCGCCTGTATACCATTTGATGATCATGCTGCAAATATCACTATATGCTATAAAACACCTACTTTACTCCGACTTACCGTATGTCTGGTATTTCCCTTCTTTGTCAGTCTCGAGTAAAGAGTTACTTTATTTAAAGTCAACCTTAATTCCCCGACCTCTTTGTTTAAGGGTTTGATGATGATGATGATGATGATGATGATCATCATCATCATCATCATCATCATCATCATCATCATCATCGTCATTATCATCATTGTTATTCTCTCCAAAGAATTTTTTTAAAAATCAGTAAGCGTTTACTTTTAAACAGACGAATATTTTCCATAGTGGTTAATCATTTCCGTCAGTGTGGCATTGGTCTGTTCTTGTCACCGGAATTCCTGCACCGACTGCGAGGTGAGTATCATACTTGACATAATGTTTTACTACTACTACTACTAATAATAATAATAATTTAATGATGATAACTTAATTGGGCATGAAAGACACATCTGCCACGTGGTCCTCAATTTATTTAACTTGTTACGTTAAAAAGGACACTTAGACTCTAGTATAATCGCACACGTACTCACAGATTTAAAATGAATTCATATGTTTAACTATACTGGTCAACAGCTATGTAAATGAACAATATACTATACACAGGTATACACATTTTGAATATCCGAAGTCGTATATATATATAGTCCGATCAATCAACCAACCAACCCCAACCCTATGATCTGTGTTCATACGATGGGCAATATCTAAACTGCCAATCAATATCATAATGGGTGAGGGCTGATTTATCGGCCTAGTATATATATACATCGACCTACATACAACGAATAAAAACATGGACATGTTATTTCTGGATACAATGATACAGTTTTCTTTTGGGGGGCTTTAATATGCCATTCCAGCCGATAGTAGTAAAGTGGGGCACATTAGGGACAATGGGACTTAGTATTAAAAAGACCCCTGGGTCAGATTAGGGACAATGGAAATTTAACATGGAGAGAAATCGTGGGTCACTTTAGGGACAATGGGAATTTAACATAGAGTTTGGGTCTGTCTAGGGACAAGGGAAATTAACATGGGGAATAGAGTTTGGGCTTTTGGGATTTTTTTAAATTTTTTTAAATTTAAATTTAAATTTAAATTTAAATTTAAAAAAAGGGGTAGGCAATGGAAAGCCTATCTCTTTTCGAGAAATATGGCTGGCCCTGAAAAGGGCCTTTGGGTTTTCTTCTTCTTCTGCTTCTAGTTTCTTCTTTTTCTCCACCAAGTTCTTATTTTATCTCCAACACTCTTTCTCTTCTTTTCTTTCTTTTTTTCTCCTGCTCTTCTTTCTTCTTCTCTTCCTCCTCTTCTTTCTTCCTCTTTTCATTTTCTTCTTCTTTTTCAATTTTTTCATTCCATGCTCTCATCCTTATCCTTTCCTCTTCATCCTCCTTCTCCTCCTTTATTTCTTTCAACAGATCACTGATGATTACCTTCATTTTTCGTAAATTGTTTATCTCCATCTTCACTCGATGGGGACTATAAGAATAGTGATCCTCGTTTAGGTTAACCAACATTTGCTCTATCATTCCTAAATTGTCGAGGACGTTTTGCAATTTTTCCATTTTGTCCATTTGGATAGAAGCAATCTTCTTTTTTTATTCTTTGCAGAATGGTTTGAACGACGAATACTGTGGGTTCTCATACGAAAAGCGCCGACGTGAAGGAAAACATCCCCCTACTTTTTCATTTCATATAATAAAACCTAAACTATACTTTCTCATTTCATATAATAAAAACCCAAACTATACTCTCCACATACGCTAAGAAACAATAAACAGAATCCATAATCTACTATCCACACAATCTTACGTGAGCGCTTACAAAACCCAAACTATACTCTCCACATATGATAAGAAACAATAAACAAAATCCATAATCTACTATCCACACAATCGTACGTGAGCGGTTACAAAACCCAAACTATACTCTCCACATACGCTAAGAAACAATAAACAAAATCCATAATCTACTATCCACACAATCGTACGTGAGCGGTTACAAAACCCTAACTATACTCTCCACATACGCTAAGAAACAATTAACAAAATCCATAATCTACTATCCACACAATCGTACGTGAGCAGTTACAAAACCCAAACTATACTCTCCACATACGCTAAGAAACAATTAACAAAATCCATAATCTACTATCCACACAATCTTACGTGAGCGCTTACAAAACCCAAACTATACTCTCCACATATGCTAAGAAACAATAAACAAAATCCATAATCTACTATCCACACAATCGTACGTGAGCGGTTACAAAACCCTAACTATACTCTCCACATACGCTAAGAAACAATTAACAAAATCCATAATCTACTATCCACACAATCGTACGTGAGCGGTTACAAAACCCTAACTATACTCTCCACATACGCCAAGAAACAATTAACAAAATCCATAATCTACTATCCACACAATCTTACGTGAGCGCTTACAAAACCCAAACTATACTCTCCACATACGCTAAGAAACAATATAAAATCCATAATCTACTATTCACACAATCGTACGTGAGCGGGTACAAACACAAACACACAAACACAAACACACAAACACATACGCTAAGAAACAATAAACAAATCCATAATCTACTATCTACACAATCGTACGTGAGCGGTTACAAAACCCTAACTATACTCTCCACATAAGCTAAGAAACAATTAACAAAATCCATAATCTACTATCCACACAATCTTACGTGAGCGCTTACAAAACCCAAATTATACTCTTCACATACGCTAAGAAACAATAAAGAAACCCATAATCTACCATTCACACAAACTTACGTGAGCAGTTAGAAACACAAACACACAAACACATACCCTCGCACTATGAAAAAAGAGTTAGTGTTTATAATCACACTACTCTACCTACACACACACACACACACACACACACACACACACACACACACACACACACACATTGGCAAATCGATAGTTATTTCTTTTCTAGAGTACTGGGTAGCCCTTAAAAGGGCTGGGTTTTTTTTGAACTCCAGATGCACCTATCTAATGGTTGCACCTTCCTGGCCTGGCGCCACACACGCATTTTCTTCCCCAGTCTCCTTTCACCTTTCTTCTGGGGAGCGCAGAGGGAGGATGATTCGCTTCAACACCCCAATCCTCTGTCTCGGGAATATTGTACGACATCCTCTCTTCTAGTTTCTTTTCCTCCTCTTCCCTCTGTCTTCTCTCCTCCTCTTCGTTCTTCATTCTTTCCTCTTCTACTATAGCCTCCGCGGCCAGTTCATTTAACAGGCGCCTGACATATTCCAGATGTATCTGGAGTTCAAGAAGTTTGCTTATTCTGCTATTCATTCTTGTGTTGATCAATCAACAAGGGTAGCTAGACTGCCCAGCGAGTTTCAATTTATAGTGAAAGCGCGGACGTGATGGAAAACATCCCCCTAAAAACATAAAATTGATCTTACCTAGATCATAACCAAAAAAAAAACCAACAACGCGCGGACCTAAAAGAAACACTCACTCACTATTTTAAAATGTTTTATAAATCACTTCAATAGACTATCCACATACGCAAAGCAATCCAATCTAACCCCAAATTTACACCTCAAACACCAAAAAAAGACATCATTTTAATCTACTATCCATACCAACTTACTCAACCACTTACAAACACAAACACACAAAAAAATACCCTCACATTTTTTTAAAAAATAGTTAGTGTTTATTTTCACACTACTCTACCTACACACGTTGGCAAATCGATTGTTATTTCTTTTCTAGAGTATTGGGTAGCCCTGAAAAGGGCTGTTTTTTTTTTTGTTTGCTATGGCATTCTTTTTAGTTTCTAAGAATGCGATGTCCTCTGAGGATAGACTTTCTGGCGATAGGTCTGCTTCTTCGGAAAGAGAAGAAGAACTCTTTGGTGTCGATACAACAATCGACAAAGCCTCTGTCATCTTCAGGTTGCTGCTGCTGCTCTTGTTGTTGTTGTTGCTGCTGTCTCTGAAGTCTGTACTTCTCTGTCCATTCTTCTTTTTCCCTGTTCATTTCTTCTCTGAAGAGCTCTTCTATCAGGTCTTCAGTGATTTTTAACATTCTCTATTTCTTCTGGCTGCGCTGTCAGTCTGTGTCTGACCCTATGCAAATTCACGTAGGCTTCGTTGAGTTTAGCTAGTTTGGAGCACATCTTCTTAGGAGGATGAGTCGACAATGGATGGTTAGACTGGAAACAACCCGGTTCTTAAAGTCAAAGCGCGGACGTGAAGGAAAACATCCCCCACACGGTTTTTGAGTCGCAACGTTTAGTGAGTGTCATGAGAGGGATAGTAAGAAATGAAAGAGCATCAATCCAACATTCTTATAGCAAAACAAAAGACAAAGGCATTTTTTCAAAACACAACATATTTTATTCAAAAATCACTTAACACTAAACAACAACTCTGACATTTTTAACAATAATCCAACAATATAACATCAAACAATTTTTTCAAAACACAACATTTTTTATTCAAAAATCACTTAACACTAAACAACAATTCTAACATTTTTTAACAACAATGCAACACTAAAAGTTTCTCCACTAGGTAAAGAGGGATAACAGTCTTCCATGGTTTCTAGTAATCTAGGATGACTTCTCTCAAACTGTTGATTTCTATGGTATTATCGAATTCTGCATACAGGATGACGTTCACCGTTTCATCAGGGTCTCGGTCTTTAAACTGAATTTCCACACGAATCTGGCCGGATTTTATAGGGTGGAAATGTCCCTCGTCGCTGCCTTGGTCTGGAGTGAAATCGAAAGCCCACAAAGCGTAGCCTCCTGCATAATCCTCGTACGTAATACCGTGACTGGTATTGGTTCCTAACTGTCCGGTGGCTTCATACAGGGACAAGTACGATCTCAAGTAATTCTTCTTGGTAATGTCAGGTTCGAAAGGTCGGGTACACAAGGTCTTGCCATCGCGACTGACTTCGATTTTGGACACGCCAAAGTGTTGAAAGTAGAAAGGATTTTTTTCGGCAGCTCCGTTGAAGGCTGTATTCTCGACGATACCAACGATCAAACGTTTGGGTAACTGTCCTTGGAACAGATGATCTTCGATCATGGATCGCTGTCCCTTGGGAATGGTGAAGGTTTTCACTTCCACGCGTCGTATGGGATACTTGGCAGTCGTTCTGCTCAACGTCTGACTGATGTCGTTTCCCACTTTAGGTAACACTTCCACACGGCGTACGTAGAGTCTGGCTTCTAGGATTTTGGTTTTGTAACCGTCACTATCAGCCATCAAATGGAAAGCGGCACTGCTACGATTCAGTCTAAGGCGGACATCCACCCCGTTCAGTAAATACTTTTCTTGCAACCACATGTCCAAATGCAAACGATCCATCAGTTCTAAACTTGTGTCGGCTCCCGTGATTCTCTTTCTTCGTTCTACAAATCCATCATTGTTGTCTTTCTTTTCATCAGTTTCCAATATTTCAAACTTGGTAGGTTCGTCAGCTTCCCATACCACACAGGCATTGAGATGAGTGTTCTTGGCATCTATTCCGTACGTCAAGAGATTTTCCAGGTAGGCACGATAAGGGTAAGTATCCATGCTGCTACTGACCAGTTTGTTATTCAAGTACAAGTCCACTCCACTGAACAAGGAATGCATGAAATTGTTGACGGGAGCTACTGCTTCATCGTCTATAGCACCTCCAGTCTTATCTAGAATTTTGACTTTCAGGTACAAGTAACTGCTATTCAGATCGATGTAATCTTCGGGCTGTCCTTTGCTTTCAAACTCGATGGGAGCGGAATCGGTCAGTGAGGAGACGGGGTGAAATTCCACCCACTGGGATTCTTGCATCGTCATCATCGTGGGGGGCATGGCAAACATATCCAGTTCCGTCTTGGAACAAGCGCAAGATTCTTGGTGCATCATTGTTTTTGTCTCTTTTCTCAATAATCGAAAACGTCTAAGTCTCGAACGGTTCTTCTTTTCTTGGCCTTTCTAGCTTGAAGTCTGGTGAAACGGTGTTTTCTTCGTCGTCTCTTTCTGCCTTGTCCTTGCTGAATGCCTGACTCGGTAGCGTGGAGGGCATTTATAGGTGTTTCTCGGTGACCCAAAATGTCTTTGCCCGTTTGCAGCAAGACATTTTTGCCTGCCCTCATGAAGGCTTCTTTAGGGTTTTGCTTGTCGATGATGACATTTTGGAGAAATTCTTTGCCTTGCGTCAGTGCCGCATCTTTCAAGGCGTGCAATCCGCGTGTCACCATCGGTTTCAACACCGGGGCCACCGAACGAAAGGCCGATTTTAACATATCTCCTAAACCGTGTCCTCGCTGTCGAGCAACCCCTCGGTACACTGGATACATGACTTACGAATCGTGAGAAAACCGTTTTCGAAAATGCAGTTTCACCGTGACTTTTCCTTTGGTGAATGGAATATTTTGTCCCAAATCTCCTTTTATAGTAATGTTGACCGTGTCCAAATACGACTTACTGACAGGCAAATAGTGAGGATGTACAAATTCGCGGTGGACGTGGTAAGTGTTTCCACATTCCTCGTCAGTGTTCGTGGCAGAATCCACTTTGAAAGGAATGACACGCAGTAACGGTACGGAGGTGTGTCCCACCACGTTATACTCCACCACATCGGAGTACACAAACATCAAATTCAGTCCTTGGTTCAGTTCTACCAGGGCACGAAATAACTTGCTAAAAGACTCGTTGTCGTAAATGATGGGCAATTCGCTTTTCTTCATCATGCTCATTCTCAGGTTCATGTCTCCGCCCAACATGTCATACAATTCAGGACAAAATAAAATGGACAGGATTTTACTCCGTTCAAATTTCATCAAGAAGCGACGAGCTGTTTTGTGGTACTCCATGGTGACACTTTTGTTAACATGCTCCAAAGCTTTCAGAAACACGGCATTAAACCTGGAGGCTATGGTGCTGACCAAATGTTGACCACTAAAATAATAGCCTGGGGAAATGAACAAGTGATAGGTGGTGTACTTTTGTGTACGGGTTTTCTTGTCATATTTGACATTGCTATCCATCCACTGTTGCAATTGTTCGTTATGAACTTCCACATCAAAAAAATTTTGATTGGGAAGGACATTGAGGACTTGGGTCGGGTGAATCATTTCTACTAAAGCCACTTCCCAATGGGCTTCGTGATCTAAGGGGATGGCTTGAGGTAATTTGGCCGTGTAACAGCACAACGTGTTCTTGGGAAACACCTCCATGGAACTGTCACTGGGTAAGGTTAAGTAAAATTGGTTTTGGTGACTCATAATTCCAGAGTTCTGTGGCTGTCCGAGGGGTTAGTGGACGTCAGAGGCGTGTCTCCGCCCAAAATGGGGTTCTGGTTGTGGTTGGAGTGGTGACTGGCACTGGCACTGGACACAAGGTTCCCGTGGTTTCCGTTCGAGGTGAATTTCAGGGAGGGATTAGGAAGCAGGTAACCGATGCAACTGCTCAATAAAATGGTCCACAATTGTTTGTCTTCTTGTTGCAAACTCAAATTGGCGATGGCTGCCCCGATGACACAATACACCACGAAGATTTGGCAGAAAAAGACGATTTGCGTTTTAGGCACACGTTCTCCACACCACACCCACAAGGGTTGTTTTTGTAAATCTTACACAGAAGAACTAGGTGAAGGAGGAGTGGTCGACGTAGCTGCGCCTGTGTGAAAAGGCATGATGGTCACTTCTTTTTATAGTCGATGACTTGCGAAGCGTCGATCCAAGAATCAAAACTGGGCGGATATCCTTTCCAACGTACTTTGAATTCTTTGACACGTCGTTTGCCCACTTTACGGGTTCTGCGTTCGAGAATGCTTTCGATGTCGTACACGTCGTCTTCTTTTTTGGTGACACGTTGTAACTCGGGCAAATAAAACGTTCCTTTGAGCGCTTCTCCGTTCATGTCTTCCAATTTATAGACGGCAGGATGACGGCCATGCACTCGTCCAGTGACGCGAAACAGTTCGGTCGTCCAGTTAGGTAAGTAACCTTTGTCAAAAGTGCGTTTGGTTTTGCCAATGCGCACCCAATCTCCTACGGCCAACTCTCCACTTTTCTTGGGGACAGCCCTCGTTGGGGACGTACCAAACAGACGCTCAAACACCAGCACTTCGTTGTCGGGAGTCATGTCTTGCGGGGCACGTCCGATGCTTCGATGGTAAGATTGGTTGTACACTTGCACCAGGTGCGGTAAGATGTCGATGTACTTCAGAGTGTGGTGATGCGTAAAATATTTCCACATGCGTTCTTTCAAAGTGCGTTGAAAACGTTCCACGATGCTGGCTTTGGTTTCGGGATTCTCGGTGTTAAAAAAAAATGAATGTCACGTTTCTTTAATTCTTTTTGGAAAGCTTGGTTCAGAAATTCGGTACCTTTGTCCGTTTGCCATCGAAGAGGGTGACGACCGCTTTGTTTCAACACCCGTTGCAGGGCTCGCACTAACTCGCTGCTCGATTTGGAAGTCAAGGGTACGACCCAAGCAAATTTGGAAAAGACGTCGATGACACAAAACAAATATTTGTAGCCACGATTGTAGCTGGCCAAATGAGAGACATCGGCTAAATCGGCTTGCCATTGATGATCGATGCCTTCCACTCGGGTGCGACTTCTGGCAAACTTGCGTCGAATGGGTTTGTGTAAAGTGTAGGTAGCTTGTTCTTGTAACCATCGTTGCACTTGAGGTAAACGGAGACTTTTCAGTTGCGTTTTGGCAGCACGATACAATTTTTGAACTCCTGCGTAACCTGCAGGATGGGAGGGATCGTAGAAAATGCTGGCTAAGACTTTTTCCATTTTTTTGTGTTGGTTGGTGTGTTAATAAGGCACCCACTCTTGGAGGATGCTACTCTTTTTCTCTTGGGGTATTTTCTTGGATTGCAATGCTTTGCGTGTGCGACCGGCAATAGGTGTTGAAGAGGAGGAGGATGTCTGAGCGGGGGATATCGGTTCTTGTTTCACTTCTGTCTTCACTTCTGTCTTCACTTTCTTTTTCTCTTGTGATGAAGAAGGGGTGGCCATCATCTTTTTAATCCATCCAATTCTGGAGGTAGGTGGTGTTGTTAACTTGCGTACTTTTTCTGGTGGAGTTTGAAACCCTTCTTTTTCTTCTTCTTTTCCTTTTTCTGTCTTGGTCACTGGTACTGGTGGTACTGGTACTGGTACTGGTGATGGTGCTGGACTTTTCATCAAGGTCTTAAAATCTTTCAGAGTGGGTAGAGCTGTTTCGTCTAAAGCTTTCTGGTGAAAGAGTTGCAGTCGTTGCAAGAGTTGACCGTAGTTTTGCGATTTTTCTGTTTCGGACAAATCTTGGCGATCCATCAAGGACTGCAATTCGTGTTGTAACTGGGACATCTCGCTCAAATGGGGATTGGGAGGTAAATGCGGCGTGTGTTGTTCTTGCCACCGATGGTATTCCATCCATCGTTTGTAAGGCACTAAAGCTAGTTTTCTTCCTTCCATGGGGTTGTCAGGGGTCGATTCTGAGATCTTGGAACTTCCGAGGCCTTTTTATCTTGCTCCCACCAGTCCTCCCAACATGGTTCCCAAGACTCCTTTCAGTATGGGGCCTAACAAGACAGGTAAAATACCTCCACGTTGCACTAACAACTTCTTTTTTTTTGACGAATTGGAATTTTCTTTTGAACCATTTGGCGAAGAACGTGACGATGTTTGCCTAAGCATTGTTTCTGGTGTTTGGACAAAGGGATCGTGCCTTTCAAAACGTTCAAACAACATTCGTACACGGTATCGATGACCTCTTTGGAGGCCGTTTGAATGAGTTTTTTTCGTAGGGGTGGAGAAGCTTTGGACAGGACAGATAACATGTCCCCATGTTTGGCTAAACGTGGTGGCAGTCCTTTCCTTTTCTTTCCTTGGGGTTTTCTGGAGGGTGACATCTTTGAGTCTTCAGGAGCACCAAAAAACACTGATACCAGACTTGGTTACAGGCCTTTTTTATACTGGAACGCGTCGCCACTGATTGTCTTGACGTCGTATTAGTTTGAGGACAGGCATGACACGTCGTGCAGGGGTACGTAGCGGACTAAATCGAGCCAGTTCTTGCTTGGACAAATCCAGTAAACCTTGTAACATGCCCGATCTTTCTTGAACTTTGATTTTGGGAGAAGGTACTTTGTGAGCAGCAGCCACTGCCACTAAATTGTAAGGTCCTGCCACTGGGGAAGTTCTTTTGGGGGTCATTAACGGAGAAGTTCTTGGTGTGATCAACGTCTCCAAGTACTCTTCAGTTCTTGGTGTCATCAACGGAGAAGTGGATAAACGTGAGGATGCCGGAGACGCAGTCACTGCCGTGGCAGATCGTGGTTTGTGAGTGTAAGGTTGCGTCCTGGACGAAGTGCTTCTCTTGCGACTAGTTTTCTGTGGACTTTTCTTTTTCTGGGGACTTTTTCTCTGTTTCTTTTTCTGGGGGCTTCTTTCGTTTTTCCGGGGTGGTGGTGTCTGGTCAGAGGAGGGTCCTGCCACTGGAGAAGTTCTCCTTGGGGACCTGGTCTTTTTCTTCTTGGGGCTTCGTTGGACTTTTGTCTTGGGTATAACTTTGGGGGCATTAGGATCCCATCTTAAGAGTGAGCGAATGATGACCCCTCCTAGAGTACCGCTCCCTCCAGGTTTCAAAATGATTTGTTTTTTGGTTTGAGTGTCGATGCGGGGATCGGCCAGTTGGACCAAAGCGACTTTGTTTCGATCAAAAAAGCGTTTGGTTTGATGAGGAATCTGAATGATTCCTTGGAGTAATTGACGTGCCGTCACCGTGAACCATCGTAAGACTTCTTTGAGACTAGCTTCTAAGACACGAGCTCGTGTCTGTGGATCTTTTTCTCGACTGATGCCATACAAGGCACGAATCAATTTGACTGGAAGATGCGACTGAAGGGACGTCATGTTCGCACTGAGAGTGAGACAGACGAAAAAGGGTCTGAGGTTTTTATAGATTTTTCTATGTGGAGTGAAGTGAAGTCGAGGACGGAGACGTGTACAGGACAGGCCCTCCGTCTTGGCACCAGTGGTGAAACAAGTGGGTACGAAATCGCAAATCCTCGGGAGTCGTAGGTTTCAAATCGACGAGTAAATAGGCGTGTGGCGTTTGAGTGGCATCGTCGTACGCCTGAGTCATCCAAGGCGTTCCTAACTGTTTGGCTAAAACTTGCACTTGCGATTTATCTCGAGGGCTTTTAAACAAGACCACGTAATGCGCATTGAGACTGATGGTGCGATGGGCTTTACTTTGTTGAAACAAATTTTGGGTGATGTAAACGACACTGGCATTACGGTGATGCCCTTTGCGCGTGAACCACAGTTTAATTTCTTCTTCGTCTTCTCCAACATGTCGTCGAAAATGACCAAATGGGTTTGACGGGAGTCAGAGACGATGCCGTCGTCTTCTTTAGGAATGCCTTCCACAAACACGATGGAATCGCCTTGACTTTCTCGCAAGAGGTTGTACGCCGATTGCCACTCTTTGTAACACCACACGATCCGTTGAGGGGGTCGATCGATCAAATGATGTTTATGTTCGATCAAACGTTTGACGAATTCGGTTTTGCCTGAACCGCTAGGTCCAGCAATGAGCATGTTAAAGGGATGGCGAAGATACAAAGCCTCCCAACTGGCACGATCTAAGTGTTCGTCGATGACTTTGACAATAGAGGAAGAGGGAGCAGAGACAGCAGAGGTAGCCATGGTGTGAGAAATGTCACTTGTGACACGAAAAACAAACAAGACAAAAGTTTATATATTTTTTCAGAACACGTTTATTGAATGTTTTTTTTTCAAACATGAATACGAAAGACAAAAATACATGAAAGCCAAAGGCTTAAGTACAATAATAAAAGGCACATGAGAACCATGAACATGGAATAAACACAAGTGTCTGTACAACATGTTTTGGGTAAAGTTCTAACCAGTTCTATAGTAGGGGGTAAGGTCACACAAGTGTCCTCCCGAAAGGGTCTTTCAGGCCTATCCACGACAGTCCTGTCCTGGGTGACGGGTTCTTCTGGCACCGTCACTAACACAGGTTGAAAAGTAACTTTTTTCCTTGAATAACTCTCGTGCATACTGGGCCACCTCTTGTGTCCAAGCCTCAAAACCCTGGTCTCGGTGATGTCCAACATTTGACTCCTAACCAATCTGGTTTCTTCTTCGTCAACGACATGGTAAGTTACTTCAATGAACAATGAACTATCGATCTTGCCTAGGGTTCCTTTTCATATACAGACCAATACCAACGTGACCGTACGGCAACGTAAAGTGATTTGGAAGTCTCACTCGCTTCTGGTACACGATTTGATAGACTTTTTCTAGGGGCCGACTGACGATGTGGTGAGTGGGTAAACGTACAATCTTGTTCGGTTGATAAGTGGACACTTTAAAGTTTCCATCCTCTCCCGATTGCAAGGCTTCTTTCAATACCCCAAAGTTGACCACTCGACTGGTACGATAATTCAGAGTCAGTCCTTTCACTTTGCACGTCGTGTGCACTTCTCCTTGTTTGTCCCGGTATTCGTAGCCGTAATGTTCGGGACCACCACTGACGAAACTTAGAATCTTGTCGTCGGGATGCTCGTCTGTCCAGGCTCCTAAACGGTCTCCTTCGATGTCAGGGTGCTGTTGACTCGGGTGATGGATGTAAATGCAACTGTCCGTGTCAAAGTACAGGACGCGTTCTTCTAACAGTTCTAAAGCTTCGTACAATTTTAAGCGAGCATGAGCTGTCACGTAAGCCGCAATGATGACATTTCCAAAAGGGTCGTCTTGTACAAAGTCCAGATCTTCTTCGTAATTGACCAAGATCAAATCCTCTCGAACGACGTCCACGTGCTTCATGTATTTGGTTTTGTTGTGAATCATCTGGAAGTAGCGGGAAGGTTCTGTCAAATATTCCGTCTTGGGTAAACACAGTCGTTGTGCCATTTTACCCCACAAGCAATTTAACATCACTTTGGCAAACGATCGCCTGTCTTCGTTTTTCTCTATGTGGTCTAAAGAGATGCCTTCTTGTTCATAGTATTTCTCTTTGAATTGTATTTGGTCTTTGGGAGTGTGACACCAGGACGGATAGCCGCTGGCTTCTTGCTTCAGTTTCAAAAAGGCATCCACGTAGTCGGCGAAAATGCCTTTCTGCGTGGGGTCACCCTTGTGGTATTGTTGTGTCTTGGGAAAGTGGCAAATTTCGTACACTTCTAACAGTTGGTATCCCATGTCCAGAGCTTTGAACAATTCCACGCTGACCCAGGTTCCCGTCAAGGCACGTTCTTCCTGGCTGGGATGGCAAGGTTGGTCCTGGTTGCACGTTTCGGCACAAGTACGGCACAAGGGAAACATCAGTTTGCCTTGACAATGGTGAGGTAAGACGGGATGGTATAGGTTCGTGGGAGGCAAAACTTTACACTTGATCAAGCCTTCGTATTGTCGAATGTTTTTCAGGTCGATGTGTTCCGTCAGCAATTGTGGGTGTCCTACAGGAAAGCGACAATATTTCCACACGTAGGGATACAGCGAACATACATCCAAGTATTTGATTTCTTCTCCTTTCTCTTCGTCGGCTTGGTACAGAAAACAGGTGGCATTGGTCCTTCCTCCGTACAAACTATCCCTCGGGTTCAACGGGTCCATGAACTGGTAACTTTCCACGAGACGTTTAAACTCGGGATCGGTTTTCATACGGTGATCGTACTCGTGTTCCCACATTTCCACCACTTGGTATCCTTGCTGTTCTAACTTTAGGCGCCGCTGACAAGTGTCCTGGTACAAGTCTTCCATGGTTCGTTGTAAAAACTGATTTTTAGTGCTACGGTCAGGGTAACAGACGGGACATCCGTGAAATAAGCAGCCGTTAAACTCGTACACGATCTTGGGGTTTTCTAAGTCCCAGCCATCGACCGAATACGTTCCGATGGTCTTTTCGCCCCCTCCGTTGCGGGCATGCTGAATCCACTTGTCTTCCTTGTCGCACAAGTAATGTAACCAACGTAGGGCTTTGACCGAGTATTGACGTTTGACAAAGTGGGTCGTTTGAGGACTGATGACAGCCACGGTGTTTTCAGGCATGAATCGTTGTCGATACACTAAGGAACACGCTTTGGCAATGGTGCAAGCTTCTTTCAAAGGATCGACCCCTCCGTGTTCCATGAACAGTTCTCGAAATTTTCCACAGCAGCGCCGTAAAATGTCCACGTCGGAACGACAATACTTTAGCATTTCTTCCTGAAAGTCGAAAGGGTCCGAGGCGTGAGCTTGGTACCAAGCGTAGAAAGCTTCTCGTTGTTCGGTACGCATGTTGTCGGGGTCGTAATAGTGAGCCTCAGGTAAATGGGGTAGAACGGCATGTTGATTGAGGAAAGTACCCTTTAGCCATTTCTGTCATTCCAAACGTTTTAGGCATTCGACTCAAAGGCATGGCCAAGTAACTCATCGAATCTTTAAACTGCACTTGTCCCACTTGCATGAAAATGATTTTGTCTCCGTTCAAAGTCACTTTAGGATGCTCGGTGCCTTGTTCCGTATAGTATCTCAAAAGAAACTGTCCATCGTATCCGGAGAAATTGTGAGCCATCACCGTGGCATGACGATGACAATCTCCGTAACGTTCGATGTCCTCTTGGCTCCACGTCTTGTCGATGGGGTCTAAAACCCATTGGTCAAAATCGGCTAACGTGTTCGGTCCCCGAAAGATTTTTTCACGCCCTCCAGGAATCTTGCTGCAGTGAGGGCAATGACTGAAGATAGGTTCTTGAATGCACTTCTCGCACGCTCGATGAGCCACGCAGAAATTAGGAATGTGAATGCCGGTCTCTTGCATGCATTCGAAATCGAAAAAGATGAAATTGCCTTTCTTCTTGTGACCGTCCTCTTTCTCTGGTGGGGGTTGGTATTTTTGCACGTAGCATTGGTGTTCCAAGTCCACGATGTGGTGACAAATGTGACATTTTTTCTTTCCTCGACATACGTGTGCCTTGGCATTATTGGTAAGTATGCCTTGTCCACAGGTAGGGCACAATCTCAGGAGTTGACAAGCACATTTCTTCTGTGAACCTTGTGTTTTCAAATGTTGTTGGTAACAGGTAGGGCTGACAAACGTGCGCAGACAAGTCGAACAAGGCACTGGTTCTTCGCTCAGACAGGGTGGAGAGGCCAAACAACCTGAGCATTTCCATCCACAATGTTTGTGTTGCTCTCGATTATTTTAACCATAGTCACATTTCTCACAATAATAAGCATATCCCAGGAATCCAGTGATGCTGGTAATGGTATCGAAATGGTCATCGTGATGATAAACATGAATGTATTTTCCGTCCTTAAAATGTTGGACTAGAAACAACAGAGGCCCGCACATTTCTTGAGGGTGCACTTTCAAGGTGTAGCGTGGAGCTAGGGCATCTTGCAATTTTTGCATCTCAGGAATGCCACAGGGTGTGTCTTTGGACAGGTCAGCTTGTTGCAACAGGAGTTCTGCTTCGTTTCGTTGTTTGGTTCGGTTTGATTTTCGAATGTTCTCCCAGGTTCTTTTCCATTCTACCGTGTCGTTCTTGTTGGCATAGGTTCGTCCCACCACGATGGCACGGGCTAAGCACATCTGGTCTTGAGGGTTGTTAATTCGGATGAGACTCTTTTTGGTGTTGCGAAGGTCGTTCACCAGTAGGACCTTTTTGCGTCCTGTCCCTTGAGGAAGAGAGACGTGAGCCATTTTCAGTGTGGCTTTACCATCGGTGATGTCAAACTGGTCATTAGATTGTTGTACGTGTTGAATCTTGTCCATGACTTTGGAAGGGGTTAGTTCTGCGGGTCTGCTAAACTCGATCCAAACAGGGGATTTCAAGCCGTCGTGATCTATGGATAGTGTCAAGCGATCGTCTTCTTTGGGTTGACATTGTCGCTTGAGTGCGGTGAGCAAAGAATCCCACATCTCGGTGATAATCCCTTCTGCTTTCTCCAATGGTACGTCGGCCTTGAAATCTTTAAACTTCACCGTCTAGGTGTAAGCCGTGGTTCTAAATTTTCTAGAGGAGCGCTTTTCCGTCTCTCGAATGGAATAGTACTTTTCAGGGTTGACTAAGGGTGGTGAACTTGGTTTAGAGGGTTCGGATTCTGGTTCACTCATGTCCTCTTCAAAATCACTGGCATGAATTTGTGCCAAGATTTCAGCCCTGGTACGAGGCGATAGATCACGTTTCTGCTTCTTACTTTCTTCTTCTTCTTTCTTCTCGAATGAATAGGATCGTTTCATCTTGAGTGCAAAACGTCAAATGACTCAAGTTCAAACACCATAGACTAATTTATAGTCATGGCAAACCAGCGTATATAAAAAGGGTGTGTCTTGTCCTTTCACTATTCATTTCACTCTCAAACCGAGGAGAACGATGGAAGAGACTACCCAGATGGAACGTTTCGTCAGAGCTTTGCGAGGGGTCATTAGAAAATTCTCTTCAGACCAGCCCACGGACTACTCTCCTTCCTTTCGAGATAAAAGTCAAGATACTTGCTATATCTGTCAGAAGAAAGGGCATTGGTCTTCAGAGTGTCCAGACCGTCAAGAAAGAAAAAAAGCAGGGGCTAAAAAAGACAAAAGTCAAGATACCTGTTATTATTGTAAAGAAAAAGGACATTGGTCTCCAGATTGCCCAAAAAAGAAACAAGAGGAGTCAGAAGAAAAAAAGGATTCTTCAGAAGAAGAGAGGGATTCTTCGGAAGAAGATAGGGATTCTTCGAAAGAAGAGAGGGATTCTTCAGAGGAAGAAGAGGAAGAAAGAAGACAATTCTATTTAAAAGAAGCAAAGAAACAGGAGAAGAAAAGAAGAAGGGAAGAAAATGAGGAGAAAACGGTGAAGAAATTAAAAAAACAGAGAGACTAAACAAGGAGAAAGAAGAAGTCAATGAACTTTTAATTAAAGTGTTGTGCTGTGAATTGGATTGTAAAAAATGGATAAAAGAATACATGAATGATATAAGGTAAGTGTCTTTGAGTTTTGATTTTAAAATAAGAAGCTACACTCACGCACTCATACACAGACACGTACTATAAGGGTGAAATGGGTGGGGTTTATTTTTGAGTTATTGGCAAATTGAAATTGTATTTCTTTTCGAGAAATGTGGGTGGCCCTGAAAAGGGCCTTTTTATTTTGGTGTAGGGGTGAGTTTAACCAATCAACTTTAACTGCCTTAAGCCTTTGCCACGGCCAAGGCCTACTTCTGATGATTGGGTTGAAATCACTAAGGGTGGTACGACAGGCTTAGTCACAGGGTTGGCGTGTTTAGCTCGGGAAGGTCGTATTCTCTTCGGTCGTGATAAAGAAGTCTGATACATTTGTTTCAGACTTCTTAACTCCGCTAAAATGTCCAACAGTACCGTAGCCGTTTGATTTTCACCCTCTTGTTTCTTTGCTGCTACTTCTTCTTGCTGTTGTTGCTGTTGTTTTTTTCTTACCTCTTCTTGTTGCTGTTGCTGTTGCTGTAGGAGAAAAGCTTGTTCCGCTTCCTTTTGTCGTTGCATAAATTTCTCCAATTCTTCTTTCTGTCTCTGTCTAAAATTCTCCACTTGCGGTAATGAAGAAGGTAACGAAGGTTCCGGAACAAATTCTTGCGAGGTAAGAAAGTCCACAAAATCCCAATGTACCTCTTCTGAAAGTAAGTCCGGGTTCCCCTGGGCAGTCTCCCCTGCTGGTGCACCCCAATGGATCGTTTTCTGAGTTTCCGTCATGTTGAATCACTGTCGCATAGATTGACTGCACACAAGCGCTAGCGAATCTATATAGACCAACTGACGTCACAGACTACTCTCTTCGGATTGGATGCGGGCTGACTGAATTTTGTAACGCGTGTTTGGATTGGTGAATGAACTCAATCCGTTTCAATCCTGCCTCTACCTATAAATAAGCGCAGTTCAGTGCATTGATTCACTTGTTCTCGTCGCTTCAAGATGTGGACCGATGTGCAATCTTCTACGCTTGTGTCTTCCATGATGTTCTGGACGGACATACCCATGTATGTCCGATCCAAGTGGAACGTTGTCCACAGGACAAACACCAGTCTGTGGATACGTAGCATCTACGTAGAAAGACAAGGATGCCTCAAAAGAGTCCTGATTTACGGTCCTACAGTGAAACGCAGCCTAAGGACAAGAAGAAGACCAATGCGGTGCCCTTTATGTTAATGAATACATTAACATAAACCCAAAGACCCTTTTCAGGGCCAGCCATATTTCTCGAAAAGAGATAGCCTTTCCATTGCCTACCCCTTTTTTTAAAATTTAAATTTAAATTTAAATTTAAATTTAAAATTTTTTTTTAAAAAATCCCAAAAGCCCATACTCTATTCCCCATGTTAATTTCCCTTGTCCCTAGACAGACCCAAACTCTATGTTAAATTCCCATTGTCCCTAAAGTGACCCACGATTTCTCTCCATGTTAAATTTCCATTGTCCCTAATCTGACCCAGGGGTCTTTTTAATGCTAAGTCCCATTGTCCCTAATGTGCCCCACTTTACTACTGCCGATCAAGAAAAACTTATTAATTTTTTTCTTTTTTTGTTTTTAAAGAAGCAAAGCAATTTGAATTGCGCATTATCAGAGATAAGGAATTCCATAAGGTAGGCGCTGATACAGTGAAGAACCATTATAATGGTCGGTTTTCGACCACCTAATCCGGAGATCGTTGTTAGTTGTTGCTCGGAGATTACGCTAAGTATTTGATGATCTTAGTTCAATTAGATTAGAGATATGGTTCCTGTAAAATTAAGAAGGCGTTTTTGTGTAGGTAACCATTGTAGATGTGAAAACAAATCATGCGAGGGAGTTATAATAGCTAGTTTCAGAACTATTCGGGAAGCCCTTTTCTGGAGGTTTTCAATTCTGGATAGATTATAATTGGATGCGTTTTCCCATATAGTTTAGCCGTAATCTATCAATGGTGGCATATATCCCTGAAAATAAAGTTCAAATGACTGTGGAGGTAGAAAATCGACAGTAATTTTAAGAGTAACTCTTTTGATTACCATTACACATATATGAGTGATGGGGTAATACATTTCAGATGTAGTTAGTGAATTATTGCATCTAGGTCACAAACTGTAGGAAGTGGTACAGTGCATCAGTCCGCAAATTTTAGCATAGTACTGCTAACGTTAGCTGCATAATTATTCCATTATACATGTTCACAAAGAAATTAAACTATTCTGGGGTGTACACCTCGACAAGAAATTGATAGTCGAGGGGTTAAGTTATCTACCTCTCTCTTCTACTGCCAAATTAGATTGGGTTTTTTCTTGGCGGGGGGGGATTTCAATTTTCTTTGTCACATAGCTCTGTGGTATCTAAGCTCCATACATCATCCATCCCGTAGGTTCTCTGTGTCACTATTAAACAGAGTGAGAGAGAGAGAGAGAGAGAATCAAAAACGAAAAAGAGACAGAATTTAAAGTTTATGTGATGGGGGGGGTGAAGTTATTTTTTGGTTTCGTTTTAGAGAGATACCGGAGGTGTATTATATATGTTGTTTTGTGTACAATAATAGAAGTTATTATTATATTAACTGCAGACAAAGGTTGAGGCCTAGCCCACGCACTGGCTAGAACCGCCCCCTAAGCGGGCAAGATAACAGTCCTCTACCTTCCGCAGCTTTTTTGATCCAGTACATGCAATTTTCATTATATTTAAGTATATTAAAATATATTTATTAGATTTAAAAGTTATTTTGAAACTTATCCAGAGACCCCTTCTACCCTCTCCCCCGTTAGGGGTACGCCCCGGTCCACGCACTGTTATTGTTGTTATCGTATTTTTTCCAAATTTCCTATATAAATATAGCAAGCGAAAACGACAATAACCTCCAGGGATTAATGTGTTAATAAAGTTAGTACAATCAAATGTATGTTGGAGCCTTTTTATTTCTTCCCTCAAATTAGGGATCCGTATCCCTTCTATTTTTGGATTATTTCTTATTTTTGGCTGAGTATTTCAATTGCGCTATTACATATAATATCATTGATAGTGGACACTCTGCCCCACTGACCTTTGTATTGAAAATTCGTCCGTAACAGCTCCATTTATCTGTCGTCTTGAGCTTATTCCACTATACAGGATTTAGTTCCTCTTCCAAAAATCATCTCCGAAAGCAAATCTTTCCACTACGTTTTGCATATAGTTACATTCTAATCTGTCTAAGGCTTTCTCTTGGTCAAAGAGTGTCATGGCACACTTTTGTCCTGTTTTGTTTATATAGTTTATTTATGTTTTATATTTAAAATATTATTTTGGATGTATCTCCCTTTTTCTCCGCAAATCTGGTTTTCATTAATTATTCTTCCCATTCCAATTTTCACTCTATTAGATTGTATCCGACTAAGAATTCTGAAATCATTGTTTAGTTGTGATATTGGTCTCCAGTTTTTCAGCTCTTTTCTGATGTCTTTCCCTTTATAAAATATTGTGATTATTCCTTCTTTCGTTGTTATAGTCATTACTCCCTCTATACAAATATCGTTATGCAGTGATTCCAGAATCGGTGCCAACTCAACCTGGAATTTTTGGTATAATTCCGAAGTGAGTCTATATTTCCCTGGTGATTTCCCTTTAGCCAGAGATCGCAGTTTTTTGTATTTCTTCATTCGTCACACTTGTCCTTGTTTTCTGACGAGATCATATCACAATAGGATTAATTATGATATTCAGCTATATCATTATTATTTATATTTGTGCGGTATATAATTCGTGGCAGTATATATGGATATATTTCATGATTTCTTTCGGTTGTTTGTAATTTTATCTCTCCCTCCATAATAGTTTATGTATGCTTTCCTCCTTCTCCTTTTCTTAATTCCTCTATTTTATATAAGCCTTCTGTCTTTTTATATAGATGGTAAATTTTCCTGCACTTATGTTTTTCTGTGAGTTTTGTCCTCTAAAATTTAGTCTTTTTAACATTCTTTTTTTTTTCTTCTTTTGTTTCAGTATATTCTATTTTCCTTTTCAGATCTTCTTTTTCATGTTTTAATTTTTCGTTTTCTTATTTTTGTGAACCGTATCAATAGATTTTTAATTTTCTTTTTTGTGTGTCCCATTCTTGTATTATGTCCTTATTCCTTTACTTCAAAAGCGATTTAAACGCCTAATAATTTATATGGTCAAATACATTTTACTTATTGATTATACATTTTTATACGACCTATATCCAAATTCGAATGTATATTCCGTCCATATAATATTTAAAATCCTGCATATGTCTGTCAATTTGTGTTGTTTTATAAAGATTTTAATTTCCCCCATATTTTGTTTACCACTAGTTGTTAAATCTGAGGTTATATATAATATGACTTCTACCCAGTTAAAATCCCCCATTATGAAAGTATCCATCGTAAAGTTTTCCAAATAAGTGCTTAAATTGTCATTAAAAATCAGTTTTTTTTTCCTTTGTGGAGGGAAATAAACATTGACCAAGTCCCAATTTTTAAATTTGATGTAAATCATTCGTCCCTTAAAAAGTTCGTCCCCACCCATTTGCTCTTTCCCATGTTACATCCCTCTTATTTTTATTATTATTACTGTTCCTCTAAGATCGTTACGGTTTTCATTGATAATTAAAGATGCATTTCGTCGCCTCTCTAGCTTTCGTTTCGGATGTAATTCCATTGTTTGTTTCTTCTTGTATAAAAGTAACATCATATTCCTTTATTTCCATTAATACATTTTTTAATTTATCTTCATTTATCCTATTTACATTTATATACGCAATGCGCAAATTTTTTACCTCCATGTTGCATACTTTAAGTTTGCCGATTCTGTTATTTTTATTTCACTAATAATAAATCTCTAAGTTTTAATTTATTGTTTTTTTTCTTATAAATTATGTATTATTTTCACTCTGGCCGCTCTCTGCTTGAGCTTCTCTTTTTGACAGTATTTCATTTATTTCTTTACTGTCAGTTGTTTTTTGTTGTGTTCAGTCTATTGGTTGGTCTGCTCCATTTATTCCCGTTTTGTCTCCGCTTACGTCCGTTTCCATTCATGTATCATTTTCCCAATCAGTTGTCTCAGCTAAATGTGAGTCATTTTGAGTCCGTTTATCCTGAGTTGACCGATTCATTTGTAATTATTGTTTAATTTTGTTTAAATTGATGTGTGGGTATTATTGTCTATGGTGGGTCTTTTCCCCTTCTTTTAGATCTCGCCCCCCCCCCCCCCCCCCGTTGCAATTATTCTCCTGATAGGGAATTCGTCCGTTTCTTCTGTTTGTAGGCAGCGGCTGAGGTTAGGGACTTGAGATCTATCAGGTCTAAAAGCCCCCCTCCTCAGACATTTCCTGTTCTACCTCTAATTAGGAAATTCCTTCCTGTACCATCAACTTCTACAGCATTAGAACCTATCAGTTTCTAGTGTGCTTTCGTTTTTCTCTTCCCCTTTTTGGGGGTGAGGTTTTGGGGCTCTTGTAGTTTTCCCACTCTAGAACTTTGCCAGTATTGGGTTCTGTTTCCAAAATCGCCGAATCATTATCGATGCTCGGCGTTTGGATGTTATACGCCACTTCCCCTGTGGGGATTTAAGGGCTGTCATAAATTAAGTTAATTGATGGATTTTTCAAAACCATGTTTTGAGTTTCGATATTTTGCAATTCTTCTCTTAGTTCTAATGCTACATTTCTTTTCTGTTGTTGTTTACAATGTTTGCGTACATCTTGGGTGCTGATGAATTTTTGCACTCTTTCGGATTATGCCCTGATTTTTTTTTTTTTTTTTTGATTTTTTTTTTTGGGGGGGGGTATTTTGAACATATCCGGTCTGCTTCGCAACCTCTGTACCATGTTTTCAGCAGAAAACCCATAGTGCAGAAAAAGGTTGGAATTTTATGAGCGTCTTCTTTAACTATGGTTTGGATTTTAATTCCTGTTTTCACCATTTGAAAACCCTATACTGTTGCTACTCTGGGACTTCTTACTTTAATTTTGAGTTTTTTTCCAGTTTACTTACTATTATATCATTTCCAATTTTTAGAGGGAGGCAAGATACATAGATGTCTTTCACTTTCGCCTCTACCTTCGTATTATTGGAGGTGCTCCTTAATTTTTGGCTGTATATCCCTTAATTTCTGAATTTTGGATTTGGAATTTTTGGATTTTTGATTTTCTTAATTTGCCCTTAAATTTGGTTGTATAGAACCTTACTTTCCTTTTCTGTGACATCTAGCAAGTGCACGTTGTAGTTTTTCCGGGAAGAGAATCAATATATTTCTCCCCTCACCCGTTTTTGCAATCCTGCAATGTTATTGGTGTTAATTCACTTGGTTTTGAGTACTCTTAGGATGTCAGCTTGTCTGGGCCACTCATTTATATCCCCAAAATCTATCTGCTGACAACTCTGGGAGTGATATGCGACCAGCATTTGATGGTCCCATCCCCCTTCTAACTTTGTCTCAAAGAAGTTCTCCAGCTATGTCCCTTTGTATGGGGGTGGTTGATTTGGTATTTCTAAGAATATCTCACTTTGTGTACCTGAGTATATAAGAAAATTCGAAAAGTATTTGATGAGTTGTTCTCACAGGTGTAGTGTCACAACTGAAACAAATGTCAAAGCAGTGATTCAGGATCTACTGCAATGTTGTAAGTGACATACACTTAAGTCCCCACAAATGAAATGAAGAATTTAAAGACAAAAATAGGAACATAAAAAGGAAAAATTGGAAAACAAAGGTAACAAAAAAAGAAAGAAGGTGTAAATTCAAGGAAAAAGGTAGGCATGCCTAGGTTTTGTACTTTACCAATTCCTTCTTGTGGACTTTAATTTGTTTGGGGGGTGGGTGGGGTGGGGGGCACCAGACAGGTGCTCTCAATTAAAAAAAATAGAAAAGTACTCTTATGTGCTCGTGCTGCCTCCTTAGGTGTGTATGTTTTTATTAGTTACTTGTTGTGGACTTTTGGGTAGTTTGTTTCGTGTGTGCCATTACAAATAAAAATCAGAAGACTTTACCTCTCAAGAATTAGAAAATAATTTTCGTTGGCAAAATCCTGATTGTTTCTTTCGGTGCAGTCTAACTTACAAGAAACCACTAACGATTCGTTCAGGGTACAAACGTTCCCTAACGAGCGCATACATGAGTGGAGTGAGACAAAGCTGGATGAAAACCTTGAACTTAAACCAGGTGACCTACAATTACCTGGTTCGTTATAATATTATATTTATACATTCCATGAGATTTTTCTACCGTGTTAAACGACACCAATGATACAAAGTTGAAATAGCTTGTAAAGGCGAGATCGTGCATTTGGGTTTTACAGCTATTTAAAGCTATTTGATCTGAAAGTAATTTATAAAAAAACAATCAAATGGACTGTAAGTGTAATGAAATCCCGATCAGCGGGTAATGTCAATAAATGAATGTTCTAAAGCACGAATACAACACGACGTATTTCACATCTGGAAAAAAGAGATAATGTTTAACATCACGGAATCAGGAGAGTAAAATTATATTTTATTATAAATATTTGCTTCTTTTCAAGACATCCAAAATATTGTTTAGTATCGTTAGGTGGGACGGAACCCCTGGTGGAGGGAATCGCTCTGGCTACCCATATCCAACGCTACACAAACTGAGATATGTCCTTGTTGCCGCTTTGGTTTGCAGTTAAACCTATCATTAGGAAGCAGAAAAGACCATTTTTAAGTTATACAATATGTGAAAGCCACCACCCTCACCCCCAGGTTTTGCTTGTCAGTCAGCATGCCATTTTTACCTCAAAGGATCTCTCTCTCTCTCTCTCTCTCTCTCTCTCTCTCTGAATCATGTCATATAACGGTATATCTGCACCTATGATGGTAAAACTGACCGACAAAACTGGTTTCGGATAAAGCCACTGTCAAATCCTGCACAGAACATATAGCAGGATTCAGCTTAGATCAGTTAACAACTAATTCAATGAGGGAGTCAATGACCCACCTGCCTTTAGAACACTGGAAATAACTCTACATAGCCTTCACAGTTATTTGGGCTGTATTGTTATCTCCCTTAAAATAACTAAATCTAGTCTCGTTAATCCGTTAGGACTGAATTCTTTAATGGAATTATTCTTACAATGTATTTTAAGACCATATCACAAAATATCTCATTTTTCATTAGATACTCTGAGGTATTTTTCCAAATAGTTAGAAGACGTTCCAAGACATGCAAAATCAAACACTGAACATATATTGATATGTAGGACATCTGCACGATACTAAATTGGTAGGAGAAAAGTAGTACTTTTGTTTTCTTTTATAGATTTTGTGTCAAATTCGTCATCTGTACGTAATCAACATTGTATTGTATTGCCAGAGAAAGGTACAGATACATGGATCACAGTGCATAGAAAAATATATTATTTATAAAAGTACTAAAATAAGGAGAAAATATTAAATTATGTATACCGTTTATTTTCATTACAAATTTACAAGGGTGTCGTCAGCTGTATGCAAATAAATTTTCGATGTTTTGCTGTCAAAGCTGCCAAATGAGAAATAATCACTTGGAAACGTCATGTGTTTACAGCTGTAGTAACATTTACGACTTTTCAGAGCAGTAACTTCATGAATAAGCTATTACACAGTTATAACCATTGTAGCCCGTCTCCTAGGCAAAAGCGTAGCTATCGCAAATTATTTTCTTATGGATACGAAATATTTGCTATCGATACATTTGTAAAATTATAGGGCCTTTTAAGGTGGCGCTCAACAATCTCCTATTTGGATAAGGCTAGAATTTGAAGGAAAAGAGTTTCTCATATTTTACTAACTGGTTACATCTGATATTCAAAAGACCTTGTATATCTTAGATATTTTTAAAACAACTTTTACATCCCTTTTCTTTGGTGTATGATTGATGGTTGGAATTTTCTTTATTTTGGTGTATGATTGATGGGTGTGATTTGATTATAGTGTATACAGCTTGGTCTTACTTCAGATGCGTACCTCTCGAAAAACTATTAGCTCCGCTTGTTCATTTTGACTTCCTGGACTTTCAAAGGTAAATTATAAAATAAGAGCTGGAAACTTAGTTCATTTTCATTTTATGTATCTGGTAGTCTATTTGTTGAACTTGTGTTATTTAGTCTGGCAAAATTCTGTTTCCTAATTTAATAACTGTTAATGATTGTGTAATGTAAACTAACTGAGGATGATTTTTCGAGCATTTGAGAGCGGTCAGTTTGGTTAGTTGCGTGCTTATATCATGTGCAGTTTCCACAACTACAATATTCAAGGAAATTTTAGCTACAATACAAGAAAGTAACATAGAGGTATTCCAGCATTCTCTCCAGTGCACATGGTGCAAATGCACACAGATTCACCTTACACTCCCTTAGAAGTTCAATATATATCTTGAGCGCCCCTATCAAGACCATTACATTTTTTTAATGAAATTATTCCTATAATTTATTCTAAGGCCATTTCACAAAAGTTTTGCCTATCTTCATTAGATACAATTCTGTATAAGAACGGTCATTTCACAATAACCGACCAATCCTCATTACATACAACTCTTTGTAAGAACGACCATTTAACTACATTGACCTATCTTCCTTAGATCTAGCTCTGATGCAGTTTTCCAGATAGTTACAAGGATTTCCAAGACATACAAGATCAGATCGAACTCTATAGAAGAAAAGTAATATTGTGTTATACATAGATTGTCTCACATTCTTGACCTGTTCGTAATCAACATTGTATTGTGTTGTCAGCGAAAGGCAATATTACATGGATCACAGTGCATAGGAAACAGTATTGTTTATAAAGTATTACAATAATTTTGAATAAATATTAACGAATATAAAAAGAATATTAAGGTTAAAAATTATTGTTGTAACACGTTAACAAAAAGGACGTTATTTAATAAATGATGTAGTAGACAAACGATTTCTTTATGAACCTACTCATCATAGAGTTTCAGAAACAGCAAAACCCATCATATTTTCTACACCGTTTGTTTCCATATTAAAGTTTTCACGGGTATCTTCATTGTATAAATTGAAATGTTTGATACTTTGCAGCCAAAGCAATCAAGTGAAAAATAACCATTTGTAAACGTCTTCTGTTTACCGTGAGTGTACCATCTACGGCTGTGCAGTGTAGTAACTTCAGGAATAAGCTGTCAAACAGCTATACCCACTCTACTCAATCCCCTCGACAAATGAGTAACTTTCGCACACCCATACCCACTCTACTCTATCCCCTCGACAAATGAATAACTGTCACACAGCCATACCCACTCTATTATATCCCCTCGACAAATGAGTTACTGTCACACAGCCATACCCACTCTACTATATCCCCTCGACAAATGAGCAACAGTCACACAGTCGTACCCACTCTACTATATACCCTCAACAAATGGTAACTGTCACAAAGCTATACCCACTCTACTATATCCCCTCGACAAATGAATAACTGTCACACAGCCATACCCACTCTACTCCATCCCCTCGACAAATGAGTAACTGTCACACAGCCGTACCCACTCTACTATATCCCCTCGACAAATGAGTAACTGTAACACAGCCGCACCCACTCTACTCTATCCCCTCGACAAATGAGTAACTGTCACACAGCCGTACCCACTCTAATATATCCCCTCGACAAATGAGTAACTGTTACACAGCCGTACCCACTCAACTCTATCCCGTCGACACATGAATAATAGTCACACAGCCATACCCACTCTAATATATCCCTTCGACAAATGAGTTAATGTCACACAGCCGTACCCACTCTACTATATCCCCTCGACAAATGAGTAACTGTCACACAGCCGTACCCACTCTACTATATCCCCTCGACAAATGAGTAACTGTTACACAGCCACACCCACTGTACTATATACCCTCGACAAATGAGTAACTGCCACACAGCCGTATCCACTCTACTCTATCCCCTCGACAAATGAGTTACTGTCACACAGCCATACTCACTCTACTATATACCCTCGACAAATGAGTAACTGTCACACAGCCATACCCACTCTACTCTATCCCCTCGACAAATGAGCAACTGTCACACAGACATACCCACTCTACTATATCCCCTCGACAAATGAGCAATTGTCACACAGCCATACCCACTCTACTCTATCCCCTCGACAAATGAGCAACTGTCACACAGCCATACCCACTCTACTCTATCCCCCCGACAAATGAGTAACTGTGACACAGCCATACCCACTCCAGTCTATCCCCTCGACAGATTAGTAACTGTCACACAGCCATACCCACTCTACTCTATCCCCTCGACAAATGAGTAACTGTCACACAGCGATACCCACTCTACTCTATCCCCTCGACAAATGAGTAACTGTCACATAGCCGCCCCCACTCCAGTCTATCCCCTCGACAAATTAGTAACTGTCACACAGCCACACCCACTCTACTCTATCCCTCGACAAATGAGTATCTCTCACACAGCCGTACCCACTGTACTCTATCCCCTCGACAAATGAGTTGCTGTCACACAGCCACACCCACTCTACTCTATCCTCTCGACAAATGAGTTGCTGTCACACATCCACACCCACTCTACTCTATCCCCTCGACAAATGAGTTGCTGTCACACAGTCACACCCACTCTACTCTATCCCCTCGACAAATGAGTTACTGTGACACAGCCACACCCACTCTCCTCTATCCCTCGACAAATGAGTAACTGTCACACAGCCACGCCCACTCTACTCTATCCCCTCGACAAATGAGTAACTGTCACACAGCCGTATCCACTCTACTCAATCCCATCGACAAATGAGTTACTGTCACACAGCCATACTCACTCTACTATATACCCTCGACAAATGAGTAACTGTCACACAGCCATACCCACTCAACTCTATCCCCTCGACAAATGAGCAACTGTCACACAGACATACCCACTCTACTCTATCCCCTCGACAAATGAGCAATTGTCACACAGACATACCCACTCTACTCTATCCCCTCGACAAATGATCAACTGTCACATAGCCATACCCACTCTACTCTATCCCCTCGACAAATGAGCAACTGTCACACAACCATACCCACTCTATTCTATCCCCTCGACAAATGAGTAACTGTCACACAGCCATACCCACTCTACTCTATCCCCTCGACAAATGAGTAACTGTGACACAGCCATACCCACTCTATTCTATCCCCTCGACAAATGAGTAACTGTCAGACAGCCATACCTACTCTACTCTATCCCCTCGACAAATGAGTAACTGTCACACAGCCACTCCCACTCCAGTCTATCCCCTCGACAAATTAGTAACTGTCACACAGCCATACCCACTCTACTATATCCCCTCGACAAATGAGTAACTGTCACACAGCCATACCCACTCTACTCTATCCCCTCGACAAATGAGTAACTGTCACATAGCCACCCCCACTCCAGTCTATCCCCTTGACAAATTAGCAACTGTCACACAGCCATACCCACTCTACTCTATCCCCTCGACAAATGAGTAACTGTCACACAGCCATACCCACTCTACTCTATCCCCTCGACAAATGAGTTGCTGTCACACAGTCACACCCACTCTCCTCTATCCCTCGACAAATGAGTAACTGTCACACAGCCACGCCCACTCTACTCTATCCCCTCGACACATGAATAACTGTCACACAGCCATGCCTACTGTACTCTATCCCCTCGACACATGAGTAACTGTCACACAGCGATGCCCACTCTACTTTATTCCCTCGACAAATAAGTAACTGTCACAGCCACACCCACTCTACTATATCCCCTCGACAAATGAGTAACTGTCACACAGCCATACCCACTCTACTCTATCCCCTTGACAAATGTGTAACTGTCTCACAGCCATACCCATTCTACTCTATCCCCTCGACAAATGAGTAACTGAAGCAAATTGTTCTCTTATGCATACGAAATATTTCATAAAGATATGTCTGCAAAATTACGGAGCGACTTAAGTAATATACAGGCAATTACAATTATTTATTTTAAGTTTTATAAAATAAATAAACAAAACAAAATCTTATTTCAAATATTAATTCGTTTAAACTAAATAATATGTCGATAAAACGAAATATTATTCGTTTTTGTCCTTAACTTAAACATGTGCGTTAGAATCAATAAGATACTGAGTCGGGTTGATTTAATGCATAGAGTTTCCATAATTTTGTACAGGTGTCAGTACAGTTTCCTCGACCCATTTTCTGAGAGTTTCAGTGCTTATAATTGCAAGTTTCATCGATGTTGATATTTGACTTCTCTCGATGAAGTGTCAGCAACGTTTCAGTTTGTATTTGGTAGTTGTAATCTTTATTGATTAATCTTTTTTATCGTTATAATATGTCCCGATAAAGTATTTTCGTTTTCGACAATGGCCATTAAGTACAAATGTACGTTTAAATGCTTTGAAGACAATACACACTATAAGCCGGGATAGACATATCGATCGATGTATCACAGATAATCTAGTCGTTAGATTGTCCGCAACGGATTCGTGAGGTCGTGGGTTCAATCCCCGGCTGAATTATACCAAAGACCTATACAAATGGTTGTTGTTGTTGTTGTTGTTGTTGTTGTGGGGTTTAATGCCATTTTTCAGCACGATAGGCTATACATGGCGGCCAGTATTAATGGTCGAGGAAGAACCCGGAAAACCCCGGAAAGAACCACCGACCCACGAGAAGCTACTGGCAAGCTTTCTCACATGCACACAGTGGCTGAATCTTAGACTCGAACCGCCGCAGACAGAGGTGAGATGGCAGTGATCCGTAACGAAGAGCGCTTTAGACCACTCGGCCAATCGGGGTCCCTATACAAATGGTACTAACAGCTGCTTCGCTTTGAGCTCAGCATTAAGAGGTTAGTGTTAGGACTGTTAGGCCAGGTGTCAGGATGTTGTTGTTGTTGTTGTTGTAGGGCTTAACGCCATTTTAAGCACAAGATAAGCTATACATGGCGGCCAGTATAATTGGTGGAGGAAGAACCCTGGAAAACCCAGGGAAGAACCACCGACCCACGAGAAGCTACTGGCAGGCTTTCTCACGTACCAACGTTAGCCGAGGCTGGACTCGAACTCACGCAGACAGAGATGAGATGGCAGTGATCCGTAACGGCGAGCGGTGTCAGGATGATGTGACTGGGTGGGACATCATGCGACATCTCTGTGGCATGATGCCCCAGTGCTATACATCACTATAAACTGCCACACTGCAGACATAATAACGATAGGACTGACATTTTTTTAAAGCTACGCTAAAAATCCAAATAATAATCTGTCTCTGTCTCTGTCTCTCTCCGTAAAACCAACAGACTAACTGAAAAACAAAGAAACAGAGATGAACAACGATACAATCTTAAAATCAATTAGGCCATACACATCATCCTGCCCAACTTCGTTTATATATATATATATATTAAGTAGCATCATTTAGTAGTGATGTGTGGTTAGTCGTGTGGGAATACGGAGCTCGTGTGTGCAGGCAAGGCGATGGGTGTCGTTTACATGTGATACATGTGTTAAATGCGTTTCTGAACCATGGATTGTATGCAAGATTATGTGCGACCAGTCCATTGTGAAGGATACGTGCCCTGGCTGACGGTGGGACGGGGTGGATTGATTATTCAACCTCTGACTTCTGCACATGTCAATAAAAGGAGCAGGACAAAGTGTATATATGAATGAATTACTAAAGAGCAAATGGGATTTTATATGTAATACATAGATCACTTACTGTCTTCAAGTGTCAAAACCCTAACGTTGACCAGATCCCAAGCAATTTCTTTCTGTCCTCCTGTTGCCATGGCGACGGTGTAATGTGCTTAAAGTGTTATTGAATGCAAGTGGAGGGATTTGTCACCCTAACGCTATGCTGACACGATGATTGGGCTGCAAAATATAGATAGCAAAATAATAAATGTATACATGTCATGTACAAAACTACCATTAAAAGATTTACATAACTGTAGAAATATTACCTTGTATCCATGCCATGCATATAACTACTATTATATGTATAAATCATTAAATATATCTCATCTTGTATCCATGTCATGTACATTACTATTATAATTTATAAATTATTGTAGTTATATCAGCTTGTATCCATGTCGTGTACATAATTAACTTTAAATGTATGAGTTATTGTGGAGAGATCAGCCTGTGTCCATGTCAGGTACATAACTATATTGTGGATGGGGAAGTTAATAATGAGTGTAAATTATGTAATACTATAAGTGAGAGTGGGTGTAAATATTGTGAACAATTGCTGTTAATAAAGCTTCACCTAACGTTACTGACCTCACAATCACAAGATATGACGTATAAGTGATTATTTACGTTGTAATCTCACTCGTTCAAAATGAACAACTTTCTGTATATTATATGACCTAGGTGTGAGTTAACTGTTTTTTTAATCCGTGGACATCTGTCGCAGTTAGATCGTATAACTGCGCATCTAGATTTAAAACATGTTAAAGCTGTAAATTCAGTTACCAATGTATCCATATTGCACAACTCTTGAACGTTTTAGTCACCATGACATGAGTAAACCTACGACTCTGCACATTCGGTACAACGTGATTCCAATTCATACATTGACTCAATTGGAGGTCGAGCAATTGTGAACACAGGTAATACGACTATGTATTTGTGTGATGATATAGCAAACACACATATAGTCTTATAACAGTAAGTAGTAGACTGATACTTACAAAATATCGATAAATCCCTTAAAATATATGTTTCTCAAGCTAACCAGGATGTATTCTCTGTAACGATCGTACTTGTCTCTAAGCAAAGTCTTGTTATCATACACAGAACCAACCAATCATTCCATGACAACAAGCTATGTTAATAATAGTTGATCTTATTTGGCTAGACTTTGGCGTGAACCGACAAATAATACAATGTCTATTCAAGAAAATTCAATTGACTTTAGTTACGACATGCATATGTTCCTCATGTTTACCTAGCCATACAATATGGCTGATATAGAGATTAAATCTAATAAATAAATTCCAATATCGACGGTCAGTACTGGCAAGCAGGTATCTCAGCTTGACGGTAGTAACCTAAATCCATTTTTCTGTCTATCCAACATTATATATATATATATATATATATATATATATATATATATATATATATATATATATATATATATATATATATATATATACCCTTACCGTACAGTTACTATGGACTTCCTTACTACTACTACTACTACTACTACCGTATAGCTACTCTTGCGTCTGAACTACTTCTAATACAACTCCTAATAGTAATACTAATAGTACTACTCTGGTATTTATACTACTACTACTACTACTACTACTACTATTACTACTACTACTACATCTGTGGTGTTAATACTGCTACTGTTACTACTACAACAGTATTGATATTCCCACTACTGTAATGTTACTAATACAACAGTACTGCTACTCCCACTACAGTAATGTTACTACTAAAACAGTATTGCTACTCCCACTACTGTACTGTTACTAAAACAACAGTATTGCTACTCGCACTACTGTACTGTTACTGCTACAACATTATTACTGCTCCCACTTATGTAATGCTACTACTACAACAGTATTGCTACTCCCACTACTGTACTGTTACTACTAAAAACAGTATTGCTCCTTCCACTACTGTACTGTTAATACAACAGTATTGCTACTCCCACTTCTGTACTGTTACTACTACAACATTATTTCTCCTCCCAGTACTGTACTGTTAATACTACAACATTATTGCTACTCACACTACTGTACTGCTAATACTACAGCATTATTGCTACTCCCACTTCTGTACTGTTACTACTACAACATTATTGCTACTCCCACTACTGTACTGTTAATACTACAACATTATTGCTACTCCCACTACTGTACTGCTAATACTACAGCATTATTGCTACTCCCACTACTGTACTGTTACTACTACAACAGTATTGCTACCCCCACTTCTGTAATGTTGCTGCTACAAAAGTATTGCTATTCCTAGTACTGTTCTTTTACTACTACAAGAATTCTGCTACCCCGACTTCTGTACTGTTATTACTACACCAGTAGTGTTATTCCCACGACTGTACTGTTACTACTGCAATAGTAGTGCTACTCCCAATTCTTTACTGTTACTACAACAACAGTATTGCTACTCCCACTACCGTACTGTACTGTTACTACTACAACAGTATTGCTACTCCCACTACCGTACTGTACTGTTACTACAACAACATTATTGATATTCCCACTACTGTACTGTTACTACTACAACATTATTGATATTCCCACTACTGTACTGTGACTACTACAATAGTATTGATACTCATACTTCTGTACTGTTACTACAACAACATTTTTGCTAGTCCCACTTCTGTACTGTTACTACTACAACAGTATTGCTAATCCCACTACTGTACTGTTACTACTACAACTACCATTTGTCACCAGGGAAGCCGTTGCTTATGTTGCCAGTACTGTATTATTCGCATGCACCCCAACCCCACCCTACCACGTCAGTCTGTAAGCTTACGCTTTTAGGGACCCAATGGCAACATTTTCAGGTTAGAAATTATACATTGAAGGATAAGGCAATCAATGTTTTTTTATTGAAAAAATGTTTATTATTTCGACAGCTTACTGCTATGATGAAAACGGATACGATACGATTTAACAAGAAAATATATGTGGTTAGATTCTTCCTTAGGTTGCTTTTGTTGTTTAAAAAATAATTCAAATTGAAAATGTCGACTGCTACGAAAACAGAGACACAGTTAAGATACACTCCGCATACCAGCACGCATCAAGTTCAATAAAAAGCCTATTTAGATATGCAGATACAGGCATATACAATTGACAAAACTCAGTATACGGTTAACGAAGTCGTGTGGCCCAGTTACTATGTGCAAAGTAATACGCAGAACAAAACACGACCGTGGAGTATAGAGTATAACGGTACCAACTGTACAACCCTAAGTGGGCGGAGAATAACATATTCAGAAATAAACAACACAGCTAGCTGTGAATGGTCCATTATGTAAATCAGAAATAAACAACACAGCTAGCTGTGAATGGTCCATTATGTAAATCAGAAGAAAAAAAAAACACAGCTAGCTGTGAATGGTCCATTGTGTAAGAGATGTAGTCTTATGAGGCTTAAAGCTTACGTTTCCTGGCAACATGTGAGACTATGTCAATTCATATTTAAATCTTATTTTGTATTTTTTAAAGATTTTTTCAAATGTGATACACATCTTTGAAGATGCATCGGTTGTGACTGGACAACTCTTACCCCTGTTTAGTCCCAGCAGAGTTACCTCTCTTAAATGCAGCGGGCTACCTGGTTTTGTATTCTTCAAACTGACAACTTAACTTTGTTCTCTATGACAGAGTATGACGTGCATTCTGGAGTAGGATAGAAAGTATATTTATTTCACCAAACATTAGCATTAACGTGTATAGAAAAATAATTGGTACCGTGATACCACAGACATATATCGACTACAAGAAAGCGTGGCCTTACGCCTGTCCATAACTCAAGAAGATGGAAACTGAAATAATCCGATAAAAACTGCACATGGACATTGAGGTGGGCACATTGCAAATGTTTCTGACCGAGGTCAGAAGTTTTGGACACCTCCAAAATATATATAGAAATACAGTTTGTAAGGAAATTAAAAACAGTTAAATATATATTTACAAACTATTATTACTTATGTATTAAAACTAGATGACACATTTCATTGTCTGATCTTTAACAAAAGTTTATTTTTGACAGTTTGGACACACAAAATCTTATCTTGACCTGAAACCTGCCCTGCATACAGGTCCATGAATGTTATATTGACCTGAGACCCGAGACTTGACATTTAGAGCTAGGTCCATGAAAGTTCTAAGTGACAACACCAAGCCATGATGTACCGCTATACCAAGTGACAACACCAAGCCATGATGTACCGCTATACCAAGTGACAACTTCAAGCCATGATGTACCGCTTTACCAAGTGACAACACCAAGCCATGATGTACCGCTATACCAAGTGACAACACCAAGCCATGATGTACCGCTTTACCAAGTGACAACACCAAGCCATGATGTACCGCTATACCAAATGACAACACCAAGCCATGATGTACCGCTATACCAAGTGATAACACTAAGCCATGATGTACCGCTATATCAAGTGACAACACCAAGCCATGATGTACCGTTATACCAAGTTTTATGTTTATAATGGCATTAACATTTTTGCAGGTTACAGTGACAAACAAATATAGGTCTATCGCTTTTCCAAATTTGCTTTGTAAATGAATGTTGATTCAATCAAGGCTAGTTTTAAACATGACGTTAGAACTTGGTCACGTTGGCCTACCTTTCAGGCTACATTGACTTTCCTTGTTGTGCATCTTGAACAGTCCTGGCATGCAATATACTATAGCTTTTAATGTTAAAAATGTTGACATGAATATACTTTCAGCCGTTGTATACAATAAATCTCAAAGAAAAGTCACAAATGTCTTTTGTGAGTAAATATATAATTATTTGCTTTGGTCTCTTCAACATTCGTCATTGCAAGCAAGGGACTCTCCATTTGAATAACGTCAAAATATAAGTTTTAAATCCTCTATCAATGTTCACGGATCCACTAATGTAAAAAAAAAACAGCTTAAACCTTCTGTCAATGTATACTTATCCACGAAAAAAAATCTTAGGTACCTTAAGTGACCTTTATAAAATGACTTCGGTGCCTTTGTTTTGTATCGATTGTAACTATTTATCGAGTTCAGATTGGGCCACAGCGTAAAAGTATACATGTCAGATTTCAAATGCCTTGGTTACCAATCTTAAACTCTTGAAAGAAAACTTACATCCAGACTTTGGATCTGGATCTCTTCCTCGTGACATAACTCGTCCAAATAAAATAAAAGTTTCTCTAAGTTATTTCCCTTTAATATAAAACTGTTTTAGAAGCATTTCATATATATATATATATATATATATATATATATATATATATATATATATATATACGGCTCCGACAACAAGATTTTACCGATAACAAGAGTTGCGTGATCAATAAACTACCACCGTTAGATCATTACTACTACTACTGCTACTACTACTACTACTACTGCTAATATTACTGCTTCTACCATCAAGTGATTTGTAACCTTTCCCGAAATAGGGTACTAATATTAGTGCTAACTGCCACCATCAGACCAATACTACAATCATCAGATCACTACTGCTACAACCATCATCAGATCACTACTACTACACCCACCAGACAACTTCTACTACCACCATCATATCACTAGTACTACAACCGTCACGTCATCTACTGTTGCTTTATTGTATTATAGAAGTAGCAGTTTTATAATGTGAAGTTTAAAATAAATGTGTTTTGCTACAAGTTTCTTTGAAGCAAAAACTGTGGGGGTAAGCACCTGTATTCTATAAAAACCCACAATATCTACTGTTCAGACACAGCTAATGTGAACTAAAACCCCACAATATCTCGAGTACAGGGACAGCTAACGCAAACAATAAAACACCGCAATATCTACAGTTCAGAAACAGCTAATGTAAACTATCGAAAGTCTTTGTCTTCGGTTGAAACAAGTTTGTACGCTTCATGGGTTCAATAACCAGTTTAACTCTGGACATGACCTTTAGCTCGGCCTTGTCTTTGGAAGACGTTTTTCCTTGCGCATTTTGATGATGTGATTAGACACGTCCTTTAAGCTGGGTCTTCTCTTCGGTATAAATTTTTTATGCGTATTTTGATGATGTGACTAGACACGTCGTTTAAGCTGGGCCTTCTCTTTGGTAGACATTTTTCTGTGCGCATTTTGATGATGTGATTAGACATGTACTTGAAATTCGGCCTTGTCATTGGTAGACATGTTTATGTGCGTTTGTTCATGATGTGAATTGATGTTCAGGACAAAAATGCAATTCCTAACAATCTAGCGTGTTGGTTTATATTTGTTTGCATCTTTGTTTGATTGATTGCACAGAAACAACTTGACATGAGCAAATCAAATTGTGTAGTATTAGTGTGTATGTTAGTTGACATGGTCCCAATTTCACCAACACAAGTCTTACAGTTAACTATAATCATGAGGACATTTAATTGATCAATCTTAAGTTAAATGTCAGCCAATCAGATTGTTGGATTCTACATTTAAATTTAATCCAAGTCTTAAGTAGTGTTGGCGAAATCCAGGCTTAATTTTGTTTATTGGCCAGAAAAGTTATTGCTCCATATTTTGTTAAAGGTGAAAACCTTTTTAGTACATATTGTGCTTCATATTGAAAATGAAACTCTCTAAGCATGTTTACATGAATATGTTTATGACCTGAATAGATTCTTAAATATTCCAGATGCAACTATTCCTTAATTACATTTTTGAACTTTTTGTTGTTGAAAACCTTGCTATTGCATTTACGCAGAAAGCAATGCGACGGAAAAATGAACATTGATTGCATGTTTGAATCCACATTCAGACATCAGGATTAGACCGTTTCGGTGCCCTAGTGATTAGAGCATCCGCCTTGGATGACGGAGGTCGTGGGTTCGATCCCTGGCTGAGTCATACCAAAGAATTATAAAGATGGTACATACAGCTGTTTCGCTTGGAGCTCAACATTATGAGGTTAGTGTTAGGACTGGTCAGCCTGGTGTCAGGATAATGTGGCTGGGTGAGACATCATGCTACATGTTTGCGACAGGATGCCCCAGTGCTAGACCACTATAAACTGCCACACTGCAGACATCGTAGCAATATGACTGAAACATTGTTTTAAGCTACCTTAAAAATCCAAATATCTCTCTGTCTGTCTGTCTGTCTGTCTCTCTCTCTCTCTCTCTCTCTCTCTCTCTCTCTCTCTCTCTCTCACACACACACACACACACACACACACACATCAGGATTATATTACGAGTGCAGCGCATATTAGACAACACTCCAACTGATATGAGAACAGACTTTGTATCTATTATAAAACATATTAATGATACATTAAAGACCTGCGTATACAACCTCCGTTATTAGAAGAAAAAACACGGAGAAGATCGATTCCGAGAAAGGCAAGACAATTATATTCGTCGACAGTTACATATATCGCAAAAGCAGAGAAAATGCTGACGGAAGTACATGCTGGAGATGCTGCAAGCATATCCATGCTGTTGTTTTTTTGTAGTTTTTCTTTGTTGTTGTTTTTATCGCGAGTGAATATTTCACACGCAATAAAATTGTAACACACGCCACATCGTAACACGCTGCCATGTAATATATTCGACAATATAACCAAATAGCAATGGTCCTCAGAAACTTATAAATGAAAAGGGTATCCGATTTACCCCGTTTTACATAGGAGTTCTCCTTGTACCCATAATCCCCCCCAATAAAACAAACACCCCCCACTCATCCCCCAAAAACGGAGGATTCATGTTAAACTACTCTTATCCATTAATCACACGTAATGTTAAACCTTTGTACATATTAATAAAGCATTCCCATATTGTCACTATGAATTTCAATATGGCGGCCTAATGATAAATTCCAGGTGTTCCTATGACCTTTTTAACGTGTAAGATAGGAAGTACCCTTTGTCGTTAATGTGTCATCGTTTACCATGCTATACTATACTCACACGTGCTATAGATTTACTATGTTATGCTGTACTTACACGTGCTATAGATTTAATGTGTTATAATATACTCACATGAGTTATATATTTACTATGTTATAATATACTCACATGTATTATATATACGATATTATATCGTACAAATTTCCCATTACAAAAATTAAGTTGAATATTTGCATATTTTGTGGTGTACATTGCATTAGTATATAAATAAATTATCCCTATTTCCCTGATATCTGACTTGGGTAAACATTTGCTTCTGGTTCTGTCCAACTTGAAAGCCCTAAAACAATGGTTACATCCCCTTACAAGTACTATCGTCTTGTTGTAATTTACCTGTCCACCAGATGTCGCTTGCCAGCACACATCCTGGAAGAAATTCAGACGAAAACAAGGAGGGGCTGATTGATTTTCAACCCAAACAGGTGTGATACTCACTTTCACACAACTTTGACAACTCTTTAGTGGTGTGATATATCGGAACCAAGAAGTACCGAGAGAAAAACGGAAGATTTGAGGTAGGCAAAATATGTTAAACAGAATGCCACCCCACACAGACTGGTTACAAATGAAATGAATATTGTATATGAACGGCACTCATTTTCGTCGGTAAATATGGCAAAAGTAATGACAGCACCCCTGTCATTCTCTTGACTGGCAGACGGGAAATGAATCTTAGCATTGGTTTTCCATTTTCCGACTGACAAGAAATTTACCTTGAGGAAAAAGACGAGAAAATTAAAAAAAAAAAAGAAAAATCACTAAATGGTATGTCCTTTAAGTTACAGTCGTTGGACCCCACTCCACAGTCCATTTCACCTATTCAGCTACTTGTTTTCGTATTTTCATTTGTAACGAGCTCCTTTTGGACGCAAGCTTAAAGGAGTGTGGAGAGGATAAGATTTTCGTAAATTCTCTTTCAGTTTTCTTTCTATATGTTTTACTTTTCTTTAGAATATTTATACTTTGCTGCTCTTCTTACTTGTAAACAAAGGTTCCAAAACTTACAGAAGAAAGAATTGCTAAGTATCATGATGCATTTTCTTCATGACAGACAAAACCATCCATACCTCGAATTTTTTAATATATATCTGGATATTTTGAAGCGATTCCACATTCATTTTGGGCAAGGTACATTAGGTTAAGGTGAAAATTTTAGGTGAATTTTAATCCTACATGCAGCCATCAAGTTATTGTTTGGTATCCCGCACTTAGTTTGGGCAAGGTGTAGGAACATCTTTTTGTCATCCCGCATTTGGTTTGAACAATGTTTTTGGGATGTCTTTTTGTCATCCCGCATTTATTTGAGCAAGGTATGCTGGCACTTCTTTTTGTTATCCCGCATTTGGTTTGGGCAATGTGCAGGGATGCTTTTTTATCAGCCTATACTTGGTTTGGGCAAGGTGTAGGGTGTCTTTTTGTTATCCCGCCTCTATTTGGATTTAGATACCGACAGGTCAAGTATTCTTATTTCCAGTGTACAGATAGGAATGTAGATACCGACAGGTCAAGTATTCTTATATCCAGTGTACAGATAGGAATGTAGATACAGACAGGTCAAGTATTATTCTTATTTCCAATATATAGATAGGAATGTAGTTTCAGACAGGTCAAGTATTCTTATTTCCAGTGTACAGATAGGAATGTAGTTTCAGACAGTTCAAGTGCTATTCTTATTTCCAGTGTACAAATACGAATGTAGATACAGACAGGTCAAGTATTACTATTATTTCCAGTGTACAGATACGAATGTATATACAGACAGGTCAAGTATTATTATTATTTCCAGTGTACAGATACGAATGTAGATACAGACAGGTCAAGTATTATTCTTATTTCCAGTGTACAGATACGAATGTAGATACAGACAGGGAGAAACATTTGAAATTGCATGTAGCAATTCTTCATACCATGTCATGTATATTCATGCAGTCATCAAGTTATCTTTTGACATCCCGCACTTGGTTTGGGCAAGGTGTAGGTATGTCTTTTTGACATCCCACTTTTGGTTTGGACAAGGTGCTGGGACGTCTTTTTGTTTTCCCACATTTGGTTTGGGCAAGATGCAGGGATGCATTTTTGTCAGCCTGTATTTGGTTGGGGCAAGGTGTAGGGATGCTTTCTTGTCAGCCCACATTTGTTTTGGCACGGGGCAAAGTGTAGGGACATCTTTTTGTCATCCAGAATTTAATTGGTCGGTGGGCAAGGGACTTAATAGAGTTTGTTGACTCTTATCCTTCATGAACCAGTTAAGTTTTTTTTTTTTGGCATCCCGCATTTGGTTTGGACAAGGTTTTTGGGATGTCTTTTTGTCATCCGCATTTACTTTGGGCATGGTGCTGGGACGTCTTTGAGTTATCCCGCATTTGGTTTGGACAAGATGCAGGGATGCATTTTTGTCAGCCTGTATTTGGTTGGGGCAAGTTGTAGGGATGCTTTCTTGTCAGCCCACATTTTATTTGGGCATGAGGCAAAGTGAAGGGACATCTTTTTGTCATCCTGCATTTAATTGGTTCCTGGGTAGGGACAATAGAGTTAGTTGGAAACTAACTCGTATCCTTCATGAACTAGTCATGCTTGGGCAGGGATATTAGGTTTAGGTGAAATATTTATTGTCATTTTTCGTGTAAAAACTTTAGAAGCAGAAGATACTTAAAAGGACATTTTTCAGTGTCCATATAGGAATTTTCTTTCATACAGGTCAAGTATTATTCTTATTTTCAGTGTCCATATAGAAATGTAGATACAGTCAGGGAGAAACATTTGATTTGCATGTAACATGTCTTTATACCATGTCATATTTATTGGGAACAAAGCATATACAGTTTGGAAACTGGATTTTGTTTTTATTCTCTATATGACAAGTACTTAATGTATACAGTGAAATTGTAACACAACAGCAAAATATATTGATACTGATTTTGTCAGTGTTATGGGAACTCTAAGATTGAGTCAATCATTTACACTAATGTAATACATGTCTCGTGTAATAAAACAGTATAATTTTTTGATTGTTATTTATGCATGTATTTTACTTTAGCTGTAAGACTGCATTGGTCATCTACACAGATGTCACTAGTCTCATGTAGCAAACATTTTGTTGATATGGATTAGATTGTGCATATGTCACAAGAGCAGTGAGACTGAGTCAGTCATTCACACAGATGTTACTAGTCTCATGTAGCAAACAGTGTGTTGATATGGATTTGATTGTGTATATGTCACAAGAGCAATGAGATTGAGTCAGTCATTCACACAGATGTTACTAGTCTCATGTAGCAAACAGTGTGTTGATATGAATTATATTTGTTACATGTCACAAGAGCAGTGAGACTGAGTCAGTCATTCACACTAAGGTCACATGTGTCTCATGTAACAAGACAGCAGTTGTTTGAGAATGAGTGTATGTATGTCACCAGAACCATGAGATTGGGACAATTATTCACACTGGGGTGACATGTGTCTCATGTAACTAAACACCGTTTCATTGCTAATGATTATTATATATGTTAGGAGAGCTGTGAGATGGAGATAATCATTTACACTAATGTGATATGTATTTTGTGTAATAAAACATCGCATTTTATTGATGTTTGCATAGATAGTCACGGTTAAGGTAGCTGTAATGAGTTAGTCATTTACACTAATGTGATGTGTGTAACAAAACAGTTTATTGATATTTGCATTTACAGTCCTAGTTAAGGGAGTTGTAAGGAGGTAGTCATTTACAGTAATGTGATGTGTGTAACAAAACAGTTTATTGTTATTTGCATTTACAGTCCTAGTTAAAGGAGTTGTAATGAGGTAGTCATTTGCACTAATCATTGCATTGTTTGAAGTAGTTCCCTCACTGACTAAATTCATTATTGCACTGTTTTATATTGTTCTCTTACTGACTAAATTCATCAGAGCACTGTTTTAGGTTGTTCCCTTACTGACTAAATTCATCATTGCACTGTGTTAGGTTGTTCCATTATTGACTAAATTCATCAGTGCACTCTTTTAGGTTGTTCCATTACTGGCTAAATTCAGCAGTGCACTGTTTTTGGGTTGTTCTCTCGATGACTAATCTTATCACTGCATTGTTTGAGGTTGTTGTTTCGCTGGCTAAATGGATCTGTGGAATTTTGGAAGTTATTTCCTCACTGACTAAATTGATCTGTGCATTGATTGAAGTTATTCCTTCACTGGTTAAATAGATCTGTGCATTGTTTGATGATGTTCTCTCACTGACTAAATTGATCTGTTCATTGTTTGATGTTATATGTTTTACTTTTCTTTAGAATATTTATCCTTTGCTGCTATTCTTATTTGTAAACGAAGGTTCCAAAACTTACAGAAGAAACCATTGCTAAGTATCATGATGCATTTTCTTCATCACAGACAAAACCATCCAAACCTCGAATTTTGTTATATATCTAAATATTTTGAAGTGATTCCACATTCATTTTGGGCAAGGTACAGTAGCTGAAAACGTGAATTTTAATCCTTCATGCAGTCATCAAGCTATCTTTTTGACATCCCGCACTTGGTTTGGGCAAGGTGTAGGTATGTCTTTTTGACATCCCACTTTTGGTTGGGGCAAGGTGCTGGGACGTCTTTTTGTTATCCCACATTTGGTTTGGACAAGATGCAGGGATGCATTTTTGTCAGCCTGTATTTGGTTGGGGCAAGTTGTAGGGATGCTTTCTTGTCAGCCCACATTTTATTTGGGCATGAGGCAAAGTGAAGGGACATCTTTTTGTCATCCTGCATTTAATTGGTTCCTGGGTAGGGACAATAGAGTTAGTTGGAAACTAACTCGTATCCTTCATGAACTAGTCATGCTTGGGCAGGGATATTAGGTTTAGGTGAAATATTTATTGTCATTTTTCGTGTAAAAACTTTAGAAGCAGAAGATACTTAAAAGGACATTTTTCAGTGTCCATATAGGAATTTTCTTTCATACAGGTCAAGTATTATTCTTGTTTTCAGTGTCCATATAGAAATGTAGATACAGTCAGGGAGAAACATTTGATTTGCATGTAACATGTCTTTATACCATGTCATATTTATTGGGAACAAAGCATATACAATTTGGAAACTGGATTTTGTTTTTATTCTCTATGTGACAAGTACTTAATGTATACAGTGAAATTGTAACACAACAGCAAAATATATTGATACTGATTTTGTCAGTGTTATGGGAACTCTAAGATTGAGTCAATCATTTACACTAATGTAATACATGTCTCGTGTAATAAAACAGTATAATTTTTTGATTGTTATTTATGCATGTATTTTACTTTAGCTGTAAGACTGCATTGGTCATCTACACAGATGTCACTAGTCTCATGTAGCAAACATTTTGTTGATATGGATTAGATTGTGCATATGTCACAAGAGCAGTGAGACTGAGTCAGTCATTCACACAGATGTTACTAGTCTCATGTAGCAAACAGTGTGTTGATATGGATTTGATTGTGCATATGTCACAAGAGCAGTGAGATTGAGTCAGTCATTCACACAGATGTTACTAGTCTCATGTAGCAAACAGTGTGTTGATATGAATTATATTTGTTACATGTCACAAGAACAGTGAGACTGAGTCAGTCATTCATACTAAGGTCACATGTGTCTCATGTAACAAGACAGCAGTTGTTTGAGAATGAGTGTATGTATGTCACCAGAACCATGAGACTGGGACAATTATTCACACTGGGGTGACATGTGTCTCATGTAACTAAACACCGTTTCATTGCTAATGATTATTATATATGTTAGGAGAGCTGTGAGATGGAGATAATCATTTACACTAATGTGATATGTATTTTGTGTAATAAAACATCGCATTTTATTGATGTTTGCACAGATAGTCACGGTTAAGGTAGCTGTAATGAGTTAGTCATTTACACTAATGTGATGTGTGTAACAAAACAGTTTATTGATATTTGCATTTACAGTCCTAGTTAAGGGAGTTGTAAGGAGGTAGTCATTTACACTAATGTGATGTGTGTAACAAAACAGTTTATTGTTATTTGCATTTACAGTCCTAGTTAAGAGAGTTGTAATGAGGTAGTCATTTGCACTAATCATTGCATTGTTCGAAGTAGTTCCCTCACTGACTAAATTCATTATTGCACTGTTTTATATTGTTCTCTTACTGACTAAATTCATCAGAGCACTGTTTTAGGTTGTTCCCTTACTGACTAAATTCATCATTGCACTGTGTTAGGTTGTTCCATTATTGACTAAATTCATCAGTGCACTCTTTTAGGTTGTTCCATTACTGGCTAAATTCAGCAGTGCACTGTTTTTGGGTTGTTCTCTCGATGACTAATCTCATCACTGCATTGTTTGAGGTTGTTGTTTCGCTGGCTAAATGGATCTGTGGAATTTTGGAAGTTATTTCCTCACTGACTAAATTGATCTGTGCATTGATTGAAGTTATTCCTTCACTGGTTAAATAGATCTGTGCATTGTTTGATGATGTTCTCTCACTGACTAAATTGTTCTGTTCATTGTTTGATGTTATATGTTTTACTTTTCTTTAGAATATTTATCCTTTGCTGCTATTCTTATTTGTAAACGAAGGTTCCAAAACTTACAGAAGAAACCATTGCTAAGTATCATGATGCATTTTCTTCATCACAGACAAAACCATCCAAACCTCGAATTTTGTTATATATCTAAATATTTTGAAGTGATTCCACATTCATTTTGGGCAAGGTACAGTAGCTGAAAACGTGAATTTTAATCCTTCATGCAGTCATCAAGCTATCTTTTTTACATCCCGCACTTGGTTTGGGCAAGGTGTAGGTATGTCTTTTTGACATCCCACTTTTGGTTGGGGCAAGGTGCTGGGACGTCTTTTTGTTATCCCACATTTGGTTTGGACAAGATGCAGGGATGCATTTTTGTCAGCCTGTATTTGGTTGGGGCAAGTTGTAGGGATGCTTTCTTGTCAGCCCACATTTTATTTGGGCATGAGGCAAAGTGTAGGGACATCTTTTTGTCATCCTGCATTTAATTGGTTCCTGGGTAGGGACAATAGAGTTAGTTGGAAACTAACTCGTATCCTTCATGAACTAGTAATGCTTGGGCAGGGATATTAGGTTTAGGTGAAATATTTATTGTCATTTTTCGTGTAAAAACTTTAGAAGCAGAAGATACTTAAAAGGACATTTTTCAGTGTCCATATAGGAATTTTCTTTCATACAGGTCAAGTATTATTCTTATTTTCAGTGTCCATATAGAAATGTAGATACAGTCAGGGAGAAACATTTGATTTGCATGTAACATGTCTTTATACCATGTCATATTTATTGGGAACAAAGCATATACAGTTTGGAAACTGGATTTTGTTTTTATTCTCTATGTGACAAGTACTTAATGTATACAGTGAAATTGTAACACAACAGCAAAATATATTGATACTGATTTTGTCAGTGTTATGGGAACTCTAAGATTGAGTCAATCATTTACACTAATGTAATACATGTCTCGTGTAATAAAACAGTATAATTTTTTGATTGTTATTTATGCATGTATTTTACTTTAGCTGTAAGACTGCATTGGTCATCTACACAGATGTCACTAGTCTCATGTAGCAAACATTTTGTTGATATGGATTAGATTGTGCATATGTCACAAGAGCAGTGAGACTGAGTCAGTCATTCACACAGATGTTACTAGTCTCATGTAGCAAACAGTGTGTTGATATGGATTTGATTGTGTATATGTCACAAGAGCAATGAGATTGAGTCAGTCATTCACACAGATGTTACTAGTCTCATGTAGCAAACAGTGTGTTGATATGAATTATATTTGTTACATGTCACAAGAGCAGTGAGACTGAGTCAGTCATTCACACTAAGGTCACATGTGTCTCATGTAACAAGACAGCAGTTGTTTGAGAATGAGTGTATGTATGTCACCAGAACCATGAGATTGGGACAATTATTCACACTGGGGTGACATGTGTCTCATGTAACTAAACACCGTTTCATTGCTAATGATTATTATATATGTTAGGAGAGCTGTGAGATGGAGATAATCATTTACACTAATGTGATATGTATTTTGTGTAATAAAAAATCGCATTTTATTGATGTTTGCATAGATAGTCACGGTTAAGGTAGCTGTAATGAGTTAGTCATTTACACTAATGTGATGTGTGTAACAAAACAGTTTATTGATATTTGCATTTACAGTCCTAGTTAAGGGAGTTGTAAGGAGGTAGTCATTTACACTAATGTGATGTGTGTAACAAAACAGTTTATTGTTATTTGCATTTACAGTCCTAGTTAAAGGAGTTGTAATGAGGTAGTCATTTGCACTAATCATTGCATTGTTTGAAGTAGTTCCCTCACTGACTAAATTCATTATTGCACTGTTTTATATTGTTCTCTTACTGACTAAATTCATCAGAGCACTGTTTTAGGTTGTTCCCTTACTGACTAAATTCATCATTGCACTGTGTTAGGTTGTTCCATTATTGACTAAATTCATCAGTGCACTCTTTTAGGTTGTTCCATTACTGGCTAAATTCAGCAGTGCACTGTTTTTGGGTTGTTCTCTCGATGACTAATCTTATCACTGCATTGTTTGAGGTTGTTGTTTCGCTGGCTAAATGGATCTGTGGAATTTTGGAAGTTATTTCCTCACTGACTAAATTGATCTGTGCATTGATTGAAGTTATTCCTTCACTGGTTAAATAGATCTGTGCATTGTTTGATGATGTTCTCTCACTGACTAAATTGATCTGTTCATTGTTTGATGTTATATGTTTAACTTTTCTTTAGAATATTTATCCTTTGCTGCTATTCTTATTTGTAAACGAAGGTTCCAAAACTTACAGAAGAAACCATTGCTAAGTATCATGATGCATTTTCTTCATCACAGACAAAACCATCCAAACCTCGAGTGTTGTTATATATCTAAATATTTTGAAGTGATTCCACATTCATTTTGGGCAAGGTACAGTAGCTGAAAACGTGAATTTTAATCCTTCATGCAGTCATCAAGCTATCTTTTTGACATCCCGCACTTGGTTTGGGCAAGGTGTAGGTATGTCTTTTTGACATCCCACTTTTGGTTGGGGCAAGGTGCTGGGACGTCTTTTTGTTATCCCACATTTGGTTTGGACAAGATGCAGGGATGCATTTTTGTCAGCCTGTATTTGGTTGGGGCAAGTTGTAGGGATGCTTTCTTGTCAGCCCACATTTTATTTGGGCATTAGACAAAGTGAAGGGACATCTTTTTGTCATCCTGCATTTAATTGGTTCCTGGGTAGGGACAATAGAGTTAGTTGGAAACTAACTCGTATCCTTCATGAACTAGTCATGCTTGGGCAGGGATATTAGGTTTAGGTGAAATATTTATTGTCATTTTTCGTGTAAAAACTTTAGAAGCAGAAGATACTTAAAAGGACATTTTTCAGTGTCCATATAGGAATTTTCTTTCATACAGGTCAAGTATTATTCTTGTTTTCAGTGTCCATATAGAAATGTAGATACAGTCAGGGAGAAACATTTGATTTGCATGTAACATGTCTTTATACCATGTCATATTTATTGGGAACAAAGCATATACAATTTGGAAACTGGATTTTGTTTTTATTCTCTATGTGACAAGTACTTAATGTATACAGTGAAATTGTAACACAACAGCAAAATATATTGATACTGATTTTGTCAGTGTTATGGGAACTCTAAGATTGAGTCAATCATTTACACTAATGTAATACATGTCTCGTGTAATAAAACAGTATAATTTTTTGATTGTTATTTATGCATGTATTTTACTTTAGCTGTAAGACTGCATTGGTCATCTACACAGATGTCACTAGTCTCATGTAGCAAACATTTTGTTGATATGGATTAGATTGTGCATATGTCACAAGAGCAGTGAGACTGAGTCAGTCATTCACACAGATGTTACTAGTCTCATGTAGCAAACAGTGTGTTGATATGAATTATATTTGTTACATGTCACAAGAACAGTGAGACTGAGTCAGTCATTCACACTAAGGTCACATGTGTCTCATGTAACAAGACAGCAGTTGTTTGAGAATGAGTGTATGTATGTCACCAGAACCATGAGACTGGGACAATTATTCACACTGGGGTGACATGTGTCTCATGTAACTAAACACCGTTTCATTGCTAATGATTATTATATATGTTAGGAGAGCTGTGAGATGGAGATAATCATTTACACTAATGTGATATGTATTTTGTGTAATAAAACATCGCATTTTATTGATGTTTGCATAGATAGTCACGGTTAAGGTAGCTGTAATGAGTTAGTCATTTACACTAATGTGATGTGTGTAACAAAACAGTTTATTGATATTTGCATTTACAGTCCTAGTTAAGAGAGTTGTAAGGAGGTAGTCATTTACACTAATGTGATGTGTGTAACAAAACAGTTTATTGTTATTTGCATTTACAGTCCTAGTTAAGGGAGTTGTAATGAGGTAGTCATTTGCACTAATCATTGCATTGTTTGAAGTAGTTCCCTCACTGACTAAATTCATTATTGCACTGTTTTATATTGTTCTCTTACTGACTAAATTCATCAGAGCACTGTTTTAGGTTGTTCCCTTACTGACTAAATTCATCATTGCACTGTGTTAGGTTGTTCCATTATTGACTAAATTCATCAGTGCACTCTTTTAGGTTGTTCCATTACTGGCTAAATTCAGCAGTGCACTGTTTTTGGGTTGTTCTCTCGATGACTAATCTTATCACTGCATTGTTTGAGGTTGTTGTTTCGCTGGCTAAATGGATCTGTGGAATTTTGGAAGTTATTTCCTCACTGACTAAATTGATCTGTGCATTGATTGAAGTTATTCCTTCACTGGTTAAATAGATCTGTGCATTGTTTGATGATGTTCTCTCACTGACTAAATTGATCTGTTCATTGTTTGATGTTATATGTTTTACTTTTCTTTAGAATATTTATCCTTTGCTGCTATTCTTATTTGTAAACGAAGGTTCCAAAACTTACAGAAGAAACCATTGCTAAGTATCATGATGCATTTTCTTCATCACAGACAAAACCATCCAAACCTCGAATGTTGTTATATATCTAAATATTTTGAAGTGATTCCACATTCATTTTGGGCAAGGTACAGTAGCTGAAAACGTGAATTTTAATCCTTCATGCAGTCATCAAGCTATCTTTTTGACATCCCGCACTTGGTTTGGGCAAGGTGTAGGTATGTCTTTTTGACATCCCACTTTTGGTTGGGGCAAGGTGCTGGGACGTCTTTTTGTTATCCCACATTTGGTTTGGACAAGATGCAGGGATGCATTTTTGTCAGCCTGTATTTGGTTGGGGCAAGTTGTAGGGATGCTTTCTTGTCAGCCCACATTTTATTTGGGCATGAGACAAAGTGAAGGGACATCTTTTTGTCATCCTGCATTTAATTGGTTCCTGGGTAGGGACAATAGAGTTAGTTGGAAACTAACTCGTATCCTTCATGAACTAGTCATGCTTGGGCAGGGATATTAGGTTTAGGTGAAATATTTATTGTCATTTTTCGTGTAAAAACTTTAGAAGCAGAAGATACTTAAAAGGACATTTTTCAGTGTCCATATAGGAATTTTCTTTCATACAGGTCAAGTATTATTCTTGTTTTCAGTGTCCATATAGAAATGTAGATACAGTCAGGGAGAAACATTTGATTTGCATGTAACATGTCTTTATACCATGTCATATTTATTGGGAACAAAGCATATACAATTTGGAAACTGGATTTTGTTTTTATTCTCTATGTGACAAGTACTTAATGTATACAGTGAAATTGTAACACAACAGCAAAATATATTGATACTGATTTTGTCAGTGTTATGGGAACTCTAAGATTGAGTCAATCATTTACACTAATGTAATACATGTCTCGTGTAATAAAACAGTATAATTTTTTGATTGTTATTTATTCATGTATTTTACTTTAGCTGTAAGACTGCATTGGTCATCTACACAGATGTCACTAGTCTCATGTAGCAAACATTTTGTTGATATGGATTAGATTGTGCATATGTCACAAGAGCAGTGAGACTGAGTCAGTCATTCACACAGATGTTACTAGTCTCATGTAGCAAACAGTGTGTTGATATGGATTTGATTGTGTATATGTCACAAGAGCAATGAGATTGAGTCAGTCATTCACACAGATGTTACTAGTCTCATGTAGCAAACAGTGTGTTGATATGAATTATATTTGTTACATGTCACAAGAGCAGTGAGACTGAGTCAGTCATTCACACTAAGGTCACATGTGTCTCATGTAACAAGACAGCAGTTGTTTGAGAATGAGTGTATGTATGTCACCAGAACCATGAGATTGGGACAATTATTCACACTGGGGTGACATGTGTCTCATGTAACTAAACACCGTTTCATTGCTAATGATTATTATATATGTTAGGAGAGCTGTGAGATGGAGATAATCATTTACACTAATGTGATATGTATTTTGTGTAATAAAACATCGCATTTTATTGATGTTTGCATAGATAGTCACGGTTAAGGTAGCTGTAATGAGTTAGTCATTTACACTAATGTGATGTGTGTAACAAAACAGTTTATTGATATTTGCATTTACAGTCCTAGTTAAGGGAGTTGTAAGGAGGTAGTCATTTACAGTAATGTGATGTGTGTAACAAAACAGTTTATTGTTATTTGCATTTACAGTCCTAGTTAAAGGAGTTGTAATGAGGTAGTCATTTGCACTAATCATTGCATTGTTTGAAGTAGTTCCCTCACTGACTAAATTCATTATTGCACTGTTTTATATTGTTCTCTTACTGACTAAATTCATCAGAGCACTGTTTTAGGTTGTTCCCTTACTGACTAAATTCATCATTGCACTGTGTTAGGTTGTTCCATTATTGACTAAATTCATCAGTGCACTCTTTTAGGTTGTTCCATTACTGGCTAAATTCAGCAGTGCACTGTTTTTGGGTTGTTCTCTCGATGACTAATCTTATCACTGCATTGTTTGAGGTTGTTGTTTCGCTGGCTAAATGGATCTGTGGAATTTTGGAAGTTATTTCCTCACTGACTAAATTGATCTGTGCATTGATTGAAGTTATTCCTTCACTGGTTAAATAGATCTGTGCATTGTTTGATGATGTTCTCTCACTGACTAAATTGATCTGTTCATTGTTTGATGTTATATGTTTTACTTTTCTTTAGAATATTTATCCTTTGCTGCTATTCTTATTTGTAAACGAAGGTTCCAAAACTTACAGAAGAAACCATTGCTAAGTATCATGATGCATTTTCTTCATCACAGACAAAACCATCCAAACCTCGAATTTTGTTATATATCTAAATATTTTGAAGTGATTCCACATTCATTTTGGGCAAGGTACAGTAGCTGAAAACGTGAATTTTAATCCTTCATGCAGTCATCAAGCTATCTTTTTGACATCCCGCACTTGGTTTGGGCAAGGTGTAGGTATGTCTTTTTGACATCCCACTTTTGGTTGGGGCAAGGTGCTGGGACGTCTTTTTGTTATCCCACATTTGGTTTGGACAAGATGCAGGGATGCATTTTTGTCAGCCTGTATTTGGTTGGGGCAAGTTGTAGGGATGCTTTCTTGTCAGCCCACATTTTATTTGGGCATGAGGCAAAGTGAAGGGACATCTTTTTGTCATCCTGCATTTAATTGGTTCCTGGGTAGGGACAATAGAGTTAGTTGGAAACTAACTCGTATCCTTCATGAACTAGTCATGCTTGGGCAGGGATATTAGGTTTAGGTGAAATATTTATTGTCATTTTTCGTGTAAAAACTTTAGAAGCAGAAGATACTTAAAAGGACATTTTTCAGTGTCCATATAGGAATTTTCTTTCATACAGGTCAAGTATTATTCTTGTTTTCAGTGTCCATATAGAAATGTAGATACAGTCAGGGAGAAACATTTGATTTGCATGTAACATGTCTTTATACCATGTCATATTTATTGGGAACAAAGCATATACAATTTGGAAACTGGATTTTGTTTTTATTCTCTATGTGACAAGTACTTAATGTATACAGTGAAATTGTAACACAACAGCAAAATATATTGATACTGATTTTGTCAGTGTTATGGGAACTCTAAGATTGAGTCAATCATTTACACTAATGTAATACATGTCTCGTGTAATAAAACAGTATAATTTTTTGATTGTTATTTATGCATGTATTTTACTTTAGCTGTAAGACTGCATTGGTCATCTACACAGATGTCACTAGTCTCATGTAGCAAACATTTTGTTGATATGGATTAGATTGTGCATATGTCACAAGAGCAGTGAGACTGAGTCAGTCATTCACACAGATGTTACTAGTCTCATGTAGCAAACAGTGTGTTGATATGGATTTGATTGTGCATATGTCACAAGAGCAGTGAGATTGAGTCAGTCATTCACACAGATGTTACTAGTCTCATGTAGCAAACAGTGTGTTGATATGAATTATATTTGTTACATGTCACAAGAACAGTGAGACTGAGTCAGTCATTCATACTAAGGTCACATGTGTCTCATGTAACAAGACAGCAGTTGTTTGAGAATGAGTGTATGTATGTCACCAGAACCATGAGACTGGGACAATTATTCACACTGGGGTGACATGTGTCTCATGTAACTAAACACCGTTTCATTGCTAATGATTATTATATATGTTAGGAGAGCTGTGAGATGGAGATAATCATTTACACTAATGTGATATGTATTTTGTGTAATAAAACATCGCATTTTATTGATGTTTGCACAGATAGTCACGGTTAAGGTAGCTGTAATGAGTTAGTCATTTACACTAATGTGATGTGTGTAACAAAACAGTTTATTGATATTTGCATTTACAGTCCTAGTTAAGGGAGTTGTAAGGAGGTAGTCATTTACACTAATGTGATGTGTGTAACAAAACAGTTTATTGTTATTTGCATTTACAGTCCTAGTTAAGAGAGTTGTAATGAGGTAGTCATTTGCACTAATCATTGCATTGTTCGAAGTAGTTCCCTCACTGACTAAATTCATTATTGCACTGTTTTATATTGTTCTCTTACTGACTAAATTCATCAGAGCACTGTTTTAGGTTGTTCCCTTACTGACTAAATTCATCATTGCACTGTGTTAGGTTGTTCCATTATTGACTAAATTCATCAGTGCACTCTTTTAGGTTGTTCCATTACTGGCTAAATTCAGCAGTGCACTGTTTTTGGGTTGTTCTCTCGATGACTAATCTCATCACTGCATTGTTTGAGGTTGTTGTTTCGCTGGCTAAATGGATCTGTGGAATTTTGGAAGTTATTTCCTCACTGACTAAATTGATCTGTGCATTGATTGAAGTTATTCCTTCACTGGTTAAATAGATCTGTGCATTGTTTGATGATGTTCTCTCACTGACTAAATTGTTCTGTTCATTGTTTGATGTTATATGTTTTACTTTTCTTTAGAATATTTATCCTTTGCTGCTATTCTTATTTGTAAACGAAGGTTCCAAAACTTACAGAAGAAACCATTGCTAAGTATCATGATGCATTTTCTTCATCACAGACAAAACCATCCAAACCTCGAATTTTGTTATATATCTAAATATTTTGAAGTGATTCCACATTCATTTTGGGCAAGGTACAGTAGCTGAAAACGTGAATTTTAATCCTTCATGCAGTCATCAAGCTATCTTTTTTACATCCCGCACTTGGTTTGGGCAAGGTGTAGGTATGTCTTTTTGACATCCCACTTTTGGTTGGGGCAAGGTGCTGGGACGTCTTTTTGTTATCCCACATTTGGTTTGGACAAGATGCAGGGATGCATTTTTGTCAGCCTGTATTTGGTTGGGGCAAGTTGTAGGGATGCTTTCTTGTCAGCCCACATTTTATTTGGGCATGAGGCAAAGTGTAGGGACATCTTTTTGTCATCCTGCATTTAATTGGTTCCTGGGTAGGGACAATAGAGTTAGTTGGAAACTAACTCGTATCCTTCATGAACTAGTAATGCTTGGGCAGGGATATTAGGTTTAGGTGAAATATTTATTGTCATTTTTCGTGTAAAAACTTTAGAAGCAGAAGATACTTAAAAGGACATTTTTCAGTGTCCATATAGGAATTTTCTTTCATACAGGTCAAGTATTATTCTTATTTTCAGTGTCCATATAGAAATGTAGATACAGTCAGGGAGAAACATTTGATTTGCATGTAACATGTCTTTATACCATGTCATATTTATTGGGAACAAAGCATATACAGTTTGGAAACTGGATTTTGTTTTTATTCTCTATGTGACAAGTACTTAATGTATACAGTGAAATTGTAACACAACAGCAAAATATATTGATACTGATTTTGTCAGTGTTATGGGAACTCTAAGATTGAGTCAATCATTTACACTAATGTAATACATGTCTCGTGTAATAAAACAGTATAATTTTTTGATTGTTATTTATGCATGTATTTTACTTTAGCTGTAAGACTGCATTGGTCATCTACACAGATGTCACTAGTCTCATGTAGCAAACATTTTGTTGATATGGATTAGATTGTGCATATGTCACAAGAGCAGTGAGACTGAGTCAGTCATTCACACAGATGTTACTAGTCTCATGTAGCAAACAGTGTGTTGATATGGATTTGATTGTGTATATGTCACAAGAGCAATGAGATTGAGTCAGTCATTCACACAGATGTTACTAGTCTCATGTAGCAAACAGTGTGTTGATATGAATTATATTTGTTACATGTCACAAGAGCAGTGAGACTGAGTCAGTCATTCACACTAAGGTCACATGTGTCTCATGTAACAAGACAGCAGTTGTTTGAGAATGAGTGTATGTATGTCACCAGAACCATGAGATTGGGACAATTATTCACACTGGGGTGACATGTGTCTCATGTAACTAAACACCGTTTCATTGCTAATGATTATTATATATGTTAGGAGAGCTGTGAGATGGAGATAATCATTTACACTAATGTGATATGTATTTTGTGTAATAAAAAATCGCATTTTATTGATGTTTGCATAGATAGTCACGGTTAAGGTAGCTGTAATGAGTTAGTCATTTACACTAATGTGATGTGTGTAACAAAACAGTTTATTGATATTTGCATTTACAGTCCTAGTTAAGGGAGTTGTAAGGAGGTAGTCATTTACACTAATGTGATGTGTGTAACAAAACAGTTTATTGTTATTTGCATTTACAGTCCTAGTTAAAGGAGTTGTAATGAGGTAGTCATTTGCACTAATCATTGCATTGTTTGAAGTAGTTCCCTCACTGACTAAATTCATTATTGCACTGTTTTATATTGTTCTCTTACTGACTAAATTCATCAGAGCACTGTTTTAGGTTGTTCCCTTACTGACTAAATTCATCATTGCACTGTGTTAGGTTGTTCCATTATTGACTAAATTCATCAGTGCACTCTTTTAGGTTGTTCCATTACTGGCTAAATTCAGCAGTGCACTGTTTTTGGGTTGTTCTCTCGATGACTAATCTTATCACTGCATTGTTTGAGGTTGTTGTTTCGCTGGCTAAATGGATCTGTGGAATTTTGGAAGTTATTTCCTCACTGACTAAATTGATCTGTGCATTGATTGAAGTTATTCCTTCACTGGTTAAATAGATCTGTGCATTGTTTGATGATGTTCTCTCACTGACTAAATTGATCTGTTCATTGTTTGATGTTATATGTTTAACTTTTCTTTAGAATATTTATCCTTTGCTGCTATTCTTATTTGTAAACGAAGGTTCCAAAACTTACAGAAGAAACCATTGCTAAGTATCATGATGCATTTTCTTCATCACAGACAAAACCATCCAAACCTCGAGTGTTGTTATATATCTAAATATTTTGAAGTGATTCCACATTCATTTTGGGCAAGGTACAGTAGCTGAAAACGTGAATTTTAATCCTTCATGCAGTCATCAAGCTATCTTTTTGACATCCCGCACTTGGTTTGGGCAAGGTGTAGGTATGTCTTTTTGACATCCCACTTTTGGTTGGGGCAAGGTGCTGGGACGTCTTTTTGTTATCCCACATTTGGTTTGGACAAGATGCAGGGATGCATTTTTGTCAGCCTGTATTTGGTTGGGGCAAGTTGTAGGGATGCTTTCTTGTCAGCCCACATTTTATTTGGGCATTAGACAAAGTGAAGGGACATCTTTTTGTCATCCTGCATTTAATTGGTTCCTGGGTAGGGACAATAGAGTTAGTTGGAAACTAACTCGTATCCTTCATGAACTAGTCATGCTTGGGCAGGGATATTAGGTTTAGGTGAAATATTTATTGTCATTTTTCGTGTAAAAACTTTAGAAGCAGAAGATACTTAAAAGGACATTTTTCAGTGTCCATATAGGAATTTTCTTTCATACAGGTCAAGTATTATTCTTGTTTTCAGTGTCCATATAGAAATGTAGATACAGTCAGGGAGAAACATTTGATTTGCATGTAACATGTCTTTATACCATGTCATATTTATTGGGAACAAAGCATATACAATTTGGAAACTGGATTTTGTTTTTATTCTCTATGTGACAAGTACTTAATGTATACAGTGAAATTGTAACACAACAGCAAAATATATTGATACTGATTTTGTCAGTGTTATGGGAACTCTAAGATTGAGTCAATCATTTACACTAATGTAATACATGTCTCGTGTAATAAAACAGTATAATTTTTTGATTGTTATTTATGCATGTATTTTACTTTAGCTGTAAGACTGCATTGGTCATCTACACAGATGTCACTAGTCTCATGTAGCAAACATTTTGTTGATATGGATTAGATTGTGCATATGTCACAAGAGCAGTGAGACTGAGTCAGTCATTCACACAGATGTTACTAGTCTCATGTAGCAAACAGTGTGTTGATATGAATTATATTTGTTACATGTCACAAGAACAGTGAGACTGAGTCAGTCATTCACACTAAGGTCACATGTGTCTCATGTAACAAGACAGCAGTTGTTTGAGAATGAGTGTATGTATGTCACCAGAACCATGAGACTGGGACAATTATTCACACTGGGGTGACATGTGTCTCATGTAACTAAACACCGTTTCATTGCTAATGATTATTATATATGTTAGGAGAGCTGTGAGATGGAGATAATCATTTACACTAATGTGATATGTATTTTGTGTAATAAAACATCGCATTTTATTGATGTTTGCATAGATAGTCACGGTTAAGGTAGCTGTAATGAGTTAGTCATTTACACTAATGTGATGTGTGTAACAAAACAGTTTATTGATATTTGCATTTACAGTCCTAGTTAAGAGAGTTGTAAGGAGGTAGTCATTTACACTAATGTGATGTGTGTAACAAAACAGTTTATTGTTATTTGCATTTACAGTCCTAGTTAAGGGAGTTGTAATGAGGTAGTCATTTGCACTAATCATTGCATTGTTTGAAGTAGTTCCCTCACTGACTAAATTCATTATTGCACTGTTTTATATTGTTCTCTTACTGACTAAATTCATCAGAGCACTGTTTTAGGTTGTTCCCTTACTGACTAAATTCATCATTGCACTGTGTTAGGTTGTTCCATTATTGACTAAATTCATCAGTGCACTCTTTTAGGTTGTTCCATTACTGGCTAAATTCAGCAGTGCACTGTTTTTGGGTTGTTCTCTCGATGACTAATCTTATCACTGCATTGTTTGAGGTTGTTGTTTCGCTGGCTAAATGGATCTGTGGAATTTTGGAAGTTATTTCCTCACTGACTAAATTGATCTGTGCATTGATTGAAGTTATTCCTTCACTGGTTAAATAGATCTGTGCATTGTTTGATGATGTTCTCTCACTGACTAAATTGATCTGTTCATTGTTTGATGTTATATGTTTTACTTTTCTTTAGAATATTTATCCTTTGCTGCTATTCTTATTTGTAAACGAAGGTTCCAAAACTTACAGAAGAAACCATTGCTAAGTATCATGATGCATTTTCTTCATCACAGACAAAACCATCCAAACCTCGAATGTTGTTATATATCTAAATATTTTGAAGTGATTCCACATTCATTTTGGGCAAGGTACAGTAGCTGAAAACGTGAATTTTAATCCTTCATGCAGTCATCAAGCTATCTTTTTGACATCCCGCACTTGGTTTGGGCAAGGTGTAGGTATGTCTTTTTGACATCCCACTTTTGGTTGGGGCAAGGTGCTGGGACGTCTTTTTGTTATCCCACATTTGGTTTGGACAAGATGCAGGGATGCATTTTTGTCAGCCTGTATTTGGTTGGGGCAAGTTGTAGGGATGCTTTCTTGTCAGCCCACATTTTATTTGGGCATGAGACAAAGTGAAGGGACATCTTTTTGTCATCCTGCATTTAATTGGTTCCTGGGTAGGGACAATAGAGTTAGTTGGAAACTAACTCGTATCCTTCATGAACTAGTCATGCTTGGGCAGGGATATTAGGTTTAGGTGAAATATTTATTGTCATTTTTCGTGTAAAAACTTTAGAAGCAGAAGATACTTAAAAGGACATTTTTCAGTGTCCATATAGGAATTTTCTTTCATACAGGTCAAGTATTATTCTTGTTTTCAGTGTCCATATAGAAATGTAGATACAGTCAGGGAGAAACATTTGATTTGCATGTAACATGTCTTTATACCATGTCATATTTATTGGGAACAAAGCATATACAATTTGGAAACTGGATTTTGTTTTTATTCTCTATGTGACAAGTACTTAATGTATACAGTGAAATTGTAACACAACAGCAAAATATATTGATACTGATTTTGTCAGTGTTATGGGAACTCTAAGATTGAGTCAATCATTTACACTAATGTAATACATGTCTCGTGTAATAAAACAGTATAATTTTTTGATTGTTATTTATTCATGTATTTTACTTTAGCTGTAAGACTGCATTGGTCATCTACACAGATGTCACTAGTCTCATGTAGCAAACATTTTGTTGATATGGATTAGATTGTGCATATGTCACAAGAGCAGTGAGACTGAGTCAGTCATTCACACAGATGTTACTAGTCTCATGTAGCAAACAGTGTGTTGATATGAATTATATTTGTTACATGTCACAAGAACAGTGAGACTGAGTCAGTCATTCACACTAAGGTCACATGTGTCTCATGTAACAAGACAGCAGTTGTTTGAGAATGAGTGTATGTATGTCACCAGAACCATGAGACTGGGACAATTATTCACACTGGGGTGACATGTGTCTCATGTAACTAAACACCGTTTCATTGCTAATGATTATTATATATGTTAGGAGAGCTGTGAGATGGAGATAATCATTTACACTAATGTGATATGTATTTTGTGTAATAAAACATCGCATTTTATTGATGTTTGCACAGATAGTCACGGTTAAGGTAGCTGTAATGAGTTAGTCATTTACACTAATGTGATGTGTGTAACAAAACAGTTTATTGATATTTGCATTTACAGTCCTAGTTAAGGGAGTTGTAAGGAGGTAGTCATTTACACTAATGTGATGTGTGTAACAAAACAGTTTATTGTTATTTGCATTTACAGTCCTAGTTAAGGGAGTTGTAATGAGGTAGTCATTTGCACTAATCATTGCATTGTTTGAAGTAGTTCCCTCACTGACTAAATTCATTATTGCACTGTTTTATATTGTTCTCTTACTGACTAAATTCATCAGAGCACTGTTTTAGGTTGTTCCCTTACTGACTAAATTCATCATTGCACTGTGTTAGGTTGTTCCATTATTGACTAAATTCATCAGTGCACTCTTTTAGGTTGTTCCATTACTGGCTAAATTCAGCAGTGCACTGTTTTGGGGTTGTTCTCTCGATGACTAATCTCATCACTGCATTGTTTGAGGTTGTTGTTTCGCTGGCTAAATGGATCTGTGGAATTTTGGAAGTTATTTCCTCACTGACTAAATTGATCTGTGCATTGATTGAAGTTATTCCTTCACTGGTTAAATAGATCTGTGCATTGTTTGATGATGTTCTCTCACTGACTAAATTGTTCTGTTCATTGTTTGATGTTATATGTTTAACTTTTCTTTAGAATATTTATCCTTTGCTGCTATTCTTATTTGTAAACGAAGGTTCCAAAACTTACAGAAGAAACCATTGCTAAGTATCATGATGCATTTTCTTCATCACAGACAAAACCATCCAAACCTCGAATTTTGTTATATATCTAAATATTTTGAAGTGATTCCACATTCATTTTGGGCAAGGTACAGTAGCTGAAAACGTGAATTTTAATCCTTCATGCAGTCATCAAGCTATCTTTTTGACATCCCGCACTTGGTTTGGGCAAGGTGTAGGTATGTCTTTTTGACATCCCACTTTTGGTTGGGGCAAGGTGCTGGGACGTCTTTTTGTTATCCCACATTTGGTTTGGACAAGATGCAGGGATGCATTTTTGTCAGCCTGTATTTGGTTGGGGCAAGTTGTAGGGATGCTTTCTTGTCAGCCCACATTTTATTTGGGCATGAAGCAAAGTGTAGGGACATCTTTTTGTCATCCTGCATTTAATTGGTTCCTAGGTAGGGACAATAGAGTTAGTTGGAAACTAACTCGTATCCTTCATGAACTAGTCATGCTTGGGCAGGGATATTAGGTTTAGGTGAAATATTTATTGTCATTTTTCGTGTAAAAACTTTAGAAGCAGAAGATACTTAAAAGGACATTTTTCAGTGTCCATATAGGAATTTTCTTTCATACAGGTCAAGTATTATTCTTATTTTCAGTGTCCATATAGAAATGTAGATACAGTCAGGGAGAAACATTTGATTTGCATGTAACATGTCTTTATACCATGTCATATTTATTGGGAACAAAGCATATACAATTTGGAAACTGGATTTTTTTTTTATTCTCTATGTGACAAGTACTTAATGTATACAGTGAAATTGTAACACAACAGCAAAATATATTGATACTGATTTTGTCAGTGTTATGGGAACTCTAAGATTGAGTCAATCATTTACACTAATGTAATACATGTCTCGTGTAATAAAACAGTATAATTTTTTGATTGTTATTTATGCATGTATTTTACTTTAGCTGTAAGACTGCATTGGTCATCTACACAGATGTCACTAGTTTCATGTAGCAAACATTTTGTTGATATGGATTAGATTGTGCATATGTCACAAGAGCAGTGAGACTGAGTCAGTCATTCACACATATGTTACTAGTCTCATGTAGCAAACAGTGTGTTGATATGGATTTGATTGTGCATATGTCACAAGAGCAGTGAGATTGAGTCAGTCATTCACACAGATGTTACTAGTCTCATGTAGCAAACAGTGTGTTGATATGAATTATATTTGTTACATGTCACAAGAACAGTGAGACTGAGTCAGTCATTCATACTAAGGTCACATGTGTCTCATGTAACAAGACAGCAGTTGTTTGAGAATGAGTGTATGTATGTCACCAGAACCATGAGATTGGGACAATTATTCACACTGGGGTGACATGTGTCTCATGTAAGTAAACACCGTTTCATTGCTAATGATTATTATATATGTTAGGAGAGCTGTGAGATGGAGATAATCATTTACACTAATGTGATATGTATTTTGTGTAATAAAACATCGCATTTTATTGATGTTTGCATAGATAGTCACGGTTAAGGTAGCTGTAATGAGTTAGTCATTTACACTAATGTGATGTGTGTAACAAAACAGTTTATTGATATTTGCATTTACAGTCCTAGTTAAGGGAGTTGTAAGGAGGTAGTCATTTACACTAATGTGATGTGTGTAACAAAACAGTTTATTGTTATTTGCATTTACAGTCCTAGTTAAAGGAGTTGTAATGAGGTAGTCATTTGCACTAATCATTGCATTGTTTGAAGTAGTTCCCTCACTGACTAAATTCATTATTGCACTGTTTTATATTGTTCTCTTACTGACTAAATTCATCAGAGCACTGTTTTCGGTTGTTCCCTTACTGCCTAAATTCATCATTGCACTGTGTTAGGTTGTTCCATTATTGACTAAATTCATCAGTGCACTCTTTTAGGTTGTTCCATTACTGGCTAAATTCAGCAGTGCACTGTTTTTGGGTTGTTCTCTCGATGACTAATCTTATCACTGCATTGTTTGAGGTTGTTGTTTCGCTGGCTAAATGGATCTGTGGAATTTTGGAAGTTATTTCCTCACTGACTAAATTGATCTGTGCATTGATTGAAGTTATTCCTTCACTGGTTAAATAGATCTGTGCATTGTTTGATGATGTTCTCTCACTGACTAAATTGATCTGTTCATTGTTTGATGTTATATGTTTTACTTTTCTTTAGAATATTTATCCTTTGCTGCTATTCTTATTTGTAAACGAAGGTTCCAAAACTTACAGAAGAAACCATTGCTAAGTATCATGATGCATTTTCTTCATCACAGACAAAACCATCCAAACCTCGAATTTTGTTATATATCTAAATATTTTGAAGTGATTCCACATTCATTTTGGGCAAGGTACAGTAGCTGAAAACGTGAATTTTAATCCTTCATGCAGTCATCAAGCTATCTTTTTGACATCCCGCACTTGGTTTGGGCAAGGTGTAGGTATGTCTTTTTGACATCCCACTTTTGGTTGGGGCAAGGTGCTGGGACGTCTTTTTGTTATCCCACATTTGGTTTGGACAAGATGCAGGGATGCATTTTTGTCAGCCTGTATTTGGTTGGGGCAAGTTGTAGGGATGCTTTCTTGTCAGCCCACATTTTATTTGGGCATGAGGCAAAGTGAAGGGACATCTTTTTGTCATCCTGCATTTAATTGGTTCCTGGGTAGGGACAATAGAGTTAGTTGGAAACTAACTCGTATCCTTCATGAACTAGTCATGCTTGGGCAGGGATATTAGGTTTAGGTGAAATATTTATTGTCATTTTTCGTGTAAAAACTTTAGAAGCAGAAGATACTTAAAAGGACATTTTTCAGTGTCCATATAGGAATTTTCTTTCATACAGGTCAAGTATTATTCTTGTTTTCAGTGTCCATATAGAAATGTAGATACAGTCAGGGAGAAACATTTGATTTGCATGTAACATGTCTTTATACCATGTCATATTTATTGGGAACAAAGCATATACAATTTGGAAACTGGATTTTGTTTTTATTCTCTATGTGACAAGTACTTAATGTATACAGTGAAATTGTAACACAACAGCAAAATATATTGATACTGATTTTGTCAGTGTTATGGGAACTCTAAGATTGAGTCAATCATTTACACTAATGTAATACATGTCTCGTGTAATAAAACAGTATAATTTTTTGATTGTTATTTATGCATGTATTTTACTTTAGCTGTAAGACTGCATTGGTCATCTACACAGATGTCACTAGTCTCATGTAGCAAACATTTTGTTGATATGGATTAGATTGTGCATATGTCACAAGAGCAGTGAGACTGAGTCAGTCATTCACACAGATGTTACTAGTCTCATGTAGCAAACAGTGTGTTGATATGGATTTGATTGTGCATATGTCACAAGAGCAGTGAGATTGAGTCAGTCATTCACACAGATGTTACTAGTCTCATGTAGCAAACAGTGTGTTGATATGAATTATATTTGTTACATGTCACAAGAACAGTGAGACTGAGTCAGTCATTCATACTAAGGTCACATGTGTCTCATGTAACAAGACAGCAGTTGTTTGAGAATGAGTGTATGTATGTCACCAGAACCATGAGACTGGGACAATTATTCACACTGGGGTGACATGTGTCTCATGTAACTAAACACCGTTTCATTGCTAATGATTATTATATATGTTAGGAGAGCTGTGAGATGGAGATAATCATTTACACTAATGTGATATGTATTTTGTGTAATAAAACATCGCATTTTATTGATGTTTGCACAGATAGTCACGGTTAAGGTAGCTGTAATGAGTTAGTCATTTACACTAATGTGATGTGTGTAACAAAACAGTTTATTGATATTTGCATTTACAGTCCTAGTTAAGGGAGTTGTAAGGAGGTAGTCATTTACACTAATGTGATGTGTGTAACAAAACAGTTTATTGTTATTTGCATTTACAGTCCTAGTTAAGAGAGTTGTAATGAGGTAGTCATTTGCACTAATCATTGCATTGTTCGAAGTAGTTCCCTCACTGACTAAATTCATTATTGCACTGTTTTATATTGTTCTCTTACTGACTAAATTCATCAGAGCACTGTTTTAGGTTGTTCCCTTACTGACTAAATTCATCATTGCACTGTGTTAGGTTGTTCCATTATTGACTAAATTCATCAGTGCACTCTTTTAGGTTGTTCCATTACTGGCTAAATTCAGCAGTGCACTGTTTTTGGGTTGTTCTCTCGATGACTAATCTCATCACTGCATTGTTTGAGGTTGTTGTTTCGCTGGCTAAATGGATCTGTGGAATTTTGGAAGTTATTTCCTCACTGACTAAATTGATCTGTGCATTGATTGAAGTTATTCCTTCACTGGTTAAATAGATCTGTGCATTGTTTGATGATGTTCTCTCACTGACTAAATTGTTCTGTTCATTGTTTGATGTTATATGTTTTACTTTTCTTTAGAATATTTATCCTTTGCTGCTATTCTTATTTGTAAACGAAGGTTCCAAAACTTACAGAAGAAACCATTGCTAAGTATCATGATGCATTTTCTTCATCACAGACAAAACCATCCAAACCTCGAATTTTGTTATATATCTAAATATTTTGAAGTGATTCCACATTCATTTTGGGCAAGGTACAGTAGCTGAAAACGTGAATTTTAATCCTTCATGCAGTCATCAAGCTATCTTTTTTACATCCCGCACTTGGTTTGGGCAAGGTGTAGGTATGTCTTTTTGACATCCCACTTTTGGTTGGGGCAAGGTGCTGGGACGTCTTTTTGTTATCCCACATTTGGTTTGGACAAGATGCAGGGATGCATTTTTGTCAGCCTGTATTTGGTTGGGGCAAGTTGTAGGGATGCTTTCTTGTCAGCCCACATTTTATTTGGGCATGAGGCAAAGTGTAGGGACATCTTTTTGTCATCCTGCATTTAATTGGTTCCTGGGTAGGGACAATAGAGTTAGTTGGAAACTAACTCGTATCCTTCATGAACTAGTAATGCTTGGGCAGGGATATTAGGTTTAGGTGAAATATTTATTGTCATTTTTCGTGTAAAAACTTTAGAAGCAGAAGATACTTAAAAGGACATTTTTCAGTGTCCATATAGGAATTTTCTTTCATACAGGTCAAGTATTATTCTTATTTTCAGTGTCCATATAGAAATGTAGATACAGTCAGGGAGAAACATTTGATTTGCATGTAACATGTCTTTATACCATGTCATATTTATTGGGAACAAAGCATATACAGTTTGGAAACTGGATTTTGTTTTTATTCTCTATGTGACAAGTACTTAATGTATACAGTGAAATTGTAACACAACAGCAAAATATATTGATACTGATTTTGTCAGTGTTATGGGAACTCTAAGATTGAGTCAATCATTTACACTAATGTAATACATGTCTCGTGTAATAAAACAGTATAATTTTTTGATTGTTATTTATGCATGTATTTTACTTTAGCTGTAAGACTGCATTGGTCATCTACACAGATGTCACTAGTCTCATGTAGCAAACATTTTGTTGATATGGATTAGATTGTGCATATGTCACAAGAGCAGTGAGACTGAGTCAGTCATTCACACAGATGTTACTAGTCTCATGTAGCAAACAGTGTGTTGATATGGATTTGATTGTGTATATGTCACAAGAGCAATGAGATTGAGTCAGTCATTCACACAGATGTTACTAGTCTCATGTAGCAAACAGTGTGTTGATATGAATTATATTTGTTACATGTCACAAGAGCAGTGAGACTGAGTCAGTCATTCACACTAAGGTCACATGTGTCTCATGTAACAAGACAGCAGTTGTTTGAGAATGAGTGTATGTATGTCACCAGAACCATGAGATTGGGACAATTATTCACACTGGGGTGACATGTGTCTCATGTAACTAAACACCGTTTCATTGCTAATGATTATTATATATGTTAGGAGAGCTGTGAGATGGAGATAATCATTTACACTAATGTGATATGTATTTTGTGTAATAAAAAATCGCATTTTATTGATGTTTGCATAGATAGTCACGGTTAAGGTAGCTGTAATGAGTTAGTCATTTACACTAATGTGATGTGTGTAACAAAACAGTTTATTGATATTTGCATTTACAGTCCTAGTTAAGGGAGTTGTAAGGAGGTAGTCATTTACACTAATGTGATGTGTGTAACAAAACAGTTTATTGTTATTTGCATTTACAGTCCTAGTTAAAGGAGTTGTAATGAGGTAGTCATTTGCACTAATCATTGCATTGTTTGAAGTAGTTCCCTCACTGACTAAATTCATTATTGCACTGTTTTATATTGTTCTCTTACTGACTAAATTCATCAGAGCACTGTTTTAGGTTGTTCCCTTACTGACTAAATTCATCATTGCACTGTGTTAGGTTGTTCCATTATTGACTAAATTCATCAGTGCACTCTTTTAGGTTGTTCCATTACTGGCTAAATTCAGCAGTGCACTGTTTTTGGGTTGTTCTCTCGATGACTAATCTTATCACTGCATTGTTTGAGGTTGTTGTTTCGCTGGCTAAATGGATCTGTGGAATTTTGGAAGTTATTTCCTCACTGACTAAATTGATCTGTGCATTGATTGAAGTTATTCCTTCACTGGTTAAATAGATCTGTGCATTGTTTGATGATGTTCTCTCACTGACTAAATTGATCTGTTCATTGTTTGATGTTATATGTTTAACTTTTCTTTAGAATATTTATCCTTTGCTGCTATTCTTATTTGTAAACGAAGGTTCCAAAACTTACAGAAGAAACCATTGCTAAGTATCATGATGCATTTTCTTCATCACAGACAAAACCATCCAAACCTCGAGTGTTGTTATATATCTAAATATTTTGAAGTGATTCCACATTCATTTTGGGCAAGGTACAGTAGCTGAAAACGTGAATTTTAATCCTTCATGCAGTCATCAAGCTATCTTTTTGACATCCCGCACTTGGTTTGGGCAAGGTGTAGGTATGTCTTTTTGACATCCCACTTTTGGTTGGGGCAAGGTGCTGGGACGTCTTTTTGTTATCCCACATTTGGTTTGGACAAGATGCAGGGATGCATTTTTGTCAGCCTGTATTTGGTTGGGGCAAGTTGTAGGGATGCTTTCTTGTCAGCCCACATTTTATTTGGGCATTAGACAAAGTGAAGGGACATCTTTTTGTCATCCTGCATTTAATTGGTTCCTGGGTAGGGACAATAGAGTTAGTTGGAAACTAACTCGTATCCTTCATGAACTAGTCATGCTTGGGCAGGGATATTAGGTTTAGGTGAAATATTTATTGTCATTTTTCGTGTAAAAACTTTAGAAGCAGAAGATACTTAAAAGGACATTTTTCAGTGTCCATATAGGAATTTTCTTTCATACAGGTCAAGTATTATTCTTGTTTTCAGTGTCCATATAGAAATGTAGATACAGTCAGGGAGAAACATTTGATTTGCATGTAACATGTCTTTATACCATGTCATATTTATTGGGAACAAAGCATATACAATTTGGAAACTGGATTTTGTTTTTATTCTCTATGTGACAAGTACTTAATGTATACAGTGAAATTGTAACACAACAGCAAAATATATTGATACTGATTTTGTCAGTGTTATGGGAACTCTAAGATTGAGTCAATCATTTACACTAATGTAATACATGTCTCGTGTAATAAAACAGTATAATTTTTTGATTGTTATTTATGCATGTATTTTACTTTAGCTGTAAGACTGCATTGGTCATCTACACAGATGTCACTAGTCTCATGTAGCAAACATTTTGTTGATATGGATTAGATTGTGCATATGTCACAAGAGCAGTGAGACTGAGTCAGTCATTCACACAGATGTTACTAGTCTCATGTAGCAAACAGTGTGTTGATATGAATTATATTTGTTACATGTCACAAGAACAGTGAGACTGAGTCAGTCATTCACACTAAGGTCACATGTGTCTCATGTAACAAGACAGCAGTTGTTTGAGAATGAGTGTATGTATGTCACCAGAACCATGAGACTGGGACAATTATTCACACTGGGGTGACATGTGTCTCATGTAACTAAACACCGTTTCATTGCTAATGATTATTATATATGTTAGGAGAGCTGTGAGATGGAGATAATCATTTACACTAATGTGATATGTATTTTGTGTAATAAAACATCGCATTTTATTGATGTTTGCATAGATAGTCACGGTTAAGGTAGCTGTAATGAGTTAGTCATTTACACTAATGTGATGTGTGTAACAAAACAGTTTATTGATATTTGCATTTACAGTCCTAGTTAAGAGAGTTGTAAGGAGGTAGTCATTTACACTAATGTGATGTGTGTAACAAAACAGTTTATTGTTATTTGCATTTACAGTCCTAGTTAAGGGAGTTGTAATGAGGTAGTCATTTGCACTAATCATTGCATTGTTTGAAGTAGTTCCCTCACTGACTAAATTCATTATTGCACTGTTTTATATTGTTCTCTTACTGACTAAATTCATCAGAGCACTGTTTTAGGTTGTTCCCTTACTGACTAAATTCATCATTGCACTGTGTTAGGTTGTTCCATTATTGACTAAATTCATCAGTGCACTCTTTTAGGTTGTTCCATTACTGGCTAAATTCAGCAGTGCACTGTTTTTGGGTTGTTCTCTCGATGACTAATCTTATCACTGCATTGTTTGAGGTTGTTGTTTCGCTGGCTAAATGGATCTGTGGAATTTTGGAAGTTATTTCCTCACTGACTAAATTGATCTGTGCATTGATTGAAGTTATTCCTTCACTGGTTAAATAGATCTGTGCATTGTTTGATGATGTTCTCTCACTGACTAAATTGATCTGTTCATTGTTTGATGTTATATGTTTTACTTTTCTTTAGAATATTTATCCTTTGCTGCTATTCTTATTTGTAAACGAAGGTTCCAAAACTTACAGAAGAAACCATTGCTAAGTATCATGATGCATTTTCTTCATCACAGACAAAACCATCCAAACCTCGAATGTTGTTATATATCTAAATATTTTGAAGTGATTCCACATTCATTTTGGGCAAGGTACAGTAGCTGAAAACGTGAATTTTAATCCTTCATGCAGTCATCAAGCTATCTTTTTGACATCCCGCACTTGGTTTGGGCAAGGTGTAGGTATGTCTTTTTGACATCCCACTTTTGGTTGGGGCAAGGTGCTGGGACGTCTTTTTGTTATCCCACATTTGGTTTGGACAAGATGCAGGGATGCATTTTTGTCAGCCTGTATTTGGTTGGGGCAAGTTGTAGGGATGCTTTCTTGTCAGCCCACATTTTATTTGGGCATGAGACAAAGTGAAGGGACATCTTTTTGTCATCCTGCATTTAATTGGTTCCTGGGTAGGGACAATAGAGTTAGTTGGAAACTAACTCGTATCCTTCATGAACTAGTCATGCTTGGGCAGGGATATTAGGTTTAGGTGAAATATTTATTGTCATTTTTCGTGTAAAAACTTTAGAAGCAGAAGATACTTAAAAGGACATTTTTCAGTGTCCATATAGGAATTTTCTTTCATACAGGTCAAGTATTATTCTTGTTTTCAGTGTCCATATAGAAATGTAGATACAGTCAGGGAGAAACATTTGATTTGCATGTAACATGTCTTTATACCATGTCATATTTATTGGGAACAAAGCATATACAATTTGGAAACTGGATTTTGTTTTTATTCTCTATGTGACAAGTACTTAATGTATACAGTGAAATTGTAACACAACAGCAAAATATATTGATACTGATTTTGTCAGTGTTATGGGAACTCTAAGATTGAGTCAATCATTTACACTAATGTAATACATGTCTCGTGTAATAAAACAGTATAATTTTTTGATTGTTATTTATTCATGTATTTTACTTTAGCTGTAAGACTGCATTGGTCATCTACACAGATGTCACTAGTCTCATGTAGCAAACATTTTGTTGATATGGATTAGATTGTGCATATGTCACAAGAGCAGTGAGACTGAGTCAGTCATTCACACAGATGTTACTAGTCTCATGTAGCAAACAGTGTGTTGATATGAATTATATTTGTTACATGTCACAAGAACAGTGAGACTGAGTCAGTCATTCACACTAAGGTCACATGTGTCTCATGTAACAAGACAGCAGTTGTTTGAGAATGAGTGTATGTATGTCACCAGAACCATGAGACTGGGACAATTATTCACACTGGGGTGACATGTGTCTCATGTAACTAAACACCGTTTCATTGCTAATGATTATTATATATGTTAGGAGAGCTGTGAGATGGAGATAATCATTTACACTAATGTGATATGTATTTTGTGTAATAAAACATCGCATTTTATTGATGTTTGCACAGATAGTCACGGTTAAGGTAGCTGTAATGAGTTAGTCATTTACACTAATGTGATGTGTGTAACAAAACAGTTTATTGATATTTGCATTTACAGTCCTAGTTAAGGGAGTTGTAAGGAGGTAGTCATTTACACTAATGTGATGTGTGTAACAAAACAGTTTATTGTTATTTGCATTTACAGTCCTAGTTAAGGGAGTTGTAATGAGGTAGTCATTTGCACTAATCATTGCATTGTTTGAAGTAGTTCCCTCACTGACTAAATTCATTATTGCACTGTTTTATATTGTTCTCTTACTGACTAAATTCATCAGAGCACTGTTTTAGGTTGTTCCCTTACTGACTAAATTCATCATTGCACTGTGTTAGGTTGTTCCATTATTGACTAAATTCATCAGTGCACTCTTTTAGGTTGTTCCATTACTGGCTAAATTCAGCAGTGCACTGTTTTGGGGTTGTTCTCTCGATGACTAATCTCATCACTGCATTGTTTGAGGTTGTTGTTTCGCTGGCTAAATGGATCTGTGGAATTTTGGAAGTTATTTCCTCACTGACTAAATTGATCTGTGCATTGATTGAAGTTATTCCTTCACTGGTTAAATAGATCTGTGCATTGTTTGATGATGTTCTCTCACTGACTAAATTGTTCTGTTCATTGTTTGATGTTATATGTTTAACTTTTCTTTAGAATATTTATCCTTTGCTGCTATTCTTATTTGTAAACGAAGGTTCCAAAACTTACAGAAGAAACCATTGCTAAGTATCATGATGCATTTTCTTCATCACAGACAAAACCATCCAAACCTCGAATTTTGTTATATATCTAAATATTTTGAAGTGATTCCACATTCATTTTGGGCAAGGTACAGTAGCTGAAAACGTGAATTTTAATCCTTCATGCAGTCATCAAGCTATCTTTTTGACATCCCGCACTTGGTTTGGGCAAGGTGTAGGTATGTCTTTTTGACATCCCACTTTTGGTTGGGGCAAGGTGCTGGGACGTCTTTTTGTTATCCCACATTTGGTTTGGACAAGATGCAGGGATGCATTTTTGTCAGCCTGTATTTGGTTGGGGCAAGTTGTAGGGATGCTTTCTTGTCAGCCCACATTTTATTTGGGCATGAAGCAAAGTGTAGGGACATCTTTTTGTCATCCTGCATTTAATTGGTTCCTAGGTAGGGACAATAGAGTTAGTTGGAAACTAACTCGTATCCTTCATGAACTAGTCATGCTTGGGCAGGGATATTAGGTTTAGGTGAAATATTTATTGTCATTTTTCGTGTAAAAACTTTAGAAGCAGAAGATACTTAAAAGGACATTTTTCAGTGTCCATATAGGAATTTTCTTTCATACAGGTCAAGTATTATTCTTATTTTCAGTGTCCATATAGAAATGTAGATACAGTCAGGGAGAAACATTTGATTTGCATGTAACATGTCTTTATACCATGTCATATTTATTGGGAACAAAGCATATACAATTTGGAAACTGGATTTTTTTTTTATTCTCTATGTGACAAGTACTTAATGTATACAGTGAAATTGTAACACAACAGCAAAATATATTGATACTGATTTTGTCAGTGTTATGGGAACTCTAAGATTGAGTCAATCATTTACACTAATGTAATACATGTCTCGTGTAATAAAACAGTATAATTTTTTGATTGTTATTTATGCATGTATTTTACTTTAGCTGTAAGACTGCATTGGTCATCTACACAGATGTCACTAGTTTCATGTAGCAAACATTTTGTTGATATGGATTAGATTGTGCATATGTCACAAGAGCAGTGAGACTGAGTCAGTCATTCACACATATGTTACTAGTCTCATGTAGCAAACAGTGTGTTGATATGGATTTGATTGTGCATATGTCACAAGAGCAGTGAGATTGAGTCAGTCATTCACACAGATGTTACTAGTCTCATGTAGCAAACAGTGTGTTGATATGAATTATATTTGTTACATGTCACAAGAACAGTGAGACTGAGTCAGTCATTCATACTAAGGTCACATGTGTCTCATGTAACAAGACAGCAGTTGTTTGAGAATGAGTGTATGTATGTCACCAGAACCATGAGATTGGGACAATTATTCACACTGGGGTGACATGTGTCTCATGTAAGTAAACACCGTTTCATTGCTAATGATTATTATATATGTTAGGAGAGCTGTGAGATGGAGATAATCATTTACACTAATGTGATATGTATTTTGTGTAATAAAAACATCGCATTTTATTGATGTTTGCATAGATAGTCACGGTTAAGGTAGCTGTAATGAGTTAGTCATTTACACTAATGTGATGTGTGTAACAAAACAGTTTATTGATATTTGCATTTACAGTCCTAGTTAAGGGAGTTGTAAGGAGGTAGTCATTTACACTAATGTGATGTGTGTAACAAAACAGTTTATTGTTATTTGCATTTACAGTCCTAGTTAAAGGAGTTGTAATGAGGTAGTCATTTGCACTAATCATTGCATTGTTTGAAGTAGTTCCCTCACTGACTAAATTCATTATTGCACTGTTTTATATTGTTCTCTTACTGACTAAATTCATCAGAGCACTGTTTTCGGTTGTTCCCTTACTGCCTAAATTCATCATTGCACTGTGTTAGGTTGTTCCATTATTGACTAAATTCATCAGTGCACTCTTTTAGGTTGTTCCATTACTGGCTAAATTCAGCAGTGCACTGTTTTTGGGTTGTTCTCTCGATGACTAATCTTATCACTGCATTA